>VWYI01004990.1:196635-312990 GCA_013399455.1 Anthoscopus minutus | reverse complement strand
ATACTTGTTAGTCTTTCTAAAGTATGTGCCAGTTCACTTCCATGCAGGTCACACTCTCCTTAGTCAGCTCTGGCATGGTGGGTGGGTGGGATGGGGAGCTGCTTGCTTGGGGAGGCATTTGGTGCACAATTCCATATGGCTAGGTGCAGAGATCCCTGCAGGCTTTCTATCCTAGCATGCTTTAGTCTTTGTTTTATAGAAGCTGTGCATATGGTCATAGTGTGCGTATTCTTGTATTCTTGCATTCTGCCTTTTGCCTCAGAAAACACTGAGGCAGGTCAAAATCTTAATTTTCAGTCCTTTTGACTTTATTAGATTTATTTCTTCCACTTGAGGGGGTACAAGTACTAATGAACAAGTGACTAAAGCTATTATAGTCCAAAAATCAATGTAGAAACTTGTGTAGTTTTGGAAAATTATTAGGGTAATAAATGATAACCAGGTAGAATCAGTCAATTTGAAGTGATATTGTTTTGAAGCTGGAACAGAATCTGAAGGTACTGTCTAGACTTTAATATTTACGGACTAGAAATCTCTGCCTCTTGAACTGAACTGTTACAATTTTTATGTGACTGCTGAGAGGTTGCATTTTGTCTTTGTGTGGGACATCTTGTCTTTGTGCTTATTTAACTTGGAAACAGCCATTCTCCAATTCAGCTTTAAGGTACTACCCACTGAAATACTTAAATTAATTATTTAAGGCATTTGGTGGCAGGATAAAGGAGTGGCACTTGGAGTGATTTCCTTTTTAAATTAATTTTTGTAGTGCTCTGCAGTGACCTGTATGCATTTGGGATTTCCATGCGGGAAGTAAATAGATTGTGCATAGAATTCCTGTATGTAGTGACTGCCTTTTTCACCATGGAATGCTTTCTCTGTTTTTTTCTGAGTCTCGTGATACAGAGATGAAACATTATACAGAAGCATAAAGCCAAGTTAGGAAAAATATCAAAAGTAGAATTCGCCTTTCAATATTTGCTGCAAATTAATCTGATTAAGACAGCACTTGTACTTTCTGGGGGAGATGTGTACGGTGGCAAGAAAATATTACGTTTTGTATATGAGGTGGTAGTCAAGGGTTCTACATTTAAAATCTGTTTCATATGGTATGTGCTACAGTGGAAGATAACTTGTTGGAAGGGTAAAAATAAAAAAATATGTTTTTAACTATTTACAGCTGCTTTTTAATCTTTGTAGATCACACTGCTTTGCTATGGAGCATAGAAACAGGGAAGTGCCTTGTCAAGTATGTAGGGCATGTCGGCTCAGGTAAGATAAGGGCATGTTGTGAAAACTGCCAACAGAGCATGGGAGGGGGAAATGTGTTTTGGCCAGCTGCAGAAATGTTTATTATGGTTTCACTTACAGGTTTGCCAACATCATTAACAAGTCAATTGTGAAGTTCCACTAATTTTCATACAGAGAACATTTTGTAATATTATTCTTTATTGAAGAAGCACATTAAGACAGTTCTGCAAATGCAAAATGAATAAACAAGTCCATATAAAGAAATTCACAGGCACAGTTATGACACTCAGAAGTTAAATGTCAGAACTCATTGTGGTCTCATGCATATGGAGAACAAAAGAAGCTTGTATAATCAGAAATTAGCTGTCTTACAGGATCTGTGTTATATTTGGGTTAGAACCTAGAGATGCTGGCTGAATATCTTTTTGCATTTCTTTGTTTAACATCCAGTATATAATTTGCTGCGTTATACGAAGATCTTGTTTTTAAGACAAGTTAAGTAAATATAGGTGTCTTTCTTTATGTATGAATATTCACCAGTATGAATATTGTGAAAACTGTTTTTTAAACTCCTCTTAGGGTGGGTAGGTGCAGTGCAGTGAGTGTTTTTGATGTTAATTTTTGGTGTCCAGTTTGACAAGAACTTGATTAGCCCCCTTCTGCCTCTTAATGAGTTAGAATACAGGATTTTATAGACCAAAACTGGAGAGGTTTTCCATGGTTTTAACATGCTGTTGTGAACTGAGCACTTTGAGTGATCATATCCTGGGAAAATGAGGAAGCTTGTTATTCACCAGGATTGTTTGGTTAGACAACTCAGCACATCACATGAACTTTGTGGCAAGGGTACAAATAAAATTAAGTTCTCTAGAACTGCTTCAGCTGTGAGTTGTACTTTTTCTTTCTGCTATATGACTTCTAGTTCCTACAGCACAAAGATAAATGCATAGAAACAACAGGTAACACAGGTATCTCAGGTTGTTTGCTGCATGGACCTCTAAGTTCTATAAAGTCATGTATTAAAACTTCTCACTTATCACTGACTTGAACTTTCATCCTGGTAGTTTTCTTTTAGAATTGCTATTTCGAGAACTATGAAAATAAGAAGTTCTAACCTATATTTAAACAGTTGTGTTTAAACAACTGTGTTTGAACAACAAGAAAAAATAAATTATATTGTATATAAATTTTATATAACTATATACATCTATAAATTATAATAGAAATAATGTAATTTTTATGTAAGCAAACTGGGGTTTTTTTGACAGTTGATTTGAAATGCTGCAAAGGTGTTGGGTGCCAGCAGCTGGTGCACCATAGAGTTAATTCAGTTTAAGCAGTATCTTTTTAGACTCATTATACCACGCTCTCCCAACAACATATGCATCTATTTTACTTGTATAGTGGATGGAATTGAGTTCTAAGTTCTGTCTTGAATTGAAATCTATGCACTGAAATGAAGAGCTTTGTTGGTTGATAAAATTCTTTCAAGACATCATGTTTTGATTACATACAGTTGCAGGACTGAGATCTGATTTGTGTTACTTGCATCAGGTTTTCAGGCATTTGTTCTTGCAATCCTAAGTAATAAGCAGAATGCTGATGGTAGCATGTCATAAGTTTTCATTAAGTTTGAAATATTTATGAATACTTAAATTCTCTTTGTGGAAGGCCAGAGCATTATCCCCTGTCAGCTTACATACCATTTGAACATGGTTTGTTTATACTCTCTAGCATGAACCATTTGTACTAGATTCAGGAAATAACTTGCTAGAAAGTGTGTTGTTGTATGATGAACATATATAATCAATCAATAATGTAGCTGCCTTCCTTGATACTACACTTCTGTGTCGCCTAAAAGATTACTGCCAAAAATTGGTGAAAACTTAATTTGATTTTTTAATGCTTTTAGTGATAAAATATTGTGAAACAATGCTTTTAGTATACTAACTTAAAACTTTACTTTGTTTCATATAGTAAACTCCATAAAGTTTCATCCCACTGAACAAGTGGCTCTTACAGGTATGTACAGTTTTTTCATATGTTAAGCATGTTAACCTCGATAGAAAGCAAGTATAATTTGCTACTTTGTTCTGGTTGTAGCCTCTTTCTCTATTGCTTTGTCAGCATCCTTGTTGATTGAATTGTTTTTATATTTGAAGGCATAACAAATCAGAGCTAGGTCTTGCCATCTGTGTTTTTCATGTCATGTTGTCATTTGTGCTTGCCTGCTCCAAACTAGACACTTAGAATAATAAATCAGCTGAATGTTCTGGAATTCATCCCAGTGTACTCAAAGAACTAGTGGGTGTTACGGCAGGATACCTTCTGATTACCTGCCAAAGTTCTTGGGAGTCTGGAGAGGTCCCTTCTGACTAGTGTTACTCCAGTATTACAAGAAGTGTGTGAGGAAAGACCCATGGAACTGCAGATCTGTTAATCCAATCTCAGTTCCTGAAAAAATTATGAAAGTTATACTGGGTACAGCTGAAAGGCATTTAAAGAATAGTGCAGTCATCAGGCACTGTCAGCAGGGTTCACAAAGGGAAGATCCTGTTTAATTAATTTGGCATTCTTCTTGGGTAAGGTCACCTGCCTAGTGGATGAAGGGAATGTGGTGGATTAATTTTTTCTGGTTTTTAGTAAGGGTTTTGGTACTGTACTTTATAGTGTTGTTCTGGACAAGTTGTGCAGCTGTGGGATGAGCCAGCTCACAGTGTACTGTGTGGGCAGCTGGCTGAAGGGCAGAGCTCTAAGGGTTGTAGTAAATCTGGCTGGGAAAGGATCAGCGGTGGTGTCCTCAGGAATCAGTTCTAGGGCCAGCCCTGTTCAATAGAGTTATCAGTGACCTGGATGCAGGAGCTGAATGCATCACTAGCAAGTTTGTTGGTGATACCAAACTGGGAGGTGCTGCTGATTCTTGTGACGGACAGGAGGCCTTTCATAGGGATCCAGATAAGTGAGAGCATTGGGTGATGATTAATGGGATGAAATTTAACAAGTTCCAATGCCAGATGCTGCAGCTAAAACGCAGTATTATTTAGCACAAATATAAATTGGGAGGGGAGTGGCTGAAGAGGAGCCCTGCAGGATTAGAACATGTTTGTTCTGACCATAGCAAGGACAATCTTGAGTTTGTCCTTCGTTAATAATCAATAAGTCTGTTTTAAAACAGATGGGGTTAAAATCATATGGTACTTTTTTAGCTGTAAACTGCTACTAGTTAAGCTGAGTTAAGGCAGAGGAGGAATAGCTTCACACTTGCTGTTTTAGATTTCTCATTAAAACCATGGTGAAAACATTTAAAGGAAGAAATCATTGAATCAAGAACCCCAGTATTTTGAGAAACAGTAAATGACTGGTGATGTATTAAATGCCTTCCTCAAATGTTGCATATTGAGCAGACTCATGTTCTGATGTGTAGTATTCAAGTGCACAGTTCACTGTAGGAGTGGTTAATTTGGTAGCTGCTTATATCTTGCATGAGTTACACTTGAGATGTTGAGACTTGGTTACCATAAAGTTCATAATGGTGCCTGTTATGAAAAGATGCAACTTAGACAGTATTGCTAAATGTAATATTAAAGCTTGTTTTTATTGTCCAGGGAAATAATCTCATTTATTCTCTCTCTCTCTCTCTCTCTCTCTCTCTCTCTCTCTCTCTCTCTTTCTCTCTCACTCTTTTTTTACTTCTCTTCCCCTGTGCAGCATCTGGAGACCAGACAGCTCACATCTGGAGATACATTGTACAGTTGCCTACACCTCAGCCAACTGCAGACTGCAATGTAAGCAATCAACTTGCTGCAACTAAACTAATTGCACAGCAATTTAATCAGATACAGGTTTTATGATGAGACTGAATGTTAAATTTACACATAATTTAAAAATTGCTTGATTTCAGTACTGCCAAAGGTGGGATTTTAAGGTTTTAGTTTAACAACTGTATTACAGCTTTTATTTGAAAATAGAATCCCTTCATGTTTTCAAAGGCATTTGGTGCAGAATAGAATTTACAGCTTCAAGCAGATGAATTGACTTTTTGTTCAAGGTAGTAAATGTGTAAATGAACTGTAAACCAGCAGCCAAATAACTTCATTTTTGCAATAATGAAGTTCTTTTTTAAACTGGTTAAATTTTTGTAGCGTAACTTATTGAGGCACCTGTATTATCTATAGTTGCTGTGGGTTAAAAACTGATGGTAAAGACTTGTAATTTTGGCAATTATTTGATTGAGTCTTTATTGATTTCTAATCAACCCTTGCCAGTACACATCACACTGTCTGATTTTGTTGTCCCCAGGCCTTTATTTAGTCAGTATTTACTCTAGGTTGTCAAATGCTTATTTTACTTAAAAGCAGTGTTACTAAATTGTGAAGAAAGCATGGTTTATAGCATGAGCTTCTCAGTAGGCTAAGTAGGGGCAAAAGTTGACTGTAGATTTCTGAATGGAAAATGTTTGATTCAGTTTTGGCATTTGGCATTTGGCATTTCCATTTTGAAAGAAAATACAAATGTCATCTTTTGCACCCCGAAGTAACATAAAAAAAAGATGTCTTTGCCCTGTTTAAGTGTAAAAGTAGTTCAGAGAATGATGTTTAATGATGAGCAAAAGAATTTATTTTGCATCCAGTTTACATCAGCACTTCATGATGACTGTGTATTGACCAAGAGACAAATATTGCTGTAATGATTTGATCCATTTTTAATCCATTTCTAATGGATAAAAGTATGTCTTGTAATTATTGTCTTCCATAAGATTAACATAGTCAATGTCTTGTTAGATGCTTCCTACCTTTAAAAATTGAAAGGAGAAAAGTCCCTTGCTAATGTGCTGCAATGAAACTCTAGGGTAATGCACTTACCAGATAGTAAAGGGGACTGATACTCAGAGCTAAAGAGTCTGGAGGAGATTTTAAGATGAAGTAGAAACATATAATCATTTAGATTGGAAAAAAACCTCTTAAGATCATGTTAATCCAGCACTGTCACAGCCCTCCACTAAACCATGCTCTTAAGGGTGACATCTGCACATCTTTTTAAATACCTGATGTTGATTTCACGACTTCCCTGGGTTGCCTGTTCCAAGGCTTGATAACCCTTTTGGTGAAGAAATTTTTTCCTAATATCCAGTTTAAACATCCCCTGGTGCAACTTGAGGACATTTCCTCTTGTCTTGTCATTTGTTCCTTAAGAAAAGAGTCTGATACCCACTGGGCTGCACTCTCCTTTTGGGGAATTGTAGAGAGCAGTGAGCCTTTCCTGAGCCTCCTTTTCTCCAGGTTGATCAACTCCAATTCCCTCAACTGCACATCAGCAAGTTGTTAAAAGGAGTTAAACTGCATTTAACTTACTGGTTATATTCCTTCAACCAAGTTTGTGATATTGAGTGCTGGAGTAGGCTGGGTGCAGCAGTATTAATTTACCTACATACACATTAAGGGGATTGGGAAGCCTTTACACGATGAAATGTAACTGGGAGACATTCCTTCCCTTTTATTCTACATCTTTTTTTCTCTTGCATTTTACAGCAAGTGTCTGGAGAAGATGAAGTTGAAATCTCAGATAAAGATGAACCTGATGGAGATGGAGAGGGTTCCAGTGATTGCCCCACTGTCAGAGCCCCATTAACTTCACTGAAAAGCCATCAAGGAGTGGTCATAGCAGCTGACTGGCTTGTTGGGGGGAAGCAAGCTGTGACGGCATCGTGGGACAGGACAGCAAATCTGTATGATGTAGAGACTTCTGAACTTGTCCATTCTCTTACAGGTATTTGTTCACTCACCAAAAAAAAAAGGTGGTTTATTTTTATATGAGGGATTATTTGTAGATACTAAAACATTGAGGAAAAGTAAATTGTTTCTCTGGAACAGGATGTGAGCGTCTGCTGCTTAGTGTTATAATAGTTTTTAAAATTGCAGTCTTGTAAATCCTCTGAGCATGGATTTCTCTTTTAAGCTTGTTATTTTATCTATGAAAAAATAGTTGTTTAAATTGAATGTACTCATATTTTAGTTCTTGCAAAAGGCTTTTGCTGTGCTCATGGTGTGTTAAGCAGCAATAACCTACACTACTGAATGTGAAATAAGTAGCATGGTTTTTGCCTTCAAATACATTCCCAAACTTTTACAGCAATAACAGGATTAAAGTTCAGAATGATCATTACTCCTTTCTGTTTGGGAAAAAGAGAAAAAAAAATCATCAGCATTTCACTCCAAGAGTACATGGAAATGAAAAGTCTTTTTCATTACCTTACATGTTCTCATGTGTGATTGTAGGGCACGACCAGGAGCTCACGCATTGTTGTACCCATCCCACCCAGCGTCTCGTGGTGACATCGTCTCGTGACACCACCTTCCGTCTGTGGGATTTCAGAGATCCTTCTATCCATTCTGTGAATGTCTTTCAGGGCCACACAGAGTAAGTGACAGCTCCTTCACAGGTTTTCACAAGTTCAAAAAGTTGCAAATCTGCTCAGAACTGTTCCTGTGTGCTTTTTGAGGTACTGAGTTCATTCCAGGTTTGTGAGACTGATTTGCACAGAAAACCCCAGTTGTCCTCCTTCTAAAGTAGCACAGTAGTACATATTTCTGGAACAGCAGCCAGGGCTCTTGGTGTGCTATTGCTCATATGGTAAGTCTTGATAAAAACTGCTACAATTAAAGGTGATTTAAGGTATGAGGTTCTTTTTGGCATCGATTATGCTTGCAGTTTGGGGTAATTGCCGTGATGCAGTAGATCAAGCAGATTGCCTCTGCTTGTCTTGACACTCACTGAGAAGTAAAGGTTACTCCTTTAAAACAAGTGGATAAAGAAAGATTAATCTTTACTCTTAAAAGCTTCTAATTTTTACATAAAATAAGAAATAAAAGTAGAGGCACTAATTGCCTGTCAAAACAGTGATTCTGATGTAACATTTTTAGTTACCAATTTAGGCTTAATGTTATTATACTGACTACTATTGGACATGGACACATGTAGTCCTGAGAATCTGTGTTCTGATGTTTACTTAACTTTCTGGTTTTTGGAGCTCTGATACATGGAAAATGCAGGTAATACTTTACCCAGGAAACAAATACTTTCCTGACTTGTGAATGTTTGAGCTTGACTGTTTCAGAAAAAATTCACCTCCCTTCTTCAGAATAAAAGGTGATTGTTAACCCTATATCAAAATACAAACCCCAAGTATTTATTCACATTTCTGTTTTTTGTTAGTTCAAATGTGTAATTTACATTATGATTGAGTTTCAGTACCCTCTTTTTCATTTTCTCAGCTACTTACTAGCCTGTATATAAACTAAAACCTCTTTAACCCTCCTCTGCCCCGGATTCCTGTGCTTGATAAATTACTTGGTGCTTCACAATCATCCTATATAAATGGCCATCTTCTCCTGATAGAGCAGTAAGCTTGATTTTGTGGCCTACATCCTAGAATTGTTTCATCTAATCACTTTTGTATTCTTCTATCACTTTTCCTAGAATGTGGTATAAAGTTGGAAGGTTTTGTATCAATTGGTGCTTGCATTTTTTCCAAAGCTGATTAACTGCTTTGACTCAGGATATTTTTTTAGAGAAAAGACCAAGAGTGACATTTGTGTTTTCCTATATATTTCCTGAGACCAAATGCTGTTGATCTTGGGTGATAGTGCATACTGTAGACTGTTAGCTGGTGTTTGGCTTCTGTTGCTGAGACTTATAAATAGCAGAGAGTTTATTTTTTAGGAATGGAATAGACCTTGTGAAACCTCTTCAGTTGCTCTTACTCTGGCTTTTAATTGTCTTCATTTGTGTTTGTCTGCTGTATCAACTGTCTGTTTTGTACTTTGAGTGTATGAGTTTTTAGTATTGACATAGGCTTTTGCACCAAATACACCCTAAATTTAACTGTCTCAAAACTGATTTTACTTTTCAGTGGCCAAGGCTGCTGAGGTCTCTCATTTGTGGAAGGGGTAATTCTGTTACAGAAGGTGTTTCACTGACAAGCTCAGACAGAGCAGAGACGGTGGGTTGATATTTTTGCAGTTGAAACATACTTTGAGGAAATCTATTTTTGTTCTTTTATTGCACTGCCTACTGGCAAAATATTTTTAAATTACCCTCTAATCAGCACTGCAACAATCTCTTCACATTAAGCAGCATTGAAGAAACTTTTTTTTTTTGTTTTTCTGAATGTCTGTTTGCCAAGTATTTAATAGTTTGATAGGCCCTTGGCATCAGTTCTTTAAATTGGATGTTACAGTTGTTAACACTGATGATTTAGAGTCCTCAACCATAAGTTTTAACACCCTCTGGCTGAATAGTACCTGATGAGTCTGGCGCTCACAGAGTAGCTATTTTTTCATCAGATCAACTCTTAATGCGCTATGCCAATATAATTAGAGACAAAACATCTCAATCACGAGGCCAGCATTCCGTGTTTGTTGTGTCCTACACCCAAAATCCCATCCCTTGCTCCCGGGATGCGCAGCACAGCCGATCCCCAGCAGGTGGCAGCACCGCGCCGCGGAGCGCCCGGCCCAGCCGGGCCCGAAGGCTGCGCTGCGAGCTCGGCTGCCTTTAATTAGCCCTAATGAGGCACACTGAAGGTGTACTCGAAACGGCTTGTTATTGTGTAAAAGCTAAAACTGATGCTGATGTATTGAGAGGCTAAAGGATCTTGTTAAAGACAGAGCATATAAAGCTTTTGTAGAGTTAAGTGATGTCAAAGAATGAAGAGGTGCAGTGCATTGTCCTGTATGGCAAAGTGATGGTATGTCATCATCTGTGAGAGATTATTTGAATCTTAACTGGACTAAGAAATCACCTATAATTTTGGTGCTGAACATAGCTTTATTAAAAACAGAATATTTCTTATCATCTGCTACTAGGACAGTTTAAGAAAATTAATTCTCTTCCAGTAAGGCCAGAAGGAATCGTTGTGATCAGCCTGTCTGTGTTGAGATGCTTGCATTGATGGTTGTTTGAATTAAGAGGTAATTTTAGAATTGCCAACTGTATGTTAGGCTTCTCCAATGATAAAGTTTTCAGCTTATCTCTTGGCAAATTCTATATGTTGCTCGTTGCAGTGTTTAAGTAAACTTCCCTGTAAAACTTTTTGTGCCCTCCTAGTCTGTCTAGCTTCAGATTCATCTTTTATTTTTCTATCTTCAAGAGCTTTGTTTCCTGTATTTTCTTCTTGTATTTTCTGTTCTTATTTACAAGTTACCTATTTTGCCTCAAAGTGGTTTTCTAAGTATATTTTGACATTTATAAACTAAATATAGTACACTGATATACTTTTGCCCTTCAAACCTGCATTCAGCTTGGGTCTTTTTTTAAGTTGTATCCTCCCATGGAAGTTTCCAGTTCTGTAAACACTGCTTATTTACCTTTTTCATATATATATATGTGTATGTTTGTGAATAAATATGACTGTTTCAGTTCAGTAAATGGCTTATTTGCCTGTGCTCTAGTCACGTAGCAGTAAAAGTATCTTGTCACTTACTGTTTTAGGTTTGCCATACCCCCAGTTCATCTTGCTTATTCTTTACTGATGAAAAAATATGAAGCGGTGTGGAAATAAGACTGATGTGCTTAAATATAAATATTTTTTATTGTCTGGTTCTGTATTTGTACCTATAGAAATTTATCTTACTAGTGCTGTAAATCCCCAGTCCCATTCCCATATGAAGAGTTTAACAGAGCCCTGGGAAAGGATTATATTTATGTTACAATCCAGGCACTAGCTTGTGTCCTGTTAACTAAATTGGTTTCCTGAGTTAAAGCCTCCAAAAATCATACTGGTGACTCATATTCCAGTATCTTTTTTGCATCAGATACTGCTTTGAAATACATGATTGATAATAACAGATGTTCTCCTATTGAGAAATTATTCACTTTAGTGGTTATTGATTAGAGTTCTTCAGACTGAACTAAGGTTTTGTTCTGTGGAGCAAAATGGTTCTGGCATCTAAATAGCAGTTTTCATTCCACTTCACTTGTGCTTGCCTTTGCTGCACAGCCCATCTTGTCCCAGCTGTGAAGCCGTGCTTTTCCTAACACAGTGGTGTAGTTGAGTAACTCTGGTGCTGACATGCTCTTGAATATCTGCTTGATGAGTTTTTCTGTCCCTTTAAGCACTCTTCATGTGCTGGGGTGTGTCTTGATGTGTGGAGCCTTCTAAAATGTCAGTGCTGGAAATGTTTACCGTTTGTAGCTTTAAAAAAAATTCTTAGTCTATATTGGTCAAGCCAGTACTTTACAGATTTTATACATTTATTCTGACGGTTTAGTAACACAGGAAATAAATTAATCCTCTATGGGCAACAGAATGTTTATTAGCTAGTGGATTAATATGCAGTGTTTAAACTACAGCTTTTGCTATGCATTTGAAGTATATTGATACTTGTATGCAACTGAAAAATTATTTGGTAAATAATAAAGGGTTTTGTTTTCTTTAGCGAGTTGGGGACATTGGTCTTGAAATGCTTGAAAAAAAAATATGCAGAGCTTCCAAGTCTGTACCTACAAATGCCATCCTTCAAAGAATAAAGTGATGTCTTCATAAGCAGTTTTGAGTTGCTATCCTTAAGTGAATATCCTTTGTTAATTCTTTTTGGGTGCTCAGTATATAGATTTGCACCACCTTGCCATGGCAATTAAATGCATTTTTGGCTTTAAAAACCCACATAAATTGGAGTGGGTACTTTGTCCTAGCTCAAAAAAATTACAAAGTTTGTTTGCTACTTCTAAAACTTACTGATCTTTGTGGCTAGATTGGGCCAGTGCATCAAGCATGAATGTGTGTTAGCTATGGAATCTGTATCTGTGTGTTACTTTCTGGGCAAACTAGAGAAAAGAAATTGCTGATCATGGATCTTATGTTATTTCTTACAAAGAGCTTATAGCTCTTTTGGTCTGCAGCATATTCCATCTCCTTTCGCTCTGCTTGTGTGGCTCTAAGAGACCAGAAGGGAAAGTTCCTGTTCATTTGCTGCCTGTATGTCTTTGAATGTGCAGCTGAATGGTGAGTTGTGCTTCATCCTGAGAACTTTGAAATTAGAAATTAGTTGTTTCAACTTTGCATTTTCCAACTCCTGTGCTTGCTGAAGACTCTGCATTTAAAATATAAAGATTACTAAGCAGCTGCTGGTTAGGATGCTGGGCTGAATTCCGACATGCAGTGAATTGAGAGTTAATGTCAAAATGGCATTCTGTTTCAAGAGACTAGTAATTGCTTTAGTTTTTGTGGACACTTGGGTTTGCCAAGGTCAGCTGGCTTTTTCAGATACTAGGGTCTACAAGAGTTAATTCTCATACTTTATTTGTGTTTGTCTTGAATACATTGTTCTAAGAGCAAGTCATGGCAGGGGGGAGAAGTGCCTTTTCTCCAGGCAGTGGTGTCATTAGACATCTCTGTTGGGAAGCAGTCTTATTCTGGATATGTCTAATATTATGAGGTCACTGCTACGTATTCTTATTCAACCACACTTTCTTGGTGAAGTTAAAGCATGTGTAGATGTAATCCTAAAAATGCAGGCTTTGCACCTTTGACTAAATCTGTGCTTGGGCTTTTAGTCAAAACCTTTTGTGCCAAACAAAATGTAACAAGTTGGATGCTATCAGTGGTGTTTGATCAGTCTAACACATCTGTTCTTTTCAAGATAGTCCTGTTCTTGCTTCAGTTAGTAATGACTTTAGTGATGCTTTGTCTACCATTTTTCTGTTGTTTCTCATCAAATAATGCCTTAGGCATTCCCCATGTGTGGATATCTCAATCTAGCTTCTGTAAGAAATGCAAAATTTTTGTGATGAAACATTCAGTTTTCTCCCCAAGCCTCGCTGATTAACTAGGTGGTTCTTATATTGCTGTTAATATTCCTTCCTTGTTTTGTCTGCTGAGACTTTTTTTCCTCTTGCATTTAATTGAAAAAAAGGCTCAAAACTTGCATTTCACACACTGTTCTGGTCCTACATTTGAATATTGTTGATAATGATTTGAATAATGTTAAATGTTTTTTAAATGAAGACTGTGTCCTCAAGACTGTGTCCTGGGCTCAAAGCTCTAGGGTTAGCTTTTTTGAAATGCTTCTAGTGCTTGTGAACATTTTTACAAAACCTTTTGGTTTACATTTACTACATACATGTAACAGAGCATGATAAGAATTCAATGGTTTTCTTAGACTTGTTAGCAGCCTTCATAACTGATAGCTCAGGGATCCAGCTTTGAATATGCCTGACCTCCCATGCTGAGTGCTTCTTCAGAGATCTGCTTCAGGACAGATGGGGCCAGCACGTTTTGCAGGCCTTCAGCCCATCCAAATTACCACTCCTTGCTCTCTTGCACATCTTGAATTCCCAGTTTTCTCTTCTAACATTCCCCCAACTGGCATGGAGTTACCAAAGTGCCACTATACAGCTCCCTGAAAGGAGGTTGTAGCCAGGTCAGCCTCTTCTCCCTGGCAGCCAGTGACAGGACAAGAGGAAATGGTCTCAAGCTGCTAGGGGAGGTTTAGGTTGGACATTAGGAGGAATTTCTTCACAGAAAGGGTTATTAGACATTAGAATGGGCTGTCCAGAGAGGTGGTGGAATCACTGTCCCTGGAGGTGTTAAGGAAAAACTGGAGGTGGCACTCAGTGCCATGGTCTGCTGGTGTTCGATCGTATGTTTGACTTGATGACTCCAGAGGTCTTCTCCAACCTAAATGATTCTGTAATTCCTTCATGGTTTGTTCTTACCATTTCTTAAGTTGGAAGTCTTAAAAAGCTCTGCTGATATTTGGAGATAAATTCACAGATAAACTTCGGGAATTATATGGAATTATGTGTGTAGTTCTTCCTGGAATCAAGTACTTTTACCAGTTCTGGAACCTGAATGCACTCAAATGTGTAGGTACTGGTACGCTCCTTACTGGGGCCTCTTACGGCCAGAGCCATCTCTCGTTGAGATGGGCAGTGGGGTTGTCCACATCTGGAGGTTTTAAACATAGTTCCTGGCTTCCCCTCAGGCTGCAGGCTGCTTGATGTGGGGATATACTTTGTTCCCCTAAAACAAAGGAAACTTGAGCGGAAAATGTGATACCAATTTGAGCTTCCTTTGTTTCTGAATTTTACTACTTAAAATGAGGGGCATATCTGAGCCCTCAAATTTTGCTGCTTGCATACAACTGTAGGTAATTGTATGTGTTCAAGTTACCTTGAATGAATTTATCTGAAAGCTCTGGTTTAGTCCATTTTCATTGCACACACAGATTAATGTATGTGGATGCTTGTTCAAGGCCATGAAAATGTGTTGTCCTCCAGTTCGATGGTAAATCCCAGTTTCGGTTGCAAATCAAAATGGAAAGAGCAGTGTTAACTTCTTTTTTGGTGCATTGCCAGTGAGAGTTCTGCATCAGCATTTCATGGTCCAACATTCTCGAAGTTTTTTCTTTCCCCCCTTCCCCTATGTGTGAAATTTCAGCAGATTGTTATGCAAAGCAGTTTTGTGTCTCAGTGTGACTGGGGAGACAGCTGTTCGGCCTAATGAGGAGTGCGAGCACCACAGCATTTCTGGTGATTGAGACCCACGGAGGGAGCAGGATGTTCGAGGCCAGGCAGTGGTGTGTGGTGAGGAAGTGCCACGCTGTCAGCTGGAAGTACACGCTCTGCTGCTCCCTATGACAAGATAAATGAGTTTTGCTGGGGTTTGGCGGAGGCTGAAGCTTTTTTTGGAGAATAGTTGTAGCACACCAAACTCCCTGTGGGACCCACGGTTTGAAGTGTCACAAGACTGCTTCCTCTTTGCTTGTTGCTTTTTTTTTTCTTTAATGTCCTACAATACCTGTCATCTTTCTGAGTTATTAAAAATCTAATGTCTTCAAGCATTCAATTAACATGGGGGATGATGATCTTTTGTTTACACTTTTTATTAATTTAGCCAAGGGGATGTTAACCAGAGTTTTATCTAGGTTAGAATAAACTGAAGACTAATACAAATACAAAGTAAATCTAGACACATGAAAATAGTGGAAAAAGGCTTTTAATTTTGGTCATATGGATGGGGTTATGGAAACAATACTTTTGAAAGGTTATTTGTTTATTGTCTGCTTCTGTTAACTTCTTTCTTCTCACAGAGTTTGTGTCCCTTTCTTCTCAACATTCCTCTTTAGTTGGGCTGAAATCCTAGTTTAGTTTATACATAGGAAGTGGCCTTTCTTCTTGTTACTATTTTATTTTAATTAAAAAAAAAGAAACATAAAACCAAGAAAAAAAATTGCTGAGATGCATCTGTCATATTAAGAGATGCCCCAGCTGGAGTATCAGAGGAGACAGAAGGTAATTTGTACTGTGTAAGATCTATGAGCACAGCACTTGCCCATGTTTTAAGTAAGTAGTGTTGAGCATGTTCTTGAATTAAGATGCATGTGATTTTTTTAAAATATAAACTCATAATGTTCCACTTAAAAAAAACCCAAAAACCCAACAACCCAAAAAACCACTTTGTCTTTACTCAGATGAATGAAGTGCTGATAATCCTCCCCAGAGTTGTCAGGTTTGTGAGAATGATACTGTTTTGGCCTTTCTAGACTTGCTGTTAAGTTACTTAAAACTTCAAGCCTTGCAATCTCATTTTGAAAATGAGATATCTTTGAGAATTGAATTGAGTGTCATGCTCCATTTTTATAAATGTTATGCAGACACCCATCTACTTTTTGCTTTGGAACTGGGACCAAAATTCTTGTTCATAAACACTTGGTTCAGTAAGAAGTGCTTTTATATTTATCCATTAAATTCAAAGCTCCTTATGTAAAAGATTGTTTTCATAGTCCCATGTGCTTGCAAATCATGCACATCCCAGCCTGCAGGACCTTGCAGGGCCGAGCTGAGGATGAATGCAGGACTAAAACCATAAGCACCTTTAAAGTTGTCACTAAAAACAGACCAGCAGCTTTCCCCTTGCCTTTCTATCACTTGCCCTATTTCCAGAAAGCTACAGCAGAATTTCATTGCATTTTTATTTTACAAACTTTTGCTTGGTGTACCCAGTAATATCTGAACAGTTAAGCTGAAAAGAGTAAGTTAAGCTGGAAAGGATTTTGTTATCTTTTGAGAGTCTTTGGAGAAGCAGGAAGGATTGAGCTAACCTGGGGTTGGCATTCTGTTTTCCTGGCAATAGTTTTGAATATTTTAATTTAAAAATGATAAATCTAAGGATTAGAGAACCTTATGTGGTCAAAGAAATTTAACCATGTTTGAAAGTGATAAATGATAAAGCAAAACCAATATGAGATCAAAGAAGCTGGAAAGCTCTTTAAAGTTTTGAAAGAAAGCACCCAAAAGTAGAGGGTTATTTTAAGACAGTTTCAAAGTGTATTCCAGCTGTAATTGGAATAAAATGGATGATGGGAAAACAGATCAGATTTGTTTGTTGGCAGCAGAATACTAAAGTGCAGTATGTCACTCACCTGGAGATTTTCTGTGACTTGAATTCTTTATGCTGTTGTGCACTAGGAAGTCTCCCAATGTGTGCAAATTACGGAGATTGAATAGAGAATTTTAAGCTTATAAACATTGCTTCAAATGTGTTGCAGCAGTATAGAGATTAGTGAAAGCCTGAAATATTTTTCTGAGCTTCTTTGTGTAAAGAACTAGTGGGAAGTGTAGATGTTGGTAAATTTAAAAGAGTTTGGGCTGGTAGGAGACAGGTGTGGTGCTAAGAGCATGCCAGCTGTATTGTGCAGCAGCTTGAATGCATGAGTGAGTTTTCTTCCCAAAGAAGAAGGTGCCTGATGAAAGAGACTCAGCAGTTGTGGCCTTCATGTATGTTTTAACTTTTTGACTTTTTGTTCATAAAGTCCAGAAGATTAGTCGAAGACCTCTTGGTTCTTTCTGTAATCATCTCCCTGGTGTTTTAGCTGCACTCTAATAATGTGTTAGGAAACTTGGTATCATGAATAAAGTGGGCCTTCATCCTAATTAAAACTTAATTTGGTGTCAATTTAAATTAAGAGGCTTGCATAAACTGGTCCATTGTGACCTGGCTTGTGCTAATCTTAATCAGCAGCTTGGATAGGACATGAATTCAAATTTCTGCAGAACAACTAAAGTGACAGTAACAACTGACAACTTAAATTAAAATTACTAAATTCTAAGAAATTGATGTGCATGACCCAAGTTACAAGATAGGTCATTAAATCAAATCTGTAGAAACAGAATTGAGAAGCCTTCCCTAATGATTGTAAGGAGAGAAAAAAATGCTTTGTTGGTATATTGTGTGGGCAGAAAATAACTGGCTTTGAGTTGGGAATTCACACAGTTTTGATGAAAATTTTAGTACAAAAGCTTTTAATTGGTTAATATGAAATAAAGGTAAAAATATTTAAAAGTAATCATGTAATCATTATGAAGGTTGTTTGAGACTAGTATATTGATGATTTACTGTTACCCGAAGCTGTAAAATACAGAGATAATAAAATTCTAAAAATTCTTTATAAAATAGCTTCTGGAAGTAATATGTTGCACTTTCAATTGCTAGAAATATTCTTGAGTCTTTCTCTGACTGCCCTTGTGCATTTCTAGGTATAGCAGGTAAAATTTGAAGAACAGTATGCTTGTGCTTCTTACTACTACTTGCCATTTTTTATCTGACTCTCAGACTTTAGCTGCTTGTAAAACAGGACTAGAAATAACAATCAGAGATTGTTAGATTGCTGTAGCTATTGGTAGTGGATTACTGATTACTGGAGACTCAGTGTGTGGATTACAGCATGTTCATGTGTGTGTATAGAACAACTTTAGCTACATCTCAGGTGTTTGGGACCTCCTCAGTGTCTGTGCAGTGAATGAAAATGTCGGGGATAGTTCTACAGAAAACTTTGGATGGAAAGAAAAGCTTGGTTACTGATCTCAAATCTCTTAAGAAGAAGATTTGTACTCTATGCTACTAATTGAGTTGAGGGGTATGATAAACCTGCTGGACATTAGCACAGAACTTCAAAAGTGAATTCAGGTTTCAAGAATGGGCCTGTTTAGCTTGTGTTAGAATCAGTGGAATATGAAAGAGGCTTCCAGATTGAGTCTCTGCTTTTGGGCTGCTTCTCTTAGCACTTGGGCTAGTCAAGCCCTGTTCACCTGAAGTGTCGTAGCTTCTTGTAAGAGTATTTTTTAATTCCAAAATAATTGCTTGGAATTTGCTTAAAGAAAAAAAAGTCAAGTCACATACGCTAAAGCAAGCACAGGAACAGAAAGTAAAACTTTAAATCAGAAGCTAGGTTAATAAAGAAGTATAGAGTTTGACATCTTTGTCTTTACTTCTGATTGTTTAGCACTGTGACATCTGCAGTTTTCACTGTGGGAGACAATGTTGTTTCTGGTAGTGATGACCGTACAGTAAAAGTCTGGGATTTGAAAAACATGAGGTCTCCTATTGCAACGATCCGCACAGATTCTGCAGTCAACAGGTAAGCAGATCTCTGAGTTACTGCTTTGCTTAATTCATGCTTTCTTAATTAATTCTTAATTTCTTTCACATGTGGGATGGTTTAAAGCTGTGCCACAGAGGTTTAGACTGGACATTTCTTTCCTGAGAGGGTGATCAAATCCTGGAACAGGCTTCCTAGAGAGGTGATTGATACCCAGGCTTTCCAGTATTTAAGAGGTATTTGGACAATACCCTTAATAACATGCTTTAAGCTTTGGTCAGGCCTGGAGGTTAAGTAGTTGGACTGATAATTGTTGCAGGTGAAGTAGTCTATTCTATTAATTCACTGAATATATATTTATTTTTTGTCCTTGGAATGAAACTTGAGATTTATAAAAATTTGAAAAAGGTCTGAAATGGTTTTATAAAGTCTGGGTGTGATTAACGTTAATTTTTAGTAAGTACATTGCTTTTAAGAAATTCTCTATAAGAAAATGCAGATGTTAAGGCTATTTGAAGATCTAGTACAATAGAAAATACCTTAATGGTTCAATATTTTTTTCTCTTTCCATTTGTGAATTCTAGCCAGGAAAAATTCAGCTGCGTCCCTTCCCGTGAGCTTAAATTTGTGCTGTCAGTTTCTATTTGCCAGGCTGGCTGTTTCCTCCACAGCCTCCTTTTGTCCCCTCTCTGCAGGATTAGTGTGTGTGTTGGCCAGAGGATCATCGCCCTTCCCCACGACAACCGCCAGGTCCGACTGTTCGACATGTCAGGGGTGCGGCTGGCACGGCTCCCTCGCAGCAACAGACAGGTACCTGCAGAGCTGCCCCTTCAGTGTGTCTGTCCTTCCCCATGCCACGTTAAAAGTGGCATTTGGTCTCTCTAGCTTAAAGTTGAGCAAATGCAGAATGGCCCTGGTCTGAATAAATATGCTGTTAGTTATTAAAAATAACCGATATGCCAACGTGAACCATTTTAAACTTTTTAATTCGAGTCGGAAATGGTGGTTCAAGTGAATTTCATCATGATTTTTTCCCCCTTACTAAAGTGAAACATATATCTGCCTTCTCTATGAAATGGAAAGTGTAAGAGCATTTCAGATGTGTTTTAATGTCTCAGTGTGAATTGTCAGAAAAATGGCTCACTATGAGGTTTAATGGAGATTTTCTCATAGTGGTGGGGTTTTTGTTTGGTTGGTTTTTTTTAAAATTACACTGTGTCTAATTGGTTTACATATTCCAAGCTGGATGGAGCTCTGAGTAACCTGATGTAGTAGAAAGTGTCTCTGCCCAGGGCAGGAAGGTTGGAATCAAGGTTTCTTCCAACCCAAACCATTCTGTGGTTCTGTGACATAGAAACACAGAGGAAAAATGTGAGGGTCAGTTTTGTGAGCATACCTTGTATGATTTGCTGAAAAATTTTATTTTTTTTTTCTGTGCTTATTCACATACACTCTAGATAAATCCTACCATGTAATAAACCATCCTTGCCACACAAGTTTTGTGCATTTATGGCACTATTTGGCATGGCAAGCATCACTACTGGAGCAAATCAGACTTAAGTGAAATTGATTGGATTATGTCACATAAATAGGCCTTTTTGGGATTGATTCAGCAGTTCTTGACAGAATTTAGGAAGGAGTTCTAAGACTTACTTAATCTCTTTCAGATTTTTTTCTAATTTAGGTGGGTTTTTAAAATTTATTGTGGTCTTGAGGGATTTTTGTGCGTGTTTGTGCATGTCTTTTTTTATTCCTTAGTAGTTCCATTCAGGCTGCCACTGCTGAAATAATGACTTCATTTATTTATTTATTTATTTATTTTTAACCTGAATGTTAGTCAAACCCTATTTTGGACATTTTTGTTTCTATTGAACTATTTTTGTCAGTATGACATTCTTCCTGCTGCCGTATTATCCCTCCTGAATTATGAACAATATGGGCGCTTAGTCTTGCAGACTTGTTACAAAGTAATTGCCTGCAAGTAGTTCCAGATTTTAAGACTGCTTTTATAAATAAAAATGCTAAAATGAAAATTTGATTTGCTTTTGTAAAGAGAATGTAACTAGATGGCAAACAGACCTTGGAAAACTCAGAAGTTTTGATGCACCTTTTTGTATGCATCTGTCCTTACGATGCAGTGCTGGTGCTAAGGAGTCACATCATTATGGAGACTTTTGCCTTGCAGATGCAGGTAACAGTGACCTTTAGGATTCTCAAGGGCTGTTTGCAAAGAGCAGGCTGAGGATTGGCTGGGTTGCATTTTGAGTTGCAGTGAGCTGCTGCCCCGGCAGTTCCCAGGTGCGTGTCAGTAACGGTGCTGTGTCCCGCTGTGGCAGGGGCACAGGAGGATGGTTTGCTGCTCTGCCTGGTGTGAGGACCATCCCATCTGCAACCTCTTCACGTGTGGGTTTGACCGTCAGGCCATCGGCTGGAACATCAACATCCCTGCTTTGCTGCAAGAGAAGTGAGATGCTGAGAGAGTTTCAGCGTTTGTGTCACCGTGGACTCCTACACCTGGGCAGACTTTGCTGAACACTGGTCTGCTGTCGCTGTAAAAGCTCTTCCTTGAGGGGAGACTTGAGCAAATGTTGTTCTCGTTACCACATTGTGCACAGTTTGCATGGGTTGTACAGAGAAATGTGATTTTTTAAAGATTAGTTTGTCTTGTGTATGAACTTTTCTATTTTGGCATCCACTGGTCAATATGTTCACTGTTGTGTAGAGCACATAAATGTTTATAAGTTATTTAGCATTAAGTAGTTACACAGTAGGGCATTACATTTGTGACATAAATGTGAAGCTTATGTAATTACTGTAGAGAGTGTATACAGTCTGTTACATTTTTCCATGACTCTACATATCTGCCTTGTGTTAAAAGGAATCTGCAGGGCTAAAACTTTGAAATGAAGTGTGAATTTCACTTGTTGTATGATTGTAAACATTTTCTTGTTTGTATCTGATTTGAATTTTTTTTTTTAGTGCTGCCATATAGTGCAACTTCAACTCCATTTTTACTCTGGTTACTAGAGAAATAGTAGATTTGAGAGGGAAAATGCAAGCAACTTGCAGTGAGTATAGACTGCAAGGTTTATTTGTAATCTTTTTTCTACTTTTTATTTTGAAAAAAGAACGTAGTTAATTCTGCCCTTCTTATATAAAGTGATTCTGAAATCTCATCACATTTCATATTAGCAAAAAACCAGAATATTACAATTCTAATCACTGAAATCTAGTCAAGCAAATTCTGAAGCACTTTAGTTTATAGCAATTGTTATAAACCATTTATGAAAGTTTGACTTTACCAGTGAATGTGAGCTAACCTTTGTAAGAAGGATTAATTTCTTTTGGTGATCTGTCCAGAAAGGAAATAGTTCATTTGGGGGTTGATGATTTTGTTTATATACCTTCAGTGAGCATACTTCTAATTGTGTTCACTTCCCATATTTTTATTTTGAGCCAGCAATACAAAGTAAATGAGTACTACCTCAAAAAAATGAATGTCAGTCAAGATGCATTGAATCTCTCTGTAGCCTAGAAAAAAGCACTTTTGGTCTCTGGCTGAAGTTCTGTCTCTGACAGGAGAGGAAAGACAATCATACTACATGTGATCCTTAAGGTAGTTAACACATAAAGCTAGTGGAGCAATACACTAAGTCAACATCATCTGTCACCATTCTGTTCTCAGCCATGACAGGGGCGCTGCAGTCCCTGTCCTCTTCCAAAAGGGAGTAATTAGCATAGCTCTCCCTTCTTTCTCCCAAATGATCTTACTCTGGTTTTGCTCCTCACTGTGTTTAGCTGTTTTTGTACTGGCAGTGAGGTGTTACTCTGCAGCTGCTGCTATCAGTAAATGAAAGTGGCAGCCAGTGTCTTGAAAAGAATGGAAAGGCTGCTTCAGACAGACACTTGTTTTTTGGCTAAAGGGAGATGCTGCCCCTGACTGTCTGACATATCACAGTATAAGATGAAGGATGGGGGTGAGGAAGGGTGCACTCTGACAGTGGGAATCTTGGGGTTCATGGTAGGTTGGCAGAAGTATTAGGAGCTTTTTATCTCATCATCATAATTCTGTGCAACTACAGCTGTGCTCATGTCCTCTCCAGCATTGATTATGATGGCATTAAGATACATGTTAGCTGGTTCTCCTGTTAACTAACATTTATGTGGGATGGGATGAGATGGGATAAAGAGTGCATCAGTGAGGAACGGAAGGAAAACAGAGGTCCTAAACATAGTTTTGGACTGTAACATTAGGGAAACCCAAAATATTTAATGGAGAATATTTGTAGTGTCTTTATAGTACATGTCATCAGAGTAGTTTGATCCCTTGTTTTTTTCTGTTGTGGGGTTTGGGATTTTTTCTTGAGCAACAAGATGGACAACTGTGCTGAAGTAATTGTAAATACTGAAACTTGGGAGGTTGCAGAAAGCAGTTGCAGAGTTTTAAGTGTTCTGGTGGTAAGAATTAAATGATGGTGACAATGTTTATTTTTTTTTTCCAGTTTTTTTTTTGTCTGGGTTAAAGCCATTTGATGCTGGATTACAGATTTTATTCCTTAAGAAAACAAGACTCCCTCTCTTTTTAGTTGGTAACAGAGAGAACTTTACAAAGGTTTATGCTGTTTTTTTAAAAAAGAGAAAAATGTCTGGCCAGTACAAGCAATTTCTCCAGCATGGCCTGCGTGTAGGATCTGGAGCAATGGTTCTCCTTTATTTCCTGAGGGAGGGAAGAAGGTCACTGGTTTTGGTCCTGCTTAACTAAAGTGTCTAAAGCTTCCCTCATACATATGTAATATAGAACCACTGGACTCTATGCAGTGTAATTATCATTGCTGCAAGCTTTTTATATCACCAGAGGGATCATCCTCTGGCACCAGGAATGGGTGATTACAAGGTTTCATTTAGAAAAGGATCAACCAAACAAGGTGCTAGAGCCACGTTCTTATGAGCAGGCTAATACTTAAATCAGCTGAACACTGAACTATCACGTAGTTTAGTATTCTATACTGTGCTGAAGGGTAATAAAACTGCCATTCCCCATGAAGCAAAACATATGAGCAGGGGTAGTGAATAACACAACATTGACTAAATACGTCAATTCATTTCATGGCTCTAAATGTTCTAAATAGTGGTTTTTTTCAGCACTGAACAATGTCTAGCATTTCATTAAATGGAGGAGAGTTGCAGTTACAGTTTCAGTATTGTGCAGAATTTCACAGAAAACTCATCACCAGGCAAAACCAAGCTTCTGTGTCTTTCCCTCAAGCAATGCACATAAAAAACTTTTCACAAAGTTTGTGTATACCTTACAATCAGAAAGGTCTGGATTAAACATCTTATTTTTTGCCTGAATCTGTGAATACTACCTTTTGGGAAAAAGAATTTATAAGTTATGTGGAACCACTTTTTATTATTCTGCTAATTTGTTTTTAGATGTAAAATGTTTTTCTTCATTACAATTTAAAAATGCATTAAAACATTCAACAATTTTTTTTGCAATTTGCTCTTCTTCTGTGTTGCATAAAGGTTGCTGTTGATGTCAATATTTCAATTTTTTGTAAAGGCTCTTCCTATTCACTCACTACTCTTTTCTACTCAAAAAGTGTGTTTCTGAGGCATTGATGACCATAGTTTGGAAAAGATGGCCAAGTCTGTTTATTACAGTAGGTCTGTAGCACTACTGGTCATGCTGCCAGTAAAATATCTAGACTGAAAAGGTGTTCAGGTCTGCATTTGTAATGTCTTCTCCTGTTCTGTATAGAAAGAAATGAGAATTGCATCATGTTATGCAGATTATGCAAAAGTTTTCATGTGACTTTTCACCCCACTTTACAAACTGACATTTTAAAATGAAATCTAGACAAGTTTTTTTACATTTAGAATACTGTGAAAGTATTGCAAAACTACTCTGATGAGGAAAACCCATCCTTAGTTTTTCTGTAGGTTAAAGGCTGGTTGCTTGTTGCACCCATGTTCACACCAAAGCTGTGTAGTGTTGGAATAAAACCCGAAGCACTTGGTGGTGTAGAAAGCCTGGGGTTTCAGAAGCCAAGGCAGAGTCCTGGCTGGTACCTGAGTGCAGGACATTGCTTTATGTGCACCTTACTCTCTTTCAATGTGTTTTAGGATCCCTCATTGGCACATTTGGAATTAATCAGAGTTGCTCATGATATGGACCAAAAATAAGAGTCCGGAGTTCCAAGGTAGCACAACTGACATAAGGGCTGGATTGAGATAGAATGCCAAACCCTGGGCTTTAGCTGATTTTAGCTGAGGGCTTCCAAATCAGGCCTTACTGCCTTAACTGACTTAAACTTAGTATTTCTAGTATTATTTTAAACATGTAAGTGTAGTGGTTTCAGGAGTGTCTGTGTTTAAACTTGAAGATGAGCTGTGGAAGAACCACTCTGTCATGCACCACAGTTTGCTCTTTGGACCAGCACAGAAATTTTATTTAATGCTCTCTTGAGACCTGAGTATGTCACTGAAAAACTACTCAGCCTTGTGATATTTTATTTTTAAGGAATGTTGTTACCTTTTCTAATTCCCACAGGTCAGAGTTTTCTGAACATAAGTAATTTGCAGGAGATTACAGAGGAAATCCTGTTTAATTCAGACTGTAAATCCTGGTGAAAACATACCATTAACTGGGAGAGATGTTATACTGGAGCAGTGTGGGGTTTTGTAGATGTGCTGCTTGTCAGTGTCCTCCAAGTTAGAATACTCAGTGCTACCACGAGGGGCTCTTTCTCAGAGGTGTAGGGTTGAGGCTTGTGAGTATTGCAGTGTTGAACCCAAGCTCCTGAATTAGTGGCTTGGATGCCTCCTACAGGTCTGGGGGGTTTCTGGCATGGTTCAGCCTGCCATGTAGAAGTTTGAATTCAAGCATTCAGACTTTAGGAAAATGGAAATGGTGCAGTGTCAGTGGTGGCATGTACAATAGACCAGAGTTAATGTAGGAAAAAAATGTTCTGCCTCTGCCTTGAATTGTTTTGAAAACGGAAGCTTCAGCCTGGCTGGTGACTGCTGTGCAGTGCAATGACACCACTGCATTTTAATTGTGTTGCTTGATTCTACTTGATGCTTCATTTCCATTTGTTGGAAACGGTACAGTTCTGCCTCCTTCCACCAAAGCTTGTCATACTTGGAATTTGTTTGAGTTTAACATTAATTTTGTGTTGTTCCTCTCACACTTGTATTTGTGATCTTTCCCTTCTCCCTAAGGCAGAGTAAATTTAGTTACATCTTTATTTCAAAGCCCTGTACCAATGAAACAAAACCATCCAGCAGTCCTCTGCTGGGAGAACTGACAGATCTCAATATGCACTTTTTCACCTTCATAATTTTTTTTAATTATTCAGATGAAAATTTTTAATGGAAATTGCCTGAAGGCTGTATGCATTAATGGCCTTGGGCTAGTTAAGGGCGAATCAAGTCTGTGCACCTTAACTAGCAAGGGAAAATAGACTTTCAGTGGTGTTGTAGGTAACTTAAAGCTTTGGAAAGGAGCATACAGTGATTTTGAGTGATGCAGAAGAGTTACAAAGAAAGATTTTTCCCTTAGTGTGGAGCTTCTGTGCTGTATGCAAGAGTGGTGACCCAGCATTTGAGAAGGAATTAAGATCATTTGAGAAACATAGAGTCACATCTGTGGTGAAAGCATTTGGACTGCAGATGAGAAACACAGAGGAAGAATAATGAAGGGGAATGAGAAACTAGAATAAAATTGGGATAGCTGAGGGAGTGAGGCAGGCAGAAAGAAAATGCAAAGTGTTTCAGAGGAGTGCATGTCTAAAAGATATAATTTATTGGTCAGTTGGGGATAAACTGCTGGGAAGTCTGTGTCTAGTGAATACCCCTGACTTAGTGAGGAGAAGGGAAAGCAGAAATGGGGGCAGGGCAGGACCAGCCTGCAAAGGGGAAAACAGCAGGACTGAGCTAAGTGGGAAGCATGGATATTAGGATGTGCTTATGGCTAGAGCCTAGAATGGAAACAACTGGAAGTTAAGATTCCTTCGCATTTTTTAAATCAGTCTTGGTTTCTATATCCTTGATTTTGGGGGAAAAGCTTATTACATATATAGAGACAAATTTAACTGCATTTATTGAATTTTCCATTTCAAGTGTTGCAGTGGTGCAGAGATCACTCAACAGCTGATGCATCCCTAGGATTACAAATTACAAAGATTTGCAATCTTAGCTGAGAAGTGTGATGTTACATACAAACTCCAGGTATGACAGCAGGGCATGTGGTTAATCAGGAGTCACTCCTGGACTGGAAATTCCTGGAGTGAATAGTTGATTTGGAAGAAGGAGATGATATTTTGCTCAGTCCCTTTGAGAATATTTTACCAGTTCAGAAAGAATCAGAGTGGTTTTGGTTGGAAGGGACCTTCAAAGGCCACCTCGTTCAACCACCCTGCAATGAGCAGGGACGTCTCCAACTAGACCAGGTTGTCCAGAGCCCTGTCCAAGCTGACCCTGAATGTTTCCAGAGATGGGGCATCTAACACCTCCCTTGGCATCCTGTGCCAGTGGTGAAACACTGGCGCAGGTGAAGTTTTAGAAAAAGCTTCTTCTGTATATCTGGTCTGAGTTGACCTTCTTTCAATTAAGTTGCCCCTTCCCCTATCACAACAGGCTTTTAAAAAAATTTTGTCATCAGCTTTCTTAGAGGCCCAATTCAGTCACTGGAAGGTGCAGTATTTTAGGCCTGAACAGTCTGAATTCACCAGGGAATCTCTCTAACTTAGCCAAAATAGAGGCATCCAAACACAGATTGCATCAGGGTGGTACTGCAGTGTTTTCAGTAGTGCCTTAGTTCTGGGAAAGGCAGAACTGGCCTTTCGTTCAAATTATCCCCTTGTTCATCTGTCGAAATTTGACAGTCTTGTTCCCAAATCCAGGTAAAAATGTGTATAGAGTTTTACTTCAGTCATCAAAATTCTGACTCCAGTTGGTCCAAATGATTTGAATCAAATTATAAATCTTAAGTACAGAGAGGATCAGTCTTAACACAGAGGTGGCATTTTGACAGAAAGGAGAACAAATAACTGACTTCATCAAATTAATGTCATACACTTACGTGAGTTTAGCATTTAATACTTTTAATGAATCTTCCTCCTAAAGTGCTTAATTTGGATAAAGTCAGAAATCTCAATTCTGTTAGTTTCTTTTTTAAAAACATACCTAAATTTTTGCTATGTCACTGAGATCAGCCTTGTGCAGACACAAAACCAACCCTGAGTATTTTGTGGAGCAGTGTATGTCTGAGGCTGTGATGTCTAAGCATATAGAGAGGTGAGCAATCCTAACAATGAGAAAGAGTAAAATCTGACACACCACACAACAAACAGCACTGAAATCATGCTGACGATGGTATGGTAAAAACTGAAAGTACAGGATTAAGCATTAGAAGGGAAAGAGATGGAGGAAAAACTTTTCAGCGGCACTTTAAAGGGTAGAGGGCGTAGTGATGATGTCATTATTAATTAAGATTGTTTTTCAGTGTGGATAATTGCAGGACATGTTGTTTTGGCCTCTCGTGTTCTCTGAAGCTTGTGAAAACTGTCTCTGCCAGAAGGCTGTCAGAATGTTGGATGCTGTCGTTGAGTGGTGCCACCTTCAAAGGTGCTGAGCTCCCATCAGCATTCTGCACAGTCTGGCAGGTGGTTGCTAGCTTGGAAAATCAGATTCATGAGCCTAAATATGGATCTAGAAACTTCATTTTAGGTGCCTGTTTTTGAAAATGGTACCCTGATTTTGTATATATTTTATATTGCCACTGAATTAATGAGCTGAAAAGTTCTTGGCCAGATGCATGGTTTACTGAAATATAAGAAAAGCAGAGAGATGGTTTTCCCTCCCAAATTATATAAGGCTACTTAGAGTTTAGCATTGAGAAACTGAAGCTACATTGTGTCAGTTCTAGCTGTAACTACTTCCTGCTCAGTGAATAAACTTTCTTTCAGATGCTCCTTTTTATCTTGCAAAAGTCTTACCACTGCAGACATCATAGCATGAGCCTTCTATAGCAAAGGAAACTGAAGAATTAGCTGATTATAAATCTGTAGATAGATAGAAAGATAAAAATCCCAGACATTTCTGCCATTACCAGCAAAACTGAGGAAGCCAAACCTGACTGTATGTGTAGGGCTTTAACCATCCGAACTGATGCTGTGTTTCTGTGAAAACATGTTTTGTTAGATCTCCTGTGTTTACTTGAGGACACTGCTGGATGCCCATCTGCAGATGAGCTACCAAAGGGAATTGTGGGAACCTAATTAGATGGAAAAGATCATACCCTGGACAGCTCCTAGCTTGAAAGGCATAAACCTGAAGCCTTGTAAGGCAGGGTGCTGGACAGAGTCATCCCACCTTAGACTTATAAGGTGAAAACCTTGTCCTGGGTCTATGATTGGATACCTGCCCCCAGGTACCCCTATGTATTGGGTCTTTGGATTGCAGCCCTGGGAGCACGTGGTCCCTGTGAACGCTGAAGTCTCCCTTGGGCTCTCCATCGAAGCCGTGCCGTTATTGCTGCGCCGCCCGGCCAGAGCGGCCCCCGGCTCGCAGGAACCTGCTGTGAAAGGGAATCTCTGATGGCCAGAAACAAGTGTGAATACAGGAGGTAACAGAGGAGGGTCATTGTCTGTCTCCAAATGGGTTTTGACCAGAAAACACAATTTCCTTGAACTAAGCAAGTGCACAGCATTTACTTTCTTTGGTAAGTAAATGAAGTGGCAGGCACAGGAGCCTGAACTTGACCTTGCATCTTAAATGATATAATATCAATTGAAACTTGCTTGTAACTTTTTTGTGCCAGCAAGAGATGGAGCCACCTTTTAAACCCTGAATTTTTTCTTTTTTTTTTTTTTCCTCAACTGCAGCATCTTCCTTATGTCCATGCAGGTGTATGTTTGCAGTAGTATTTTTAATGATTTGATTTATTTTGTCAAACCAGTGTTTTGCTTTTGGAAAACATTCTGGCAAGATCTTAAAAGAAGCAGATATAAACAGATCAGTGACAAGTGAATTAAAGGAAAGTTTAACAACAAGAGCCCATTAGAGCCATATCCCTGTGGAGATTAGCTGTGGTCCGTGTAAAGCCAGCAGTCACAAGAAAAGTACAAGTATCAGCAGGCAAGACCATTCAAAATCCTGAAGTTTTGTTCTGCTGGGAAGAGAGGCAAGCAGGTAGAGCTGCTTTTGGAGAATAAAGCAGCAAGGGAGTACTGGACAAAACCCTGCAAACACAGCATCCCAAGGGTTGCTCCTTGTCCACAGACAAAGCTGTTAGACAGCATGTGGGTGCTCACAGACACGTACAGATATTGGAGGCTTCTCCTTCATATTTTTCAGGCTTCTCAGAACTTGGCAAGTTCCCTCTTTCTGCTTCCACCTCTTCACACAAGCTCTTTGCACTGTGCCAAGCTGTGTGGGAATCATGGGGACAGAAGGGATTTGTGAAGAGAATTGCTGTGTCTGGTCAGAGTGGGCCTCCAAAGCTGAGAGAGAGGTGAGAGGAAGCAGCCGCAAAGGGCCTTAGCAATAAAAACAAGAAACTCGTGAAGTTGTGCAGCCTTAACCCGAAAAAAAAAAACGTAGCAGCACTTGATGTTACATTGCTCTTAAAGAGATGTTTGATATGGTCAGAGGAGAATGTAATTTTCAGCTATATTAACTGTGAGACTAAAATAAGAGAGTTTGCAGAAAACATCATTTTAGTTTGGCCAAAGAGGGAAAGGTGGTGATTCACTAATGGTGTAAAATAATAAATAAAAAATGTTCAGAACTAAACTGTGAAATAAACACAACATCCAAGATCAAGGCAGAACCTGGGGAGAAGCAGCTCTGCTCTACTTCAGTATCAGGTGAGTGTTGGGAGAGATTGGGCAAATAGGAATTTGGGTAGAAATAAAAGGTCTGGAGAGAGGCAGCTTTGTATGTGAGCTCAGCAAAGAGACCGATGGCAGGGCCCTGTGGTGCTGCAGGAGTCCAGTGTCCAGCATTCCCCAGGAGCTCTGTGGGAGTGTTAGGGCTGGGGCTGGTGGCAGTGGGTGGCTGTACACGGGACTGTGACAAGCACCCCAAGGAAGGGAACATCAGCTCGACCACGAAATCACTGTTGAGGGTGAGAGGGTGTGAAGGCAATGGGCTTTAGTCACTAAAGTGAGCGAAGGAGCTGAGAAGTTGAAAAAACTGACATAAGTCAGTTTCTGTGAGAGCAAAAAGGAGCAGGAAATGCCGTGTGGCATCATGGTTTTGTCACTTTTGGAGGAGCTGATGTGATCCAGGGCAGTGAGCAGGAACACTTGAGTATTTGAGGACTAAGCTGAGGCTCTGGGAGCGAGTTCAACCAGATCCTGACTCGTGTTGTCACAGTTTGAGAAATCAAGTTCATCTGAGTTTTAAAAAATACCCACTTCCCCCAATCCCTAAAAGGTTTGCCTTATAGCTGAAGTTTAGGAAAGATTAGAATAATACCTTCCTTACCAGAGAGGCCTCAGTTAGTATTATTGAATACAAGAGGCTTTGCCACAAGATCAGGCAATCATTCCAGTAACCTCTCTGTGCATGAAGTCTCCCCAGCAAGATCCTGTGTTTGCAGCAGTGCTGTGCCTTGTGCTCCAGGAACACAGTGTTTAGTATTACAGATATATAAGCATCCTATTCTTGGGCTCCTAAGTGTCCAAATGCACTCTGGCTGTTCCACACCCCATCTCTCCATGCCGTGCTGTTTGCCTCAACAAGCCTTCAGCAATCAAGTGTTTCCAAGTGTCTCATCTGCTTGTTTGGCATTTTACCTTGAACTCCCTGACGCTGACTTTGGAGCATCACTTATTTCTGCTCTCCCACTAGAAAGCCACAGCCACTGGGATGTCCCCTTCCACTGTTCTCTCTGCCTCCTGAAAAAGAGCCTTTCCTTGCTGTGTTCAGTACCTTCCTGTCTCAAAGTGACTTGAGAGGGCACAGACAGGTAAAGACAAATGCACAAACAAAGATTTTTCCTTGTCAGGCTTTTTCCTAAGAAGCTTCTGTGATGCCACAACCAAGCTGCTCAGTCAATAGCCTCTATATTTGTTTTCCCATACTGAAGGCCAAAGATTAATTTATCTGGAGGTTCATTCCACCTTGCAACACAGCCTTGTGTTATACTTGATAACATGTAGAGCTATTTTAATACAGCTTAATTTGATTGTGATCTTTAGTTAATATCCTTTTGATTTTTTTCCTCTAACCTGTGTTCCTGAAATTTACAAGTATAAAATCATAGAGAAATGGTATCTGACTTCTGATCCACTTTGTTAATAAGCTGATTACAAGTATTTAAAGTTATCTCCTCTTCTCCAGATGCAACAGAACAAATGACCTCTAAACACCATTAGTCTTGCCAACAAGTTTCTGAGCTCTTGCTGGAAGTAAACAATGTCAAAATGCAGATAGAGACCTTGATCCTGCAAGTTGAATGATTGTGCAATTCCAGCTGAGCACAGTGGGGCCCTATCAAGGCACAGATTTTCAGTCCTGTAGTTCCATCAAATGTGAAAATTTTGACTTGGAGAAACTGCCAATAATGTGGGTAATTTACAGGAAATATTTGGTATTATGACTTTCCTGTGACTACCGTGGGCAGGTTGTCCCCTCTGCTGGGGTTAGAGGTGCTTAGCCCAAGAACATAAAAGGTGCTGCTGCTGCCCATACTTGCCTCCTCCCTCTGTTCCCTTGTACCTTTATTCTTGTTTTTTTATGTCCTGAGTTTTTGCACAGGATCAACCTCATTGTGCATTTGGGTGATTAGGAGCAGCAGCTTCCTATAAAGGCACTTTGCCTCTGTGGGAGCAGGGTTGTGGTTATCTCTCCTTCCCATGGGGCAGGGAAGAGTGGGATCTCTCTTGGAGGTGACCCCCAGCAGTCAGTGTAGATTTGGATCTAGGGACATGGGACATGAAACTGGGATCCTCCTCTGAGGAGCTCTGGAGTCTCAGAAGATGAATGAGAATGTGGGGATTGTAGCATCCAGGTGCTGGGAGGGAGGGAAGACTTGTAGGTGAGCTCTGGCTATCAGGGAGCTGCAGGCACTGGGATAATGTTACGTGGTTGCTGAGTGATTGCCCCTTGCAAATGTGTTGGGAATAACTCTTGTCCAAGGGCTTTCCACAGTAAATGTGCTCTGTGCCAAGAGTGCTGCTCCAAGGCTGCTCAATTTTTCCCTGTAAGGGAGCCCACCTCCTCTCTGGGACTGATTTTATACTGGTGTTCCTCTGTTAACAACAGCTTTGCATGAGGCATCTGAGAGCAGAGAAAGGTTCTCTTTCTTATTTGGGAAGAAAAATATTTTCTGCTTCATTAGGAATGGCTCTGCAGGGAAAAGATGGATTTTCCTGCTTGTGTGGTCCCAGGCCCTTTCAATGTAAAAATTCAGGAGTCAACATACACTTAGAAGACATTAAATGAGGCGATTTCTGACACTGGCCCTAGAGTTCCATAATTCAACAAATAATATGCCAGAGTGAATTCTTAATTTTTGTTGTTTAAGTTCAATTTATTTCCCATTTAACTGATTTTCAAATTACAAATCAGCACCAAACTCTGTAAAAACTTGTGGCAAGGATGAAAGAAATGTTCTGACTGTTTAAGGACAGCAGGTGCATGCTGGATTTGTGCTAGAACATGGTTTTTGTCAGTGGCTGCCAAACCATTTCTCGTGTCAAAGACTTGCTGACAAACCATTGGTGGGTGAATTTGGGATGGGCACATTTGGGACCACCACTTCCAGCAACCCCACCCACCCTTTCCAGAGCTTCTGTCTTAGGGCTGGGGAGAACAATTGCAGTGTTCACACGATATGTGCTCTCATCTCCGCAGCTCTACACAACTTCTGCTCTTTATTTTCTTCTTTTTCTGTCATCAGTTCTGTATCGTGTGCGTCTAACAAAAGCTCTCCCTGAGTGAGCAGAGCTGCTGGCCCCAGGTATTTCCCAGGGAGGAGGGTTCGGACACACGAGGATGTGTTGTTAGGAATAAATGCCAGCAGAGGGCACACCAAGATATGGAGACAGGAAAAAAATAAAATTAGATCTGTTCATTTTGTCTGAGGAGTAAAGCAAAACTCTGTTGGTTCATAATTCATGTGCCTGTAGGACATTGTAAAGGAATATAATTGATCTTTTAGGGCAGTGGTGGTATTTTTCTTTGCAAAAGCAATCAGCAAAATATCTTAAAACATCTATGAATGTAACATGATTTCAGATGCGCTGATGGAAAGAAAAGAGGCTCCCTTCCCCTGGCTCACCTGGTCCCCTTCCATTAACCTTTCCCCCACCACATTTAGAGGCAATAATACAAGCACAATTTTTCTGTTTTAAAAGCCCAAAAGCATTTTTGATTTTTAATAAATTATTTTGCTATAATTTAAATTAGCTTGCTTCTGTTGCATTTCAGGGCTAGATTTATACTGCTTTAGGGTGGGCATTGTTTTCCAGCTTAGTGTGCTTGTCTGGGTGGGATTGTGCATATGGAAATCACCCAAATGTGAATCTTCCTGGGGAACAGAACATCCTCAGACATTCTACAGCAGATGCTAGCAGCTATCTGGCACCAGTATACAACAGCCTGCAAAGGAAATATTGATGCCATCCCCTGGTCCTCTGCCTAAAGGATGCCATGGGAAGTCACTGAGTCCAGAGCCTCTGCTTGCTCTAGGCTGGTGTTTGCTGGTGAGACAAGGTGTGCTGATGGGAGCAGGGACTGGTGGCATGAGCTGCTGACACCATGGCCCAGATCAGCCCAGGTGCAAGGCAGCTGATGAGGGTGGAGAGAGAATAAAAAGTCTTTAGCACTTGAAAAAGAAATCTGTGAGCTTATTCTCTTAAGTATTTAAAGGTAATAAAGTATTTTAGCTAATCAGGTAAATTATTTAATCAAAGTCTCCTACATTTTTGTGGCTCATAAATCAGGAACACAACTCCCATTTTGGAGTTACTGAGATATGGTTTAATTGGCAGGTGGATCCAGGGAGGCAGACTCTTACTTGCAGCAAGCTGACACCAGTCTGGAGACACTGCATTGCTTGGGGCCTTGCTGCAAACCCAGGGAAGGGTCAGACTTGGAGCTCCCTGCTCAGTCCCTGTTCACCAGTGGTGGGGCATTGTGGCAGTGCCAGTCCTGCCTGACAAAATGATCAGCAGTCCCTGCCAGAGCACACAGGTGATGCCTGCAGCTACCCCGAAGTGCCAAAATGCAGGAAGCCTGAACCCACCAGGGGAGGGCCAGGGGCAGCACTGGCCCCATGCCAGTGTCTCCCTGTCTGGTGGGGTTCACTGAGGGCTTTTCTAAGGGCAATCCTCTCTCCAGGAAGAACAAATCACGTAAAAAAATTCAAATTCCCTCAAGAGAGTGAGATCCCTCCCCCAGAAAAGCCAGGTGTGCTCAGATGGACCCCTGGACTGAGGCAGCTGGTACAGCCCCAAAGCTCCTTTTGGGGAGTGGTAACTCCAGAACCTGCACTGGTTCTTTTTGGCTGCCACAGGCTTGAACTGAGCTCTCCACTGCAGGAACTGCTGGGTACAGCCTGTATGGAGCATCTGCCCAAGCACCGTGGTGATACACAGCAGTACCCCACTTAGGTTTTCCAGGAATTTTTTAAATTGTCAGGAGGGAGGTTATTGGCACAAGCCCATGGTGAAAGCAGCTCCAAGGTGTTTGCCATTATTGATTTATATTTTCCTTCAAGACCAGTGCAAAGTCTTTGTCTTTGCTGTCTTTTTAGGTAATATTTATTTGAGAAATACTTTGTCACCCAAAGTGCCACACCCTTTGCCAGACCACCTGTTGTGGTTAAGGTTGACCAACATGGTTTACAAATACATCAAGTAATTTCTGCCTCTGGAAAGTTGCACTGCTTTGAAATAACGTGTTTTTTCAAAGCAATTAAGCAGCTTTTGGTTCTTTTACCTAAGCAGCAAAAAAGACTCCCAGATAAAACAAGTTGAAAGTCAATCAAAACATCTTTTTCAATCCCATCAACAATTCTATTTTTCCCTTGAGAAAGGAAGAAACCTGACAGATACACTTGTATAGTTCAAGCTGCCTGTAGAAGCAGTGCATAGGTGAAAGGCATTATGCACTTTATGAGAAGGTTTCTCCAGATACAGTAATATTTCCAATACTGCCTTTGGTGTCTGATCAATCTCCCACTATAAGCCTTCTGCTAAATAACAATAAGTACAACAAAATCCTCAAAAAGCTTGCTTTGTTTGGCCAAAGCATGTATAAACTCTACCAGAGAACTGGTGGAGCAATAAATAAACATGTTTAACACCTAAGGCACTGGTACCCTCTGCGGACTCCAAGAGTTCATTAAACCTTGCCCTGTAAACTTATGGACCAATTTTGTCTCATGCTGTCTGCTCTGCCAAGTTCTTTCTCTGTAATTCCCTAAACATGATAAACTCCTAAACATTCAGCCAGCAGTGAGAAGAGCAGTGGCTGAGTGTAGCCAGCAGTCCCCGCTGCCTCCATCGCTGCCGCGCCCGCAGCTTCGTCCGTCCCTGCTTCACCTGGGGACGAAGAGATCAGGGATGGAGAGACCAGGGACGGAGAGATTGGGGATGGAGAGATCAGGGATGGAGAGATCAGGGACGGAGGGATCAGGGATGGAGAGACCGGGGATGGAGAGATTGGGGATAGAGAGATCGGGGATGGAGAGATCGGGGATGGAGGGATTGGGGATAGAGAGATCGGGGATGGAGAGATCAGGGATGGAGAGATCAGGGACAGAGGGATCAGGGATGGAGAGATCAGGGATGGAGAGATCGGGGATGGAGAGATTGGGGATAGAGAGATCGGGGATGGAGAGACCGGGGATGGAGCAGCCTGTGCTGCTGTCTGTGCCCTTCTGCCAGGCATTCACTGCGTGCCCCAGGCCATCCCTACTGTCGAGATGCCTCTGCTCCTGCTTGGAATGACAGCACTGGCAAGGGGCTGTGCCTGGGCTGTGCTAACAGATAATTCATCTCAGCTCTCTCCCTCCAAAAAGGAGGTGTGATAGCAATAGGTGCCTACACCCAGCTCACACCAAATGTGTGGCTTCTGGATAGCAATGCCACAGGGGATAAAATCCCACATACACTCCAGAGATATGTGTGCAAAGTTTTAAGCTGGCATGTTGTTTCCAATGAGTGAGGAAGGGAGGGCTTTATGAGACATTTGCCAAGTACCAACGTTTAATTAAAAAGCCTGTTGTATTCTTATGTCTCTTCCCACTATAGCAAAAAATTAAAAGACATGGCAATTCTGAAGTGTAGGAGGCTGCTGTAGTTTTTTTCTAGCATAAGAGAAAGGTTAAAGAAGCAGAGTATCTACCTATAATTTCCCCTCCTCTCCCCTTTTCTTTTCTTCCTTCATATACTTTTCTCTCTGTGAGCTGGATCTGTGTTTATCACAACTTACTCCCAGACTAAGGGGAAGCCACTATATGATATTAATCAAAGATATCCATATTCTTTACAGATCTCTGAAAACAGATCTTAGAAATTGAAATACAATTATTAGGCCCATTTTATGCACCTATAGCTGGCAAATCATGCAAGATCCTAGAAAGAGAAAAATGCAACTTAGAAGTCACTTGTAAATAGCTTTTCAGCCCTCAGAAAGTCATGCTTTGAACCCAATGGCTGTTTCCCAGGGGGAATGTATGTGGGGCTTCTCTAGAATGTAGCTTCTATTCCTGCCTGCCCTGGACACCAGGTGGGTGAGGGTTTAAATGGAGACACAGCTTGTGCAGAAAAGCCTGAGCTGAGCAGGATCCAGCCATTCCCCTTTCAGGTTTCAGGCAAAGAAGAGAGGATGGGTAATACTTTGTGCTGAGAGTGAGCAATAATTTGGTGTTTTATTTTTCAAGGATGATGCTGTTTGAAACAGTCCAACTTTGCTGCTGGGTGTAGGGAGGTGGGAACCAGACAGCACTGTCAGGGCCTGGGGAGGGTGGCCAGAGGCACGTGGTGTATGTCCTTCCTTGGCTGCTCATCTCTAAATGCTCATTTCTGACCACAGGTCTTTTATAAAAAAGTGGCTGTACCTCTTCTGCTCCCTTTACTGTGTTTGCAAACACAGTGATCACTGGAGCCCATCTGGTGGCTGTGTCCTGCAATCCCCTGCCTGCCCAGAGACAGCTGGGTTTGGTGCCAAGAGATGGTGCTGAATTAAGGTCATTTGGGATTTGAGTGCTTCCTGTTGCAGTTAACACCAGGCTCCAGGTAACTTCAGTTAGAAAAGCTGTAACAAAATGTAGAAGTATTTGTGTTTGTCACTAGGTGGGAATGGAGCACTTGACTGTGCTCTGGATATTGTGTACTGTTCAGAATTTTGCAGTAGTTACTTCTGAGCTGACACACATTTTCAGTAAATTTCAAATAGCTGGAATAAATATATATATACACATTCTAGTAAATGGTTAATACAAATGATATGTTCCTACAGAGAAAGAATGATAAAAAGTTGAGTAATTATGACTGACAAACCGCATGGGCACAGTAGAATTGCAGTCATAAATTTTGGTTTTGATTGATACCAAGAATACACAGTTATTAGAAATTAATAATAATAGCACTGAAATATGCATAATCCCAAGCAGTAATGTAACTTTGTGTACTTTGTCAAATTTAAGTGTCTGTCTTGAAGGATGTAATTATTAAAGAAATATAAACTTTGGTCTGCACACATCAAACATGATACTGGGTATATTTTGAGAAAGTGTGCAGCAATCTATTTCAAACTGGACACCTTCTATAGCTAAATTAATAAATATACATGAATTATTTTTTCAAATCACTTCTCCAAGGGAAATGTTCTTTCCCCAATTTTTTGAGTTTCAAAACTTCTGGTGCAGCATCTCATACAGTGATAGCATGATGGCAAGGAGACCCTCTCAGAGCACAGAGCTAGACCACGATGCAGTTCTCACCTTGGCTTTTCCATGTGTGCTGTCCAGGAGCTGGTGCAGGGTCACCCCAAGCTGACAGGCTCTGCCTGAGCTTCCCCTGTTGTGGGTCTCAAGCAATGGTTACATGGGGGAAAGGTGTACCCCACTGCTCCTGGAAGCTTTCTCTGGACAGGTAACCTGTTTTCTGTCTCTAAATATTTCTGGTTTTGTGCCTTCTCCACTCCTGCCTTGAGTGAACTGGGCTGTTCCCTTCTTTCTCAGTGCCTTGCTGCACAAGTCCCATTCCCACAGGTGGTTTCCACCCCAGTGTCAATGGGCGAGTGGTGTATTTTGTCCACACAAAACACATTTTGGAACTGATTTTGTACCATTTGTACTGATTTTCTTTAAGGCTCTTTTGGAGAAGTTGCTGCTGCTAATTGATCTTGTGGAAGGCCAAGCTCACTCTTGGTCCTTAATAGTCAATAGCATTTGATATATTTTGTACTGATTAGTGTTGATCATTCCTGGCTTAAAAACTGTAACTTCTGTCTGAATCACTAATGTTTTGGGGCTGTAAAATCTCTTTTAGCACATTAGCATTGTTTTGTAGTGTGATATTTGATGGATGAATGTGTGTGTTATCTATAACCTATTTTCTCCAAGCTCAGCCCAGAAAAGCAGCGTGTTCTACTCTCCCTGGGAATATTGCAGCATACCTTCATTTTCAGTCATAACCACATTTAGACATAGTGCTGCTGTTTTAAATTGGGGTAATGAAATCTTGACAAGTGGTTTGGACAAACACAACACAAGCAATAACAGAAGCTTTAATAAAATGAAAGGATTTCCAGGGAATATCTTCATTTCTTCCATCCTCCAATTTAATTCTTTCTGAGAATAATCAGACCATAACATAAGGCTAAATTCAAGAGATGAAGTTCAGCTGGAGAGGAAATAATGTCCATAAAATGTTTTCAAAGGTTGTTCATTTGTTTGAAATGAGTTCTGTGCGTTGGATTGATGTGCCTTAAATACTTTATAAGCAAAAGTACGTTGCACTTGAGGTACATTTTCATCTGGGGGCCTCAGGGCATTTTACAGGAAGGGGGAAGAATAACTGATGTTACTGCCTCACTCCAGCTAAGAGCAGATGGCTGAGTCTTTCAAGGCAACTCCTCCAGAACTGATTCCAGTGGGGATGAATTTGGGATGCCCATTCCCATGACCTGGTGTATGCACCTGATGGACACACCTGCCTTCCATGTCCTCCTTCCCACTGTGAGCTCTCACTGCAGCTTGAATCCATGATAAGGGGAAAGTACAAAGGTTTTGCGGTGTGTTTGAGGGCATTTGGCTGGAGAATCAGAGGTATTGTGTCAAAATAACGACTGGCTTATTAAGGAAATCTTGGTCAGAGTGAGGTCCAGTTCAGATGGTCAAAGTAACCTCCATGCAGGTCCAGAGAAACTCCAGATGTCCCCCTTCCTACCCTGCTGCATGGTGCATAAATGGCAACTGCTCTGCATCACCAGGGCCATGTCAAACCTCTGCTCTGAAGGCACGTGCTCCTCACCTGCCTGGGTCTCTGGTCATGGTAATCCTTCTGAGACTCACAGGGGCGTGTCTGTGTCACATTTATTCAGCAGGGTGGGTATGTGCTGTGACACCAGCAGAAACCCCCAAAGATGTTCTGGTAACAGCTTGTCCCATAGAGAACAAGTACAGAGAAAAAAACCCATCTTTGTCAAGCTGCTGGGAAATCTTGAGCATCTGTGGCATATTTAAGGGAGTGATGGCTGGGCAGGAACTGGGGGCATTATGCATCACCTTTTTAATGTGGGAAAGAATTGAGGATTATTCCATACTTCCTTCTGGCCATTGGCTCACAGGGTGCTGACAGTTCTGCTTGGCTGAGATTGCCAGTTTTGAGTCAGGGCCCAGTGAAGGACAATGAACTCCCAGGGGAGAGATGAGTCCCTTTGCTGGATGTCTGTGTATGCCACAGCTTCTCCTGGGCACGTAACTTTAGGCAGAGGCTTAACAAAAGTCAGTTAGGGATGATGAGACTGTGAGCTTCATTAGTACCTTTTGTGTTTCATTGGACAGTGGGGCAATTAACATAGGGCTCATTACACAAGGATTTTGATCATTTTCTCTCGTTATTCATCATAGTATTTCCTCTGAGAATAGCAGACTGTGATTAAATGCAGGAATAATTCATGTAGTTTCTTCTTTGAGATTTCGATCACCTTTTTGGAGTCTAATTGTTTTACAGCCTTCATTCCTGAGGTACTTATGGCAGATCTGCATAGAGCTCTGCACATAAACTGTGCTCTTCAGCTTCTGGCTGAGATTATTTTCTGCTTCCAACACAGACCAGAATCTCCACTTGGAAAAACCTCAAAGCTACAGCCTCAAGGTCAAGCAGTGTCCAATAAAATGAGAACCACAAAACAAATCAGAGTAAACCCAAGGGCTGTCCCAGCAGGGATACCTGCTTTGGTCCATATCCTTAGGATTAATGTAAAAAACATTATAGGATGTCTTTATTAGGCTAAGATCCCCTCCAATTACCCTACTGTTAGTTACTGCCAACAGAATATGGATGCCCTTAGAGAAGAGTGTAGGAACAGGACAAGCAGGCAGTGTCCCAGCCTCCAGCTCCAGGACTTTCCTGAGATGTTTACAATGTCTTTATATTTCATAGCTTTAGATGGAATTCTCCTACACTAATTTGCTCAATATATGCATCATGAGAGGAGTAATCCACAGTCTTTTCTGAGGCCAAGGGAGGGATATGTAATATTCAATTCTACAAGGAACAATATGATGTTCTGCCCACAGTCCCAGCCTGCAGGCTGCGAGATGTGGGGCCCATTTCCATTGCTATCACTGGGTGGGATTGGTGTGGATCCCTACCCTGTCTGTCCTGGGGCTGCTGTTTGCCTTTGTCCCCATCTTCCTCTTCCATCAGTTTCTACAATCTTGAGTGCAGAATCTCTCTCTTCAGAAGCTAGATGTGCTCTGCTGGAAATTTTGGATAGGGAGATATAGGTTGCCTTTGTCCAAAATGTGCCTAAAGAATTCTCTAAATGCAACAAAGGAGGGCACACCCATTAGATAGCTTTAATTTTTGGGCAACTAGCTCCCCTGGGCCTCCTTCCTGTGCCTATAAAATCTTCTCACTGTGATGTCAATGGATGCTGTTGCAAAACCTCTGCCAATTGTCATACACCACACAGGACTACAACTCTGCAAAGAGTGGTTTTGAAAATCTGAAGAGAAATTGCATAGGAAAATCGTAAATACTTTTCTGTTGGAATGTTGGCTTTTAAGATATAGGTACTCCGTAGGATTTTAAAATCTGAGGGAATGCAAAGACTTTTATTTCCAAGTGACAGGATAATATCAGGGACAAAATATTGTGTTCATTAAAATATGGGGAATTAAACTTTGAGAGCACTTTTCAACAGCTTTGAGCAAAAATCAGTCTTGGGTTCCTAAGTCACTTAATCTTTACCTCTATTTCAAAGTATTGACAACAGTTATTGTGTAGCTGAAGGTCTGCATTGAAGAGATATGGGTCATTCCTGCTAAAATCCATGCAATTATTGAAGTTTTCAAATATTTAGAATAAATTAAATGAGTAACTGCTGAATATTCACACATAGAATCTTTTATGTTTTAGGAAACTGGAAATGCATTTTGTCCACTTTTTAATGAGTATGTTAACAAATTAGGTTTCCCATTATTTGATTAACATGGGCACTAATATATTCTGCCTATGAAGCTGATGCAAAGAGGAATGCTGAACCCAGTCAGTTCAGCACTGGAAGAAGCAAAGATTTAATTTCCTTTTCCTGCTCAGCACCAAGCTGATACAAAGGCCTCTCAGTGAGAAAAATAACTGTGCTTAGGGCTTGGCATACGGAGCACAGGGTGTAGAGTGTGCAAACATCCCAGCTGGTGGGAGATGTTAATGTTTGGAGAAGATCCAGCTCTCCAGCCTTATCCCTGCTGACAGCAGCCACCACCCAGCCCACAGAGCTTTGCTTCACCACTCTGCTGCACCTGGCTTGGACTCGTGTGCAGAACCATAGAAATGCCACCAAGCTCACCCACTGGGACAGCTGCTCTTGGCTCAGCAAGGAAGGACCAGCACTGCCCCAGGGTGGGCACCATCTCCTCTGCCCAACAGGAACAGGAGCAGGCTCCTAAGGGAGAGCCAGGACCCAACTGTGCATGTTCAACAGCCCAGGAAAGGCCCTCAAATGATGGCCTCTGCTCTAGGGCAGACCTCTGCTAGTGTCTGCCTGTGAGCTCTGCCCTGCTTTTGTGTGTGTGGTGTGGAGATTCCAGGGAGTATTCAGATTCTGGTGAACCAGCAGAACCAGTTTCCAATTTGAAAAAATGTTTGTTTCAGTGAGTGTTGCCTGGCTGGTGCTGCTGGAGTATTTTTGTCTGTGCTAAAAGTATCATATTGCTGGGAGGGGAAGCTCATTCTATTGAATTGTACTAAGTGTGTGGTGATGGAGATGGGAACCTAATTATCTTCATCCAATTGATTTCATTTTGGTTACCACATGGCTATTAGAGGAATGACAATAAATTTTGGTCTCTTTGATCAGGACTGGAATTTAACCAACATTTCTAAAGTCATTAATGTGTTATGCCTCCCCCAGGCTAATGATTTGATTACCATGTAAATGTACTGAAGCCAAACACTCCAGCTATACATTATGGATGATGGACAGAAAGTTTTGAGAAAATACATGTTGTACTAAATACACCAGAAACACAGAGGATGTCAGATAGCTGCTGGCAGGCAGGAGAGACAGAGAATTGTGGAATCATAGAAGATCTCGAGTTAGAATGGTCCCATAAGGATTATGGAGTCCAACTCCCTGCTACTTGCAGGGCCACCTAAAATGAAACCATATGAGTGAGAGCATCATCCAAAATATTTATTAAAAACTGCACAGGTACTTTGTAACTTTTCTCATGACTAAATCCTTGCACTGCAGGGCTGTTGATCTCTCTGTGAGATCAGAGGATGCCGTCTCAGCCCCTCAGGCCCATAGTGGTGCTGTTGGCAGATGAAGGAACAAAGTACACCCAGAAGCTTTATTTTAGATCAGTCCTGAGCCTAGAAGTGTTGAGGAACTGTTAGGAGTCAAGTCCATCTCCCACCACCTCAGATACTTCCCCATGTCTTGTCTGTGTGATGGAGACTGAAGTGCTTAACTGGGCAGAAACTGGAATGTGTTTGTCTTAGCTTTTGTTCTTATGTACCTACATATACAGTTATATAGTGCTCAGAAACTCTGTGGGATTTTATCTTTGTGAAGTTTTTTTTTCTGATATGCCAAAAAAATATGGGTTATATAATGATATGTTAATATTTGTGCCTATTATAAGATATGTATGTGTATGTACATGTTGACATATAGTTGTTACTAATGTGCTGTAGCTATCACATCATATAACATAACAAAATATGACAAATTAATAGATCTTATAATTAAATCTTCAACCATGTATTTTAATATATATTTTTATCTTAAGCCCTTTCTGGCTTGCTGCCATCCTTTTTTTGCTTTCCTAGGTCGATTTTTATTGAAAGGAAGTACTTTAGTGCTTTAGCTCACGAAACTGAGGCCAGCAGTTCAAATGATCCAATGTGTTCTTGCCATAGGCTGAGTCAGACATTGTGCTTCTCATATGTTTTTTTCTGAAAGTCCTGCAGAACCAGGATTCCTCAGCCTTCCCAGGCAATTGATTCCTCAGGGCATCTAAAGAAATTATGGTACTTGAGCTGGTCAGGAGCATTGCACACCATCTGTAGTAGCTTATCAGGACAGAGCCTTTCTCCTCACCAGGTTCCACACCAGTGCTTCAGGGAGGCTCATGGAGAAGGAAGGTGTTTGCCCAAAGGTGCATGGCCTGTCAGAGGCACTTGTCACCTGCAGGACTTAGCTGTGGCTACCTTGACACTCTGTGCCTCAGTTTCCCATCAGGAAGGGACCAGCATCTGTGCTGTTCACTACTCTGGTAAGGACAGGGGACACATTGGATAGACTACAGCTAAAATGGGTCTACTGGGAATATGTGTGTTATTCCAGAGTAATTTGTAAGTGCTTTTCAGTTACATGTGGTCATAGGGAGGTGTGAGTGGCTGGTCTGAGTGTAGACAGAAGGGACAAGGGGCCTGTGTTTGCAGTGTCACCAGCACTGCACAGAGTGGTCCCTCTGCCTGCCTTTCTTTAGCCCTCCCCTCTCCACCATGTTGTCTACTCTGAAAGAACATCCTGGGATAAAAGAGAAACAAAAGGGTGACAGGTGTTCAGCAGGATCAACTTTCCTGCCCTGCATCACTGGCCACTTTCTTGGACTCCAGTGTCAGGAATTTGGGGTCAAATATATTTTTCAGAGGCAGTCCTGGCTTAAATGTAAGTAAAACTACTGCTTAAATGTCAGGACATAGAGTCTTGTATCCCCTTTTCTGGGACAGAAGTCACTGCCCAGCTGATGGGCCACTGAGCACCAATGTCCTACTTCAGCACAGAGTATGGAGTACTTAAGCAAAAGGATATAAATATAAGCATAGAAATATGCACATATAAACATACAGACATGCCAAAGCTATCAGCCCGTGGGCAGCAGAAGGTCCTTGGATACAATGAGGGTTTTTCCCATTGGAAAGCAAACCAAAGGCCAGCCCTGCCAAGCTGGAGGCAGCTGGTTTGTTTGCTCACTTTTCCTGGGCAGCTCCTGCCATTTCCCTGGTGCAAGCTGCTGCTGCCAGTGCTTGGGGAGAAGGATGCGAACAACTGAAGGGCTCTAGTCTGTTAATTTATATTAATGAATATAAATCAATGCAGTTTTCTTTTCTCTGGCTTGCAGATATTAAAGGCCACTATGACTCATAAGCACGATCTATCTTATCCCTGGTGGCAGTAACACCTTAATCAGCTCTGCTGGAGGCTCCTGTTGCAGGGTGAGGAGCTGGCACGCAGGGCTGGGTGAAGGCAGAGGACCCTGCACAGTTCCTGCAGAGGACCCTGCAGGCATGAGAGAGGCAGCACGTGGCAACCCAAGTCATTTCCACACCCAGCATCTCTGCAGCAACCTACTCCTGTGTGCCTTAGGACCCCCTAGCAGTAAAAGAGTCAGGTTAGGGGGTAGAAAGTGTCAAACTATGTGACCAGTAATAAGAGTTACTGTTGAACTACTGCAAACCTCCTCTAAAAGATGCAGAGAGCTGCTCTGTTTAAGGTGTATTTTTAGCTTGGTTTACTGTTTCTCCATGTGTTGTTGTACATTTATCTATATTAGCAGCAGGCACTTGGCAGTGCTAGCAGGGGGACACAAAAGCACCTGACCTCAGTAGCACCATGGCTCTGAAAACAGTTGATTTGGGACATCATTGTGGATCTTTCTGCTAGATAAATTTGTAATGAGACTTGGCAAGGAGAAAGACTCAACAGAAAAAAATGAGCATGTTTTCTGAAAATTAAGTTGATCTTATGGACCTGGTCCTGGGACAGAGGCGCTGCACTGCTGTGAAAACTCTGTTTTCCTTTCTGTCTTCCCAAGAAAGTACCTGCAGTGACTGAACAGAGCTTTTTTTCCCCCTTGAAAATGGTGAGAAGAATGACAAAGGCGGGAAGAAATTAGCAGCAGGACTAAAGTATGGCACTCCCTGGCCAGTCCCATAACCACTAAAATGCTTCACCAGTTTAATGTCATTTCACAGGGTAAGCTTCAGGCAGCCTTGTCTGGAGACACTTGCAGGCTGATTCGGTGCCCAGTGGTGCAAATCATTGAGTTGCTCTCTGTAAGCACAAGGAGAGGGAGTGATGAAATATTTTCATGTACCTTTTTCGTGTGACCTTAACCCCCAATTCCCTTCATAAACTGAATACTGCTTAGTTGCACTAATCCAAGTCCTTTGAAATCCTTTGCATTAAGCTGGCAGATGAACAATCCCATAGTGTAGTGAGCCAAAATATTTTTTTTTGCATTTCACTGACATTTTTGGCATAGACTTATCTCCACATCCCTCCTTGAGTGAAAAAGGGGTTATTTTCAGAATAATTCAGTCTTCACTTTTCCCACAGTTCTTCAAGGAAGACCGGCAAGTGATGGGACAAATAGATGTACAATTTAGCTACTTCTGATCTCTGCCTTACCCCTTTAGTAATGGCAAAAGAAGATAAAAGAATATTTTAGGGAAGCTGCACACAGAAAACAGAGCTGAACTTGTACAGCAAATGTTCTAAATAATAAGAAAGGTTCTTCAAATATTTTTTCCCTTGTTAGTGGGTCAAAGAGGTACTGGGTCAGATGAAAAAAATATATCTGGGAAATTCTGAGCCACCAGAAGGAAACTCTAATGCAAAGGCTCAGATGGCAGTGATATATGACTTTGGTTTTCCAGTGTGTACAGAAGTGTCAGGGCTAGGAACAAAGATTTGGCACACAAAAAAGAAAAAGATTCACATGGGCTTAATACTCTTATATCTCAGGTTGAAACATGAGTTAGGTATTTACCTGTCTCTTGTTGCCAGTAAGGATCCTTTCAATATTTTCAGTGGCAGAAAAGTTAGGAATAAACTCCACCAAACCTCTAAATAGGTACAGTATATGTTAATTTAGCCAGGCACTAAAACTTATGGCTGGAACAGCTTTTTTTCAGAATGTGAAAATGTTCACATTAACACTAAAAACAGGTCAGTATGTTGCATACATCTACATCCACATCCACATCCACATTCACATCCACATCCACATCCACATCCACATCAACAGGTACTGTAACCTTTTCTTAAAACCTGATGATACTAATATTCAAAAGACATCTTTCTGTGACAGGGAATAGTCACCGTTTTTTACAATGGAGAAACAGAAGGTCCTGTGGCTTGAAGATATTTTGACTGGAGTCACCTGCCCATGCACAGACCTCTTAATGCAGGGGCCTGGATCCACTTCCATCAGTGGGGAGAGGCCAGATCCTTGAGAAGGAAAGTTCTCCACATCTCTTTGACACAGTTTTAAATGGAACAAATAATTTTATGGAGACACTTTTCTCTGTGCAGGGAATTTAGGAAATTAATTCAAGCTAAACACCTGTCCTCCAAGTGGATGAAGTGGTTAAGGTGAAAATTATTTTGGAACAAAGGAGGTTTTTCCTATGATGTGAACTTGTTGCCTGGAGGGAAAGTGCTCCCTCCTCTGTGGCTCTTCACTTGTTCATCTCTTCCCTCACTTCTGAGGATAAAATCTAGACAAGCACCTAAGTCTGCTCTGTTCCCAGGTGAGCATCCCCAAACCAGCTATGTTATCAAGTCTTTGTTCTCTCTCATGCTAAAAGGTAATTAAATTATAATCACAAATAATTTAGCCTTTTCTGTATATTGTGAAAAGACATAAACATGAGACACATCCTCTGCACACAAGTGCCTAATTTTCTGGGGGTTACAATTCTTGCCTGTCCCTTTTGCCAGCAGCCTGAGGGGTTTATCAGTTGATAATCTCCCACTGAAACCTGATACTTGCTGAGGAGCAAGTCCTACTGTTCTTTGCCATGGTCAGGATTTTAGGAGCCCATGGTGTCAAAGGAGTGCTGTTGCTATTCCTGAAAACACTTCCCTTTTACCACTGAGACCAGGACATGACCAAACCATTTGCTTTAGAAAAACACAATTCACTCTAGAGCCCACAGTAGAAATGTGTTGTCTTATAGATCTAAGAGTTAACACTCTTAAGTGAGTAAAAACTCCCGAGTTCACTTGTTAAAATAAAATGAAATAAAAGCAATCAGCATGCCATGGAAGGCAGGGCTGGGTGAAGTTGGGCTGGTGATGCTGGGCAGGGAAGGAACTGCACCTACAGCACTTCCCTCAGGGTGTGTCAAACACAGCCTGTGCTAACACCTGAGCATGACTTCGAGCTTGTAAGAGATGGAGGGCAATAGTTAGTTTGTCAGAACAGATCAAACCTGACAGCATGTACCATTCTTCACATCCTTATTTCTCTTTGTGGGAGGTATTTTTTGGTAACACTGTGTGTAAAGGAAGGAGCTGTCTCCTCTTGGCTTGGATTATTTAATGGCATTATAGGCTGTAAAGGCACCCGTTCAGGGCTGGAGGAGAATGAAGAGGACCTTTTCCTTTCTGTGGCAGAAGAAGGCTTTAATGGTCTGGTAGAAGTAATTCTGTATGGCAATGAAGTTGATAAAATAGAACATAAACTCCTCCTTTAATTACCAAGAAAGCCAGGTTGAATAAAGCATTTGAGCAGAACTATTTAATTGCTGAAAAGGCAATAATTATTAATCCACCTTTTCCAAGGCCATGCCATTTATTAAGGAGGCCTTGAAGTAGTAAGAAACCACATATCTATATTTGTGCATTTGCTTGTATGTCTTTGAGTTGTTTGATATATTTTTTTTGTTTGTTTGCATCCAAACAGACTGTCACTGTGCTTTAAAAAATCTCAGATTTCCTCTGACTTTACTCAAATTTTCAGCTAAACTGGTCTATCCACACAATCAAGCTGAAACAAGCCAAACTAATCAGGTCTTAGGGCTGGGCAATAGGCACAATGGTAATGAATCAAAAAGCTTTAAAAACTCTTAGATAACTGTTCCATTCTTCAACACACGAGCATGGCTATCAAGGTCTAACTGCAGCAGAAAGACTTATTTATTTTATTTCAGAAACAGGCACTTCTGTGAAGCCCTCTATTAGTCAATATATCAGCTTGTTCATGTTTTATGCTGTTGTTTTTCCAATTTACAGTTGCAAAAGAAATAACTGTACCTGGTGATGCTGGGGGTACACTGTAAAGTTTTAAATGAAGTTCAGGTATTTACCCTTTAAACTTAATGAGATTAAACATGGAATCCATCCCAACAGTTTGCCCTAATGACTGCTTTGTAGTTTTTGTCACGGTGTGTGCCATGGTCAAGCAGTAGCAGCTACTGCTCAAGACAAAGGTCCACCACAGCTGTGATGGAATTGCCTCACAACTCACAGTGACTTTTTTTCCACACAAGCAACTTCACCTTGCCAATGCTTTCTTCTCCCTTCTTTTATTTATCCTGCCCCAACACCTAATGACATAGATCCAAGCTGAGGAAATGAAACTGCAGTAAAGTCTGAGCTTGAAAATAAAACTGTGCATAGCCCCTGCTGGGACAGGAAACCAATGGGATGGTCTGTGAGGGTCTGGCACTGACTTCTTCAACATGAGCAAGCAAAGACCTGTGGGGCCACTGAGCTGATGGGGCTCCCTGTGAGCTGTCAGGCTCAATTTCATCCTGGTACCAAAATCTTCATAGGGAGATGGACAGGGAAACATATTTCTTGAAAATGTTTGCTGTTGGTGTATTCATATTTTCACAGTGGTTGCTGAAAGGCTTTGGATGTTTTGGTAACAACAGTGATAAGACTGGAAAGGGAAATCATCCCAGTGTTTGTGGGGATGGTGTTGTTTGGGCTCAGTGTGAATTAATTCTGCTATGGCTGAGTACTGATTGTTCAAAGCAAGAACAATCCAAAGCCACTCCATCAATGAAGCAAAAATCTGTAGAGATTTTTTCTGATCTTTTGCTCATCACTTCAGTTTTCTTAAACAGCTTTGTGCAGCAAATCCCATGCAATGTGGGTTTGAAAAAATGTATTAATTTTTATTAAGGAAGATCTTTGAGAGTAACCTGGAAGGATCACACTGGAGATGTATCCAGTCCACTTTTCTTCCAGGAAAATATATGTCCCTTCATGGCTTCATCTACATGAGCAGACACTTCCCTCTTTCAGTACAAATGTGTGGTTCCCACAATGCATCACATCCAAACTGAACAAAAAGGTATCTGCAAATCTACCATAGGTGTGTGTAAAAATACATACTAGCATTTTGGAGCACATTCCAATTGATTGCTAAGTCATAGTGAAAAAGGGTCAATAAACAGTGAATGAACAATTTTACTTGGCATTTTATTCACTTAACAGAAACATTCACTTATCAGGTATCACTGAAGTGCAATTTACAGAACTTAGCAGCAAATTCACATATGTAAATTCAGATTTATTTTCTTTTGTCATCTTTTTGTTTCTTTTCTTTTTTACAAATATTACAAATGTACATCCATTAGTACAGTATTGCCATTCACTCATGCATGTTATGTACAGAATCTTCACTAAAGAATTACTACTGAGCAATTTTTCCTTTGCTTCAGGAAATGTTGCATGTAGGTCATGTGTTCTTCTGGGATGGGCTCCCATCACACTGTTGTTGGACATAATGAGAAGAAGTAGATATTTAAGGTCATATTCAATCCTAGTGCCAGCAGGTGCAACTCCATTGAGATCAGCTGATGTTCACTTGCAGTGGGGACTATTTGGTCCCCAGTACTAAACTCATTCTGGCAGCTGAATCCAAGGTTGCATTTATGTATTTCTTGCAACAGAGGAACATTCAGTGCTGCCACATTTTCTCCTATGTCCTTAAAAATAACCAGGCATGGCGCTTTGTTGTCACAGTAGCTGCAACACCAGCCTGGTTGATGTTATGCATTAGCTGAGTTGACATCATGCCATGGCTGGAGGAGGATGGGTGAGGGCAGGGAGATGTAAGGAAGAGCCATTGAGGTCTCATGTGTGCTAGACAAGGACTAACTCAGAGAGGAAAAGCAGAAGACATGCTCCCCCCTGCCCGGTGGATCTCTGCATGAGAAACCTTGTCTTCCTCTCTGGCTGCCCTGTGGCTTCTCTCCCTCGGTGGGAGCAGCCAGAGCCCCTGGGGCCACCACTGCCAATGTCCCCTGCAGCCTCTCCCATGCCTGCAGCCGTGGGCTGGCCCCTGCCCGCAGTCCCTCGGGCACATCTGCTGCCCAAATCACACTGGAGGCCTGCAGTGACAGCTGTGTTAGAGGACAGGACCACGTGCAGGTATCTGGAAGCTCTGGTGCCAGAAGCATTCAAATGTTAATCAGAAGAGCTGTCAAAGTGGTCAAAGTATTGACAAAGTGGTTACCACAAAGTGTTTCCATTATTGAAAAGTCTCAGGTTTTTGGTTGCCTTTTTTTTTAAATTTTTTTTTAGCTATTTCTACTCTAAGGATATTTTTTAAAATATTTTTGGTAGTTAATATGGAATGTATTATTTTGTTGAAAAGGTTTCTGGAAGGGGAGAGCTCTGTTTTATCTAATTTAAAAATTCTAGTTTATCACAATTGTTTTTATACAAGACACTATAGATACATCTTGTAGTTTATAATCTAAAAATAAAATCTCATCAAAATACTGTAGCTATTCTATTGTGGGCATCAATAAACAATGTATTTACTGTATATGGCTCTCCAAACATGATAAACCCTATACAAAGAGCATCTATCTTTATTGATAGGAACAGTTTTCCGTGTAAAGGAAATTACATGGAAAAATATGAGCCTTGTGTTGTTTGAAAAGTAACTCAGCTTGACAGTTCTGAGGAAATACCAAGACAATTATCACAAATCAGTAGCAGCATGTTATATACAGATTTAAAGAGAATCACAGGAATAAAAAGAAAACAGTAGTTATATACCCGCAAATCCTGTCATCTAAAAACCCAGAAACTTAGAGAAATGTACAGGGTGTTTGAAGGTTGGTTTTGCAGTGGGACTATCAAAGCTCAGTTCTCCCATGACTGTATCTTCTGCATTCTGATGAAGTTTGGGATGGTTCAAAGATGAGATTCTATCAGACCCAGCCCAGTTATGAAGAAAATATTTAAATGTTGGGTGATACTTGTCTCCTAAGTGAAAAACTCCATCTGCTTTTCAGGCTGCAGATGAGCATAAAGAATAATAATAGCACTTGACATTTACACAGAGCTAGAATCTGAAAGCTCATGCATTAAGACCTAACCCAAACAGGTGGTTGCCTCTGCCGTGCTCATGCCAATTGGACTGTGTGAACAGGTAAAACTCACTGCAAGAGTGACAAAATCTGTCTTACACTGTTGCATATGACCAGAGCATTTTGATCCTGCCAAGTTCCTTAGATGTGAAGCATTTATTATTATCCCCATTAGACAGGTGGAGAAATGGAGGCAGGGAAGAGCCAAGTATCAAATGTGCTCTCGTTTGGGGATGTCTTACTTGTGGGTACCAAACCTGGTGATTGTTCAGATGCATGGAGCATCTGGAGCTCACACCCACTTAATTCAGAGCCTTGGGTCATCAGAAGTTTGGAGATCTGAGGCTCTGGGTCCTGGCTGCAGCCTGCTTGACTTTAGGTAGCTTCCTGAAGATCCAGAGCCAGGAGCATGGTCACACTGCTCATCACTGGCTGCCCCTGCAGAGCTGTGCCCCTCTGCAGGCAGCACAGGGGTGAATTCCCCCCTTGACAAGGATCTGCATCCTGGCTAGTGTCTGGAAGGCATGTGGAATGAACTGGGCCCAGACAAGTAAAATTTGCAGCATTCATATTGTGGCTAGATTTGAATATTTGTTGTGAAGTGGTTTGTCCAAGGTGTCAGAGGGAATAAGTGTAAAAACCAAGGGCATCCTCATGCTTGGATTTGAGCTCAGAGCTAGCAGAGGAAAAATCAGTTAAAAAATGCTGCTTTTCTTTGAGACCAAATTTTTTTTTGTCACAGATTTAGGCAGTTTACAGGATGATTTTTGCATAGAGATTAGGAACCTTTTTTTGTGGATGATTATGGATGCTCTGAGACCTGCTGTCATGCTGTGTGCCTGGGGTACTTTTATCTCTGCTCCCTATTTTCCATTATTCAGTGATGACTTTTGCACTGATTTTGTGAGGGAAAACAAAGGCTTATTTTGGATCAGACAGGTGGCCCACTAACACCTCAAATTAGTAATAACCAACAGCAATAAACAACAAAAAGCAGAATCTTAGTGGGGGTGGCATTATAATTTGGGCAGGTACATTCATGGGAAGGGATCATGAAAAAGCAGTTTTCTAAAGTTGACTTCAGTGCATCAGACACATTTCTACTTATGTATTTCCAATACAGGATTAAAAGCAAATATTCCCATAGAGGTTGCTATTAAATCTCAAACTGCTTCAATACTCTCTGCTCATACGTCCTGCCTCGCCTTCTCTCCAGTTGGTTTGATCCAGTCATGTAGAAAAGGTGTGGAGTGATTTACACAGTTAGTAGGAACTGATCTTGCTCTGGGGGTTTCTTCACCCAGGTGCCCAGGCCAGCTTTCTGAAATGCTTTAAACAGCTGCTGCTTAACAGACTGGTATGTCTGAGCCACTAGCTTTGCCTCGCTGTACACTGATGGCATCTCTCCATGGCTTGGTACTCGTGTGCTCAGCTGCAGAACAAAAATCAGGGAAGGGGGAAAAAAATAATAAAATAACCAACCTATGAGCCAAAAGAAACAGGAGGCTTCAGTAGCTGTATAATCTTCCTGTCTACATTTTATAAGCAATCACTGTGCTTTGTGTGTTTGCTTTTGGTTTAACAACCAGAAAACCAGGGAAGCAATAAATGCTGGTGACATGGTTTCAAATCATTGTGAGGAGGAAAGGGGTGTACAGCTCTGCCTTGGAGTGGGCATAGGCAGTAGCAAGTCTTGGTGTGTTCTACAAAGGCAGAATGCTACTTCTCAGTTAAAATGATTTTTATGGACAAAACTGGAAAAATTTCTCTCTGGAGATCTTTAAAGCATGTGCTTCTTTAAAGAAACTTTAGCCTGGGATGTGCAGCAGCTTGGTGCTTCCAAATAATGCCCAGACACAGAAGAAGGGCTGCCTTACACGCTCCCTCATTTCCCCTCTGCAGTCTGCTATTGTTGGGAATGTTGTGAAACATGTCCAGGGCAGGGCAAACCTCAGGCATCAGGGTTTGTGCTGGAGTGGGAAATGTGAATGCTCTGTTGGAACACTGGAGCCACCCATGAGGAGTGACCTCGAGCAGTGCCAGTATCCAGTGGCCCTGGAAGGACAGGGAGGCAGGAGGGAGCACCCTTTGCTCTGCAGAAGGACTAAACAAACTCCTCTGACCTGCCCAAGTCTCTACCGTGCCAAACCTGCAGGGAAAGGTACCCTGAAAGCAAGCCCGGTGAGCAAACAGCTTTTTTCCTTGTCTCTATACAGGAGAGATGCTGAGAGGCAGATTGAAGGAGAAGGTGAACATACAGCCTGCAATGAGCTGCTTGTGTCTGTGTGTGCCAGCACTCCCTGGGGCTGTACTGACTGGAGCTGCACTGGCCCAATCAGCAAGGGAGGGTGACATTGCCAGCCTGGTGTGGGTGGCCACAAGCTGGCCTGGCAGCAGTGGCTTCTCTCTGGCTGCCTCATTGTTCCCTTTGCTCCCCAGAGGCAGAGAGTGATGACATTATCAAATCCCTTGTTTTGTCAAGGGCAAAATGCCCTGCTCAGCCACAAGTTATTCTCTCCTGCTCACTGCAACCTCGTCCCTGGTGTGAGCCCAGAAGCAATCTAGCTCTGCCAGCCATAGTTCCAGCCATGGCCCCAGTTTTGTTCTTGTGAGGACCCCTCCATTCTGTGGATGACAGGAGTGCTTCTTGTCTTGCTTCTTACCTGCTGTGCAGGAAAGTGTGCTGGGACCTGTATCACAAGCTCTGGGCACAAAGCCCAGTTCGTCTCTTCTGCTCCCCACAAGGCTCAGGGTGGCTGCTAGGACAGACCATGCCACTGCCTGGAATGGGATGAGTCCCACCAGCCTCCTTCCTCTGTGATGTCCTGCAGAGCAGAACAATCCCTTTGGGCTTGTGCTCAAACCTGCCCACACTGCAGGCTCCTTTGCCTTCCCTAATGACTGTTGCTGGAACTGTCTCCAGACGTCCCTCCCCACCATCAGTCTTTCTTGCTTGTTTCCACACATTTCCCAACAGGAAAGAGGTTTTGGCACTAAATAATTTTTTTCTTGTCTTCATCTTCCCCCAGTCGGCAAGGACTGCAGGATAAGCCCCTGGGTGCCCCAGACCCACCTTGCCGTGCAGCTTTGCCCAGCGAGTGAAGAACATGTGCTTGCACAGCCGCGAGGGGCTCCCGCAGCTCCGCTTGCCCGTGGTGGCGTTCAGCACCTCCAGCTCCGCGCTCCCCGCGACCCAGTTCACGCTGAAGCCGGGAGATTTCCCGGGCTGCCGGGCGTCTGCGTGGCTCACCCCTGCAGGAGAGAGGGACACCAGTGAGCTCCAGGGCTCACTCGGAGGCTGCTCCTGGGTTGTGGCACGGGGGCCACCTTCAGTGAGCTCCTGGTCCCGTGTGCTGCTCGTGCTCTCGTCATTGTTGGTCAAACATTACCACATCAAGCGCCTTGGACAGACTGCAATTCCTACAGATTTTTTTCCACCTTGCAGGCAAACCTTCCATTAGCCTAAGGAAAGTTTTGGATTGGAGTGTGAGCTGTTGACAGCAGTGTGATGGTTGCTGAGTGAAATCTTTCACAAAGGCTTTAATGGGATTACAGGTTATTCAAAGGAACTGAGCAGTACAGTCCTTTGGCCGTGAGTTCTTTCAGGTGAGCTTCCCACAGTCCAGCACATTTATCTGCTATTAACTCCTAGGGCCTTTGCTGTTTGGGGATGTCTAGACCTCAGGGGATAAGAAAATACAAAACAATATACTTCATCATCACAGAGAGATTACTAGATCCAAATTAATATTGACCTTGTAGACATCACAGACCTACATAGAGCACTCCTGGTCCCTACCTCTCCTGCAAGATTCCAACCCTGTACTAGACCACCAATTTCTTCAACAGCTAGTTAGTGTCCTAAGAGTGGTATTTGGGACATCTTTAAATGGAATGCATCATATGTAACTTTAAACAGCTGCAATAATGAAGTTTACAATCACCTGAGATGACTGCATGACTTAGTGTCATTCACGTGGCAAATTTTGGACATCTGAGCCACATACTGAGCCAATGCCTTCATGGATGAGATCTCCCTTGGCTCTAAATGCAGACCAGGGCTACAAGGTCAGGTGTGGGTGTGTACATGAGTTATTTTTAATCAGGTAAATTTCTGTGTCTTTTTAACTACTTAGTGTAGCTCAACCTTTCAATGACTTCTGTTGCTTTTTAATTTCTTGTACCTTAAACAGGGGAAGAATTACTCTTTGCAACAAAATAAGAGGAATAAAGAAAGTGGTTGTTTTATTTTCCACCACAGTACAAACGCAAACAAGTGAGCTTTGCCTTGCCCTGCTCATTAGTGCTTTTGCAGCAAAGAATCAACACTGGGAGCTTCCAAGGCTGGAAAACGCAGAGTGACCTGAAGCAGTTTGAATATTTTTGAAAACAAGGACCTTGGATAATGTGTCTGGATCCAGTTGTTGTGTCCCTGTCTGCTAATTTGCTGTGTGGGCCACTAGCCTGCAGACCTGCACAACAAAAGCTGCTGTGGGGAGCAGCAGGTGGGGACTGTGCTGGTGGGCAGGAGCTGCCTGGCACAGCCACCCCAGCAAAGGCCAGTGCCAGGACTGGGTCTGTGCTTCCAAATGGCAGCTCCTGCCTGCAGCAGCTCCAGCAACAGCTCTTGGTTTGCACTGCTTTCATTGCTGCTGGGTGGAGGGCAGCAGAGAAAGGTCCTTTACATTTTCTGCTGAGAGGGTTTTAAAGAACATTTTCAGAGAGCAAGAAGTACTGATATGGGCTGTTCAGAGAGAAGGAGATTAAAGAAAAGAGATCAAAGCCCCTCCTTTCCAAAGTGCTCTTCTTGCCCAGGATCTTATTTTCAAAACAGATGCATGCCATGAGCATCCGCTGGTCTGAGGCAGAATGGGAGGAGATGGGAGCTGGTGGGAATGCTGCACCATCACTGAATGTGTTGAGCTTGGAAAGCTCCTGAGAGACACCTTGGGAGAAGTGGAGGGCTGTGCAGGGTCTGTCTGTCTGGGATGCTGCCTCTGCATGGTGCCTGTAGCCTGTCATCACCATGAGAAACAATGCCACTGAGTGACATGCCCCCTCTCCTCTGTCCCCTCTGCCCTGGGAGGGAGCTGCCAGCACCAGATGGAACTCAGCACACACAGAGGGAGAAAGGTGGCCATTGAAGGAAAAAAATGATATGGCAAGCTCACTTTGTATCAGTGACAAAGCTGGAACTGCAGAAATCATCTCAGTCACTGGGACTGAACTCGCTACTGTGTGTAGAAGAGAATTACAGCTAAGTCATAACCTCACCTAGGATTTGTAAACACATTCATGTCATATTAATACCTCTTTCAATTTTTTCCCCCCAGAGATAACAGATCAGTCTGCATCTAAAACTCCAGTTCACCTAGGCAACAGGATTTAAGCTGAGAGCTTGAAAATCAGATAGCTCTGCGGCACTGCTCGAGAGTCTCTACACAGAACAAGATGCAAACAGATTAAAATCAGCTGTTTGACACTATGCACCACTCTCTGTCAAGATAGCACCCAAAAGCTTAGAGGATTTGAGTGCCAAAAAGCACGATAGCAAACACACTGCCATGCAAAGTTGCCACAGGACACTAAATAAATGAAAATGTTGTGAAATCCCTGACCAGGGGAAGCGAAGGAAAGGCTGCACAGAGGGGAGAGCAGGTTATGGGTGCCCATCAGATGGAGGCTGTGAGAGTAGCCCAGGCTGGTCCCAGTGCCTGGAAATCTCTCTGGGCTCCTTTGGCTTTCATGCTTTCTCTTCCCAGCTATCATATTTAAGTATATGTATTTAGGTAAATAGAAGACATTTTCACATCATTTTCTGAACACGAAGAGGTGTTAAAGAAAAAAACATGACAGAAAATGACATGAAAATGACATGAAAAAGTGACAGATATATATAGAGCATGGATATATTCTCTGACTGTTGATGTTTTTATAATTAAAAAATTTCTTCCATGTTTTTCTTCTGAAAAATAATTGCTTTGATTTATTTAGAAAGTAACACTCAAATAATCTAGGTTACTTTCTGTCCTCTATGTGAAACATCCTTCTTAAAATCCACACAACAAAGAGTACAACAGAAGACAGCAGGATTTGAAAGAAAAAGAAAAGTCTTTGCACAAATAATATGAATTTGAGTACTGTGGGATGTGAACTAAAATCTGTCCTCTCTCTCCACTCTCTCCCAGCAAAACCTCATAACCCATCAGGATACCCTTTAAAACAGCCTCAATCTTAAGAGAACAGGAGATAAAAAAGGCATTTCTTCTAAAAATTACACCCAAGGGTAATCTCAGTGGAAGAGTGGAGTTCTATCTGGCTGGGACTGGTAGAAAACTGAGCAGAAAACCTCACTGATTATTTTTCAGCAGAGCCAAGGAGTTAATCTCAGTATACCTCATCATACACCATGACTCTCCTCTCCATTGGAATGTTTGTATTGCTGTGATCAAGTGGCAAAATAATTGACACCCTTACATAATTTAAGGACTCCTGCAGCCCTGGGCTGGTCTGATGTCCAAGGCAAATGTGGGAGGTGGAGTTGCCTGGCTGAGATTGTGCAGGTTTGGCCTCTAATGGATTTGAAGAATCTTTTTCTAGATGCCTATCTCCTTAGTCACTGGACATGCTGCTGGCAGGGTTCCCCAGGAAAAAGAATTGCAGCATAAGCCTCAGCAATGTATATTTTAATCAGCATTGCCTCCCTGGGATTTGTGGGGGGAGGGAAGATTAGAAATAATGGTGTTAGAGACAAAAACAATGCAGGGAGAGAGACAGATTCCTCCCACCACTTCTCCTGGGCTGAGGAAAACCCACAAACACAACCAAAAAGCAAAGCAAATTTTTCAAACAGAAGCCTCTGGGAAGGAGGAAGACAGACCTGAAACATGCAGATATTTAAAGTGACACAAGGCCCCTCTGATGCATTTCTTATTCCCTTGAAATCCCTGGCAATGACTCTTGGACATTCATACACAGATGCTGGTCAAGTATGACCCATTGCTTTTACTCTTCAAGGCAAACCCAGCAAAGCAATAGCTGTTCTGTGGTGAAAACTCTTAAAAAAATCCCTTTTTGTGTTTTCAGTCCTTCAACAGCTGAAGTGGGTTTCCCTGTACATCCTGCAGACACAGGGAAACTGTGTGTACATTTGATCTTAATGTATGGGTGCACTCACAGTTTGTTAGGGCTGGCACAGGATGAGATCTGCTTTCCCAGTGGGATATGCAGCAGCTTTGGCAGCCAGGGCTGTGTTGTCAAAATAACAGCCAGATTTGGGAAATGGGGAGATATCTCTTGACCTACTGTGAGTTCTTTCCTCCTTACCACAATGTCGTATGGGAAGGAAGAGGGGGCTGAGCTGTGCCTGTGCTAGTCCAGGGCTGGAGAGACAGGTGGAGACATAAACTGGAAGGAGACTGTGGATTACAGATTCCTGCTCACTTGATTGCAGTCTTTGTCCAGCTGCACTGAAGAGTTAAAAAATGGAAATGAGCTGTTCAGAAAGGGATAAGCCTTTTGACTTGTTCACCTTACAACACATACACGAACATTACGCTTGCTAGATGTACTGAACCATACAGAACCTGAGAATTTTCCCAAGGGCTAAACTATCACTTCTGTCTCAGCCAAACAAATTTTGTCACAAGGACATATTAAAAAAAAAAATCCATGAAACTGATAAGGTATAAACTAGCACTCTCCTGACTGAGGAACCTAGAGGACTTTGAAAGGTAATGGGGTACTCCACTAAAATGTCCTGACCTCCCAGCTCTATGACACTGACAACATATTGATGTCTCAGGGAATCCTCAAAAAGAACAATTATCAAATATTAAAATAAAGATCTAATCTAATGCAGAATCAGTGTCCCTTAGCATTCACAAGTCTCATGAGGACCTGAAGACAGTTACAAATTTATTGAAAGATTCCTTCTGGTTTGTAGAAATGTTTTACTTAGCCATACTTTTTTTTCCCCACTCTGAGTGTTCAATGTACAGTGGTTGTTTTCCTGGTCAGCTTGTATCCACTAATGATCCTTTCTTGTGGCTGCTGCTAAGGAAAGAGGAACCGGATTTAGACACATTGGTTTCTTCATTCTACAAATTCACATTCTTCAGGGAAAAAAAAATAAAAGGTGTGAATTAATGGTCTACTTACAAACAAAAGGCATTCCTGTTGGGAAGCAGCATGACTAGCGATGGGAGGGGGGATTATTTGTCTGGCAGGCAGGTGTTTGCTTACCACTGAGAAGCAGCTGATTGCACCGGTACGAAGCTGGCAGCTGACCAATGTCTTCTATCCTATGGCTCATTACCCGGGAAAGGTGACCAGTGTGGCAGAGGCTTCCCACAATGATGCTGTGCAAGTACATGGGTTCAATGAAGGAGCTGAGGAGAGCACCTTGGAGCCCAAGGATGTTCCATCTGAAAAAAAAATTCAAGAGCAGTAAGACACATGGGTGGAGGGATGGCCATACTGGAGCTACCCTGGGAAAATCAGCAAATGCCAGCATATGGGTTAGAGAATATTCCTGTCCTATGATACAGAAAAGAATGCTGGGCTATTACACTCCCATGTGCTCATTCCCCCTCCAGGAGGATTTGAGATTACTGTGGTGCTATTCACTTAAGGGATGCACTTCCATCTTGTACTGCTGCAGAGGCTTCTTATCAAGAGGTGCTCTTTGTAAAGGCATTTTGTGTTTTATGGATGTTCATTTAGCATGTCTCTAGCAGAATCTTTTTTCCTGCATCTATAGTGTTTCACTTGCAATGGTACAGCTAGGATGAGAGCTTTTGTTATTCTACCTTAATCTGCTACTTGTCATACATAAGTACCATCCCCATGTCATACAGCCAAGCTAACACATAGGTGGCCAAAATTACCCCAAAATCTTTGAATGCCTCATAGGCTGACACTTTGCACAAATGACCATGAAGATATGAAGACATCCATGAGAATTAAATCCTGGTCCTGAATAGGAAAAAGAAAAGAAGACTTAGACTTAGGAAATTTATTTGTAATTGATAGCTTGACCTGCTCTAAAGTGTTCAGGTTCTCACCCTGTTGCTGCCTTAATGGTGCAGCAGAGTGATGGTAGAAACCTTGGGACCTTCCACTTGTTGATGACTGAGATCTCTGTCCTACTGGTGGTAGAGTAGTTGCCAGAACGGTTCTGCATTTAAATAGCCTATGAATTTTTACTTCAAGCTAGGTGCAAATATGACAGCATGCTTGCCTCTCAGTTCTTCAGGGGACACCTAACTGGTTATGAGTGGAAAAATTAAAAAGGGGAAGGAAGTCATGATGCAGTTATCTTCTTGGCAAACCTATCTAGCTCAGCTCATCTAAGAAGTTGTTTCTCACTACACAATTGCTAACAGGCTCTCTTACACTTGGATAATATTTTTACGGAAGTTGAACACTGTCAATCTGTCAGAGTAGTGTTGAGTTCAGGAGTTCAAACTGAAAATGCTTCAGAAAATGTAGTTTGGAGAGTATATTTTAGCTCATTAAAACCCAAAACACCGGCAACATTTGGAAATCGGTAGCTGACTGAAGGAAAGGGTATGAGGTGTCTGCTATATAAGGCATTATCCAGTGGCTGCCATGCTAAATAATGTGTTTAAAGCAGAACTTCCAACAGCAGCAAGCATTATGGTGCTAATTTCTTACATCATTGTTCTTTTCATTAATTAACATTTCTCAACCGTTAGCGCAATTATTGCAGTGCCTCTGTACTGTATGTCTCTTTTCATGATTAATAAGGAGTCATTATATTTCCCTTTCCTGAAGCAGTCAATTAACACAGAATACTTTCCATTAATTACTGAATGTTTAAAACCAGCATGCTCTACCTGGAGAGCAATCTGCTCTAGGAACCTGTGACACCAATTGCTTTTAAAAGTTCTCTTTAAATTTTATTCCAAAAACACAAGCAATTTAGCTGGCTGTATTAATTTGCCTCTGAAGCAGGGCTGTGAATGAGAAACATCTTTTAATCTCATGCAAGAAAAGGCAGCCATCTGGCTGCTGAGGATTTCAGAGTCAGACTCTCCCTGTCTCCCTCTGTAAATGCAGGCCATTAAAGTAATGTGTTCATCTACATAAAACTCAAATGAAATATAAAAGGTAATATTTATATACAAACAATTTAGTCCCACAATTTAAACAGTCATTGGTTTTATGAAACATTTACTTTAGTTGATCAGATTTGCATAACTTCATTTGGGGAAAAAAAAAGCGTGGTCATTTCTGCAAATAACATCACTTTTAAAGGAAAGAACTAGCTGCCTCTTTGAGTAAATAACATATCATGATTCAAAATTAATAATGCAAGCTTCAGAAACAGAGCTGAATTCAGCTAACAGTACTATGCCTTCAACCAGCATCTAAGGGAAGCAAAAAAACTACACAGATATCTTTGTCCAGATGGAAACTTGTAAGATATCCGTGCTGTTTTCAACATTTAAATTTTCCTTAAAAAAGCCTTACATATTTGATTGAAGGAGAGAAGGAAAGCAGCTAAACAGAAAACAACATATGTTCAACAATATTGGGATTTCAGTAATATGCACATCACAAGAAATCATCTGAGTTTTTATTTACCAAAGTAAGGGATTGTGTTCAGGTCATAAATTACAAGGTAATAATATTATAGAAAATTAAAAAAAATTATATAAAAATATATACATTTATTTATATGTAAATAAATTCATTTAAATTCATTACAAGGGACCTACCTTTTCTTTTGAGATATTTCTGTACCTAATTCTGGACATATTAATCCTACTGTAAAAAGGGATTTGAATGTCAATGGAATTACATTATTGGAAATCTCAATATAAGCATGATCACATCACCCCCTATGTTTTGAAAGCATTCCATGTACATGAATTAATCCTTGCAGTGCTCCGGTAAGGTAAAGTCCCATTTTTGCACCATGGAGAATCTGGGCAGGAAGGGAGTAAGATCTGCTGAAATCTGTAAGAGTTTCTGGCTTATGGATGCAATAGCTGTCCCTTGAGAGAGCCCTGTTTTCCCATTCCAAAAGAAGACACAGGAAGGTGTAGGGGTGATGAAGCTTCTGTATCAGCCATGGTGGGTTTTGATCCATGGGTGTAAGTCTGACTCTGAGACAAACTGGACAGAGAAACCAGACTATAAAAGCACCAAGAGAGAAGAAACCTCTGAAAGAATATGGACACAAGAGCAAGTCCTGCCTGATGTGTAAAATGTGGTGCAAAAAGAGACTGTCCCAGAACCAGACCTAAGGTAGCAAGGACAGAAATCAGAAAAGGTGCTGACACCAAGAAGGCAATATTTGGTGGGGACCACATGCAGGGTCTTTTTGAGCTGGTGTCCCCCACGTGGTGTGAAAAGGGATGAGAGTGATGGCACTGCCACCTGCACAGTGGCTTCTTCATGGCTCAGCACTGGTTTGCAGCATCAGGTCAGAGAAATGGAATGAAGTAAAGAAGGAGCTTTGCTTTCAAATCTAGGCCAGGTTTGTCAGAATGTTTAGACAGTTGTTTCTCTCTAGAAAGCAGCCCTGAGCATGTGTGTGAGTCCCACTAACTCAGCACAAGTCCTAGGAAAGGAGGGGTCCTGTACTGAGCTGGCCAAAACCAGACCCTTGCACTGCTGTTGTCCTTCAGAGCACAGGAAAAGCACAATCATGCTGGGGAAAATTTTCAGTTTCTCATTCTGCTGCTGCTCTGTGGATGAAAAGGCCTACCTTGGAGGGCAGCCAGTTCAGTACTGTGCAACAACAACAGATTTTACTGACAAATATTTGGGGGAAGGTCTTTTTTATCCTGTGTGTTGTTCATCCCTTGACCAACACATGGCTGTTGTACTGACCTGGTCCTTTGATACATGAACATCTGTGAAATTATTTGTAGGTAGATGGTAGGGAAAGATCCATTTGAGCAATGGTGAAGCTATCCATAAGGGTGTTAATTTTGAAGGAGCTATTGCTCTGTAGCGTAATTTAGGTCCATGAAAGTAGCTGTGTTCCCATCTGTAACAAAGAGCTCTCTTCAAATGTGGCTTTTCAAAATAAAATTATTATTCAAGGCAATAGAGTGTTACATTTTGGCTTCTCAATATATCAAAGTGACTTTTCTTGCTATGAGGAAATATGCTGGATCATTCTGAATTTTCCTAATTGTGCAAGATTTTAAGGGCTGTTTTCAAGGACACGCATCTCTCCAATAACTCATAAGCTATGTGCTCTGCAATAACCCTTCCAATAAAGTGAAAATCAACCCACTGCTCCCTTAGTCACAGATCTTGTTTAAAAATCCTCAAATCTTCAGCAGGCAGGATAAATAAAACAGAACGTCTCCCCTTTTCACTCAAATATAAAGCTTTGGAGCTTTAAATGGAAGGAAAGAATACCCTTCCTTTTGTTCAAACAGCAGATATTACTGCACTGTTTACAAAGACAAAATCCTGCATCCAGTTTTCAATATAGACAATCCTTAAACAAATATATTTTTGCCTGTTTGTCAATCACAGAAATGCCAGGGAGGCACCCCAGAGCAGGCAGCCTTTCTTTAATTAATTGCCATGCTCCTCCAGTCCTGGACAAGTCCCGGGCAGGGCATGACCCCCCTGCAGAGCCCCCCAGTGCCCATGCTTCTGGCAGCTCAGGACCACAGTGAGGTGTGCAGGGAAATGTGTCCCTACGTCACAGCCACACCACAGCCTCCACATGCTGGAGCATCACCTCACCACACGAGTTGTCTACGGCCTCTCCCTTGGACCAACAGAAAAAGGGATGATGAAAATACTGAAGAAGGGGTTTGGAGGCAAACCCATGGGGATGCAGAGGGCTGCAGCCTTGCTCAGTTCAGTACAAGGCTCCTTGCCCATTGCTGAGATGTGATGGGACAGCTGGGCACATTTGCTGGTGTTTCTAGCACTAATTTGGACATGGTTAGACCTGCAGGCCAACATTTGAACCCCTTTGTAACTGAGATGTGGAGAAATTTGCCTGGTGCTTCAAAACATCTCAGGGAACTGTGTCCACCTGCCATGGATGGTCAGAGTCTGAAGTGTCTCATTGGGACACCTCGGGACCTTTGGAAACCTTGCCCACTAAAAAGCATTGCTGATGAATTTCAAATCTTGTTTTGATAGGGCATTTTGTAAAAGACTTTTTGTTTTTTATTAAGAGCTTTAAGGCTTATCCACTTGGTGTGTTGTTAACCTCCTGTACCACAGTTTCTATTACCAATATTTCCAGCTATGCTTCACACACCATAAATTGTTATTCAGGGTGGCAAGTGCTCAGCAGGACACCTGTGGTGCTCCTATTTATATGACCATTTAGCTATTATTGGTTTGGAAACTGGAACTAGTGCATTAGTTTTTGATCTGTATTTTAGCAGTGGGTGGTTTATATATGTTTTCTGGAACATACCTTGTGGTGAAAGATTGAAATTGAACTCTTCAGTCACACAGAAAGGGGTTAAGAGAGAGAATTACAAACCATGTGCACAAATCATCTCTAATTGAAGATCTAGCTGTGTTAATTGATTTTCATTTGCATTAATATGTAGCCTTTGAAGTAGCTTTTCTTAAGAGTTACCTTGTCAGGCTCAGCCTTCTGTTAACAATGGCTCTGGTCGACAGGCTAACACTAAAATAGATCTAAGACTGCCAGCTTCTAACACTGACTTTTAGTCTTGCATTTTTATATGCTACATTTAAATACAGCTTAATGTGCTCAACTCACCTTATAAAATGCTACTTCAGACTCCCACTGCTAGATCCTGAAACAGTGCCTTAAGGCTACACTACCTTGTAATACTCTGAACATATTCTCAGTATAGATTTCTTCCTATTCTCTAGCTTGTGGGCCCAAATAATCCACAAACCTTAGCCATAGGACGTGGGTAGACTGCTCATGATGCAATGCAAAGTTTGGAGGTCCTTTGTTACCATTTGTGTTGTTTCATGGGTGAGGTATTTTCAAGAGTGAAGGTATTTTCAAGAGTCAAGGTCTTTTTTTTACTCCTGGGCTGAATGTCATTTTTTTGGTGAAGTTTGAGGAAGTAGATGACCATTAACCTAGTGGTAAGAAAATACACAGTCTTTTAAAGGTGACCTTTTGAGAAGTGGTAGTAAGAAAACAATTTTAAGGCCAGAGCTTATAAAACAAACACTGAATTCTGGCTTTTATGTGCTATTTAAAGACAGTGTTTATGAGGATTGCACAGTGCAAAGTATGCTCCTCAGCCTGCATCCTGCAAAGGGACTCTGAAAGAGAACAAGTGCCACTGCTCATCCATTTATGGATAAGTTTCTACAATTTTTGTGTGTGTAGATGCAAATTTTCTGCATAGAAGGCTGGCCTCTCTCCAAAATAACTACATCAGCTCAACATCTAGTGAGCCACAAGGTGCTCTGCCCTGGCCAGAGTGTGATGTGTCCAGTCCCCTGGCTGAGGTCTATCAAGGAAGAGGGTTTGGGGAAGACTAGTGCAATGCAGAACTCTCTCCTGGGAGACCCAGATAAGAACTAATTTTTGGAATAAACCCTAGTGTCGAATGTTTGCACCAAGATCCTCAGAATAACTTGCACACATCAAGGTGAGGCAGTGACATGGGACCTGGGAATGCCTGTTCCTGGCACGGGTCTGCCGTGCTTTGGGGAGCCGTGGAGGGCTCCTCCCTGTGCTCCCTTTGCCACTCTCTACCAAACCACTGGCAATGGCAAGCACCAAACCTCTCTGCACAGCTACACTGGGCAGAGCACCCTGCTATTTTGGAAGGGTTGACGCTGGGAAAAATAATTTCTCTAGCTTTCTGCATTGAAGAAGGAATCCAGACGCTGGTGATGAGATAAATTCACTTGGTTAGTTCAGAGCATGGAACAGGAAACTTTATACAGAAGGGAGGTGTGTGTACTGCTAAATTTGAGCTATGGTGGACCTAGAGGAGGAGACATGATGGAACTAGACTGGCCTGAAGCTCAGAGGGTGTTTCCAGAGGACAAAGTGTGTCAGAGGGAAGATGGTTTCTCTCTGTGACAGTCTGAATTTCTCTTCTAAGCGTGCCCAGAGAGGTGGTGGACTTAAGAGAAGCCCACAGATCTTTGATATTTTGCCCAGACTTTCATATTTCTTCTACTGTAGGAATAAGAAGTAGAGACATTTGGAAATTCTGATTTTATAAGTGCAGCCATGTGAACTGTAACTTGCAGATCTGGCACACACGTACAATCTGTGTGCTGGGAGAAGCCAGCAGGGAGCAGACACTCCTGCTGGGCTGGCTTTGTGCACCTGGAAACCATGTCACCAAAGGGGATACAGAGAGCCAGTGCCCCTGAGGCCCTGGGGCACCAAGGGGGTGCTGCAAATCCCACCCCTTCAGCTGGCACATATCAGCTGAACACACATCAGTCCTGAGCGTTTCTGAGGGTCAGAGACAGAATGCAGTGCTGAGCCTCCCTAACGTTTGGTGACTGTGTTTAGATCCTCAAGGAAGAGCTGAGTTCTAGAGATATCCTTGTTTCTTTGCTCCCTAAATGTGTGTGTTTGTGCCTGTGTGTGCATGTGTGTGCATATGACAATTTTCCTTCGAACATTTGTCTGCTCCCAAACAGCGACTGCAGAGACTTCCATTAGCAGCAGCATTAACCTTGCACTGACCTTGTAATAAGCAAGGTACGAGCTAGTCCTGCATCCAGCCTTAGTGTGAGACAGGGAGATGAAAGGAGCTTTAATTTGGCCCATTGTATGAATTTTGCTGTCACCAAAAGCCAAAATTCTCCTAGGGCTGTAATGTCTCTGCCAACATAAAGGTTTTAATATAGGTTATGATTAGCATCAAGAAAACATTAAATGACATACATTCTTCCCCAAACAGATGATTATTTTCAAAATTATTTTTCCCATGTTATTGCTGCTTTTTTGCAAATGTGCACAATGTATGTTACAGAGGTGAGCGAAGGCCAAAAGGTATTAGTGTATTTAATGAACTGTGGGTTAAAAAATGTGGTTTAATCCTAAATCCTATGGCACTGCAAGCCTGAAGTCACTCCAGCTGCACTGTGAGGCTCACAGGAGTCATATGTGTAAAAGCTGACATTCTTAGGATGGTTTATTCAGGAATTCACAGACCCTGGACTTTAAATTTACACATATAAATGTATATGTTTTAAAGCCAGAAGGAACAAACAAGTTCTAATGTGACCTTCTTTATAATGAAGTTGCAGAATTTCACCTCGTAATTCCCTGCCTGAGCCAAATAAAATGACTATTCATACCAGAAGAGCTTGTGCTTTAATTCAGTGAGGGAACAGGTATGATACCAGGGTGTTTATCCTGAGATTTCAACAAAGCCACAGAGCCCAAATAATGCCTACCAAGCATCAAATTCTATCAAACTTGTGGTGATAGTAATAAAAATGGCTAAATGTCTTTGAATAACAAATAAATCTGATTAAACCACTCTCTGCTTATAGCTTTCCTGTGAGCAAGAAAGAACATAAATCATTAGATATATGATTTATAGAATATTAGTTGCTTTTCTCACTAACTCTGTGCATTCTTGGGTCTTTGATATTCTGATAGCAATGTCCTTTGCAAATAATGCAAAATGATGTATATTTTAGCAGCTACTGGATAGATTCTCAAGAGGAAACATTCTCTAATAGCACAGTGTTCCTGAGGGACTTTTACAAGCAATAAAATCCAAAGCATACAAGCGAGATTTTTTTGTCAGATCTTGCTTTTACAAACATGAATTTCAGCTTTAGAGATCTCTTTTCTTCTCACTACAAGACAAGCCCAGGTAACGTGCAACCAGATTCCTGCACCCTGCAGACATTTAAAGTCAGCTACCTATGTGATAGGGTAAACATTTGCAGTCTGAAACAAGGCATGGACACCACCCACTGAAGTCTCCAGTGGGGCAGGAGTGGGAAAGGGCCCTCATAGAGAAATCTCCTTTTCCACTCTACTCCTTTCCTGCCTCTGCTCTCTATGACCAGAGGGGAAGAAGGCAGAAAACAGTCCTATATGTGCTGAAACAAAGGACAGGTGAAGAAACCTTTGATTTCTCCCCATAACATGTGAAGATAATGATGATAAAAAATTATTGTAGATGGAATTTAATGTGGTAAACTGCAATTTGGGATAAAATATAATGCAAATTTTCTCAGCTTCTTTTTTTACTGCATCCTACTGGTAGGAGGAAACATGCTGTTGAAAGCAGGGAATAATGATTTTTTTTTTGTTTTTTTGGTTTTTTTTTAAAAATCTATAAAAATCCCAAACTCATTTGAATTGCATTAAAAATAAATAAGAAAAATTGAAGTTTTTTTTACAATATTGAAATAATACTGTCAATGATGAGAGCTGCAAACTTTTTTTTATCTTTGAAAAACTTTGTGCTAGATTCTCTTTTTTTCTTCAGACTTCAACGCTGTTCAGACGTTCATCAACAATGAAAGGATTCACCCAAAGTGCTTAGCAGATGTGCTTGAAGAAAACCCAACTCCTGAGACTGTGCATTACTGTCAACATCCCATCAATAGGAAATGTAACAGTGTTTGCAAAGCTGTTATTTAATTCACTGGCTAGTGACATTCAAAACGACAGAGAGTGCAATATTTCTATTCTCGAACTTAATTTTTTATAGTTTTTTGAGTCCATATGAGTCTGAATTTGGAAGACCCAACTGAATTTACATGTAGTGGAGGAGATCCACTAAACACAGTTTGGATTTTCTGTTATCTCCTTACGAATAAATGAAAACATTGCAGCAGAAGTTGCTCTTTATCTTTCATGCAAGCACAACAGTTGTGATGATTACACTTAGCAGAGGGTGCATTTTGTGAGTCTGGTAGTATTTCCATTTGCTGATTCACTTTTACATTTTTGTGACAAAATGGCATGTTTTGCTCTTGACAGACTAATTTAGCTTTGGTAGGTTATCCAGTTAAAGCTCAGAGCATAATTTATGCATTTGGATTAAACAAAATTTCTATGATTTTTTGGGAAAGATTATGCCTATGTTGGCCTTTAATAACTGGGCCAAATTTTTGACTGATATAATTTAACTGATTTCTTGGGCATGACATTCCAGCAGAGAATTTGATCACAGCATTCATGGTTTTATAGCTATAGTGTTATTTATTTTGTAGAACTGCATCTACAGATAATGTACATTTTATATATATATATCTAAATTATGAAGATAAATATACATACATGTATAGATACATACTCATAGTGCAATAACTGTGTAACCAAGCACACACATTTTGATTTCAGTTTGTGTTAGCAGTCACTTGCTATAAGTTAACACACTAAACTGAGAATGGTGAATGTGTTTATATTTTATTTGTCACCAGGGAATAATTATGAAATATTTACTACATGGAAATTATTCTACATAAAGATATGTTGTACTTACAGGACAGAGTAGAAACCCACAGAGACGTGAGACATGAGAGCTCTTACATGGATTTCAAAATAGTAGAATAGTCCTGGTGGCTTTTAGGGCATTTTATTCAATTGGGTGTGGACAAGCTAAGTTTATCTGTATGATAGTTGGTTTGCAAGTTTTGGGGTAAATGATCCAAGAAGAGCAAAGTGGATGTATTTTATCTGCACAGTAAAATTCTATTGGCAAAAAAAGCTGCAAAGAGAGTTTATATTTTTGTCACACTGTAATAAGCAACTAATGACCCACAGAGAATTTGGGAAAATGTCCTATTTACATTCCCTCCTATTTATATGTCTGCTTTTGCATACAAAGGAGGTCTTTGTTTCCACAGGGTCTGTCAGCACCTGCTGGCTGCTTCCCACTGGTCACTATAATCCTCTGTGGCATAGAGCTTCCACATGCAAATGCTTTTGCCCTGTGCATCCCCCACGTACCTGGCAATTTTGTCTGTGCAGGACATGGTGATGAGCTGCTCTCCCAGCAGGACGCCGTCCCATGTCTGCGCTGCGTTGTGACACCGCACAGGAATGGTCCCTTCCCCAGACTCAATCTTTGTCCGCAGGTGCCCACGGTATTTCCTCACTATGTGCTTGCTGCTGTTCACTGGGCAAAATAAACACAAGAATGACAATAATTGAATATTTTTTGAAAGGACCTGAGAGGCTGTGTTCGCCACTTGCGAAGGAACTTTAAACTGGATGTGAAATTAGATGAGATAATAGCCCAAGAAAGCAGTGAGTGCAGAAAAGAAGGTGGTCCTATCAAGGTTTTCTTTTCACATCAGTCAAAGCTTACACAAAGCACACACTGAGCTCATGTTCCCCTTCTATTTCACTCATATATTTAAAAAGAAGAGACATGCTCTGTCTTTTTAAGAACCAGTACAATTTCTCATTTTAGGACTGAGTAGTGATGGATGAATATTTGAAAAAGCTTGGTTCAATGAGTTTCATCGAAAACTCAGCTGCATGATGCAGACCAGTCCAATACTTTACTGTGATATTCAGTGACATTTCCTGAATAATTTCAGAAGTGAAGTTTTGATTTGTTATTATAAAATTTCATTGAAAAATTCTGAAAAGCTAAAGGTTTATACTCTGGACCAAACACAAATCAAAACTTGCTAGTTGTTCATTGCTGGCTGAAATTCCTCCTACAGTCCCCCTGAAGTGCCTTATATATTTGAGTGCAAGGCAAAAGCCCCTGGGGTGGCATAGGGTAAGCAGCTAAAGCACTTGTCCTGCACCATGATGAACTGAGTCCTGCAGACATGCGGTAAATACAGAAGATAATGACATTCAAAAGCACTTCACCTTCATTATTATGAAAAAACTGAAGTTCATTATCAAAATCCCTCTTATGCTATTTACCCTCCTGGGTATTTTGGCTATAAAAGAACAGGAAGGAGCAGCAAGGAAATCCTCTGGGTGTGCTCACTGCCTCACCTTGGAGGGTTTCACTGGGAGTCACCTTCCCCCTGAAGCAGACCTTCCACAGTTTCCCTCTAGCCCAAAGGAAAATAACAAAAGACAGTACATGCTGGTCTCTCCATTCAAGGGAAAGGAGTGCTGGATTTCCAGACATGAAGCTTTTTCCCATAATGCCAACTGTCCTTGTCCTGGGGTGACTTCATGATACCTGTATCCCCAGTCATGTGCTCTCTTTATTTTACATATTAAGTTCTGCACCTTTAAGACTGGTTCTGAGAGCAAAGAGGGGAAAGAAGAAGCTGCAGTTTGTTTTCAGAAACAGCTCTCACTCCCCCACAATTCTCTTTGGCCTGTGCTGTCTGCAGCACGGACAGACAGTGGGACAGAGCTCTCCTTTGCTTTTAGTTAGTTTTTAGCTAGCTGGGGCAGGGAAGTTCCCTGGACTGTGGTTTTTCTTTTTTTTCCTTGGATCTGCTCTGGACTGGAAACCCAGCACACCCCAGGAGCTCACGCCTGTGCCCCACCGGGGCCTGGGCCTCGGCACTCTCCAGCACCAGAGATTGATAAGAGACTGAGCGAGCCGAGCTGCACCTCACGGCAAGGACTTGCCTGGATTTGCCATCTCTTTGAACAGCAAGTGGTTTCATTGTTTAATATTATTCCATTTTTATGCTTGTGGATATTTTGCTTGTTAAATCAACAGTTTTTTCCACTTTCCTTCAAGAAAATATTTTTCCCAAACTAGTTTGGGGGAGGGGCAGCTTGAATCTGTTTTTTCCTGGAGGAACCCCATTTGGAGGTTTCCTCCCAAATTTGTCCTCAACCAGGACAGACCTGTGCATTTTTCCATGCCAGCTCCTCATCTGGACCAGAAGGCTTCTACTTGTGGAGGTGATGTTCCTCAGGGCTGTGGGGCTGAGTGCTTCTGCCACTCACACCAGTGTGTCAGAGGCTGTGGGGCTGATGGCACCTCTGGCTGTGAGCAGCTGGTTCTGTGCATGATCCCCAGTGCTGGAGGAAGCAGCGGATTGACTGGCTGTTGCCAAACCACAATGGCTGGTTAGCAAAATGGGAGAGGAATTATAAATTGCTTCAGCCTATTGGGATTAGAAGAGGCAGCAAACACATGTAGAGCAGCAGTCAGCTGTGACCTGTCAGCACATGGGCAGCTGGGCCCCCAGGAATCACTGCCTCTTCTCTCCATTCCTGCTTCTTCAGAATTTAAGATGGGTCTGTGTGTGTCAGCAGCAGGCTGGGACAGGTATCAAAAGGATTGCTTGGCCATGACCAAAACTGGTTTCCATCCAAACTCAATCTCTATTGTATAAAAAATATTGTTTGCAAATACTGTTAGAGTAATGCTGCTACAGCATTGAGTTTGGGGAAGAGTGGTTGTTGCACTGCCATCCCAGCAGCAGGGGATGTGGAGGCTCCTTGTGCCCAGCTGCCAATGCCTCACAAAATGAGACACTGCAGTAATCACCTGATTTGGAGTACTGTGGCTTTTCAAACTTAAGTTGTGGGGAAAACTGGGAACAGCCAGTTTTGCGGAGAAGATAATGGAGAAAAAAATTTAGGAAGAAAAATGCCTAAGTCTCAGATATGTCTCAGATCCCTCTGTTCTCAAATTTTCTGATTGTGCCAACACTGTCAGGAAACCATTTCCATGACCATGTGTGCTGATCCCTTGCACATCCCTCTTGTCTGGGATGCGAAGTGCAGTATAATTCAGAGGATGCTCTTTGGATTGTATTAGCTGTCTGGGAACTGGTCCATATTTTTCCTGGGACTCTGTGAGGAAATATTTTTTAAAAACATGAAAGAGTGGTGAGCAGCATTTTTTATTATTAAAGCACAGAGTCGTGGGAAAGGTATCATGAAATTTGGACAACAAAAATAGAAAGTGATCACTTCTGCTTAGCAAACACATCTAGCTGAACAACAGTGAGAAATGTCTACCAAAACCACTTTGCCTTTGTCTGCACATATTGAGAACTGATGGCACAGCAGAGCAAGATCTCTGCCAAGAAAGCAGTGAAGAGTGACTCAAGAGGCTATTGGTGTTTCAGCTGGTGGAAAGTGTAACTTTAAGCAAATCCATTCTCTTTTCCTAAGCTTTCCCACAGGTATAATGAAGATAACAATGCTTCCTTCTTATGCAAACTCATTTAAAGGTACTGATCAACAACTATTTATGAAAAACAGATGCTATCCTTCCAGGAAAGATCTACCACAGGAGTCCACCTGCTGGAAATCCCTCAGGACAAAATGATTTTTTACTGTTTCTTTCTCCAACTTTTAATAAAAATATTTTCTCGTTATATTTTTCCCCTTTTCCATCTCTCTGCATTCTCCTCTGTTTCTCAGCTCCTGCTCTGAGCCTCCCCTGTAGGTGCCTTGATCTCCTAGATTACTCTCTTATTCAAGCAATTCAGCCTGTTGATACACCCACATTTCCCATACATGCACACACACTTGTAACTGCTAGGGAATTTTAGATGAGCCGCCCATCATTTATGTGGCTTTGATTTCACTATGTAAATGTTACCTCAGTGAGGGGTAAAGGATCCCACAACAGCCTGACAGCGACAAGGAGTGAGTTCAGGGGGAAAAGCAGCAGCAGGATTGCAAACAGCTGTTGAGCAGCTGGGGAATTTGAAGCATAGGCCAAAAATTTTTGGGGAGAGGGATATGAAAGACTTCTGTGAGTTTGGGGGTGGGAGTCTCTGTTTATTTAATCTCTCATTTGTCTATCTGATCTTCTCAGGACTGAAGGAGGTACAAAGCCAAAGTGCTCAGCATCTGGCAGTTCTCACAGCATCTCAGCCCTGGACTGCAAGTGCCAGAAACTGAACAATAAAGTTTCTAAAAAGCACTTGAAGTGTGCAAGTGATAGTCTCAGTTTCCAAATGCTCACACTGTCTCAGCCATGTGTCCAGCTTTGCTCCCTGTCCCTGTGCCCTGCCCAAGGTGCAGCTGAGCAGCCAGTGCTGCCTGATAGGATTCAGGCATTTGTGGCCACTGTACACTCACCCCAGGACACACTCCCACAGCTCTGATTAGGGGTTTTAGCTGCTCAACTGCTATTAAATTCAATGAATAAGGTGTGACTCAAACCTTTTGCTGGGCTGCCGGTCTCAGGCTACTCACATTGCTGGGGTAGTTGGGACACATGGTCCAAAAGATCATCTGTGGCATTTATATAAAATACTAATAACCCAAAGCTCTGAATGCTTTCAGATTGCCAATGATTAAATAAATCCAAATCTGCAGCTGGAACACACTGAGTTCATTTTTAGCATGTCATTAAGTAGCACAGGAAGATATAACCAAAGTAAAAGATGAAGCTCTGTGAGTTTTCACTGAAGCTGCAGACAGACTCTAGCACATAAGCTGCTTGTCAGCAGTAAAAAATGTGGTCCACTTGCTGGCACAGCCTGCTAAGGATCATTTTAATGTAGTCTCAGAAATATATTTATTTATGCATCTTAAAGTCACAAACTACAGCCTACTGCTGTTCTGCTGTTCAGAATGATCAAAACATCAGTGACTATAAGCATTTCTGATCTTTGCTGTGCTGGTTCTCCAACTGCTTAATCTCAGCTAATTGCAGGGGAGAAGGTGTCTGTGGATGCCACTTCAACCAGAACAAAATGTCAATTCAAACTGGAATTGGAAAGGACAAATTTAAAACTCATTTGGAGTGGATTTATGTGTGCTATACTCAGATGTGGAAATTACTCCTAAGAGTTCCTAAAATAAAAAGGTGCTGGATTAATTACTGGATTAGAAATGTACACAGACAGGTGCCTCGTATTTAAAATCAGTGAAACCCTCTGATTTCAAACCTCACCCCTTATTTTCATATTTGTTCCAGGACCAGTTCTAGCTCATATGGTAATGAAAAAAGCCACTCCATATTTATTATTTAGTTAAAGAGTGAAGAGGAAATGGACAGTGATTAAACAGAATCACATGAGTAAGGCTCTGTCTGAGATTTTGCATGACTGCCTCAGAGGTTCATTTTCTGTTTCCCTGCTTCAGTGGAGGATGTTCTCTCTTCAGGAAAGAAGAAATAAAACAGCCTATCTTGCATTTTTTTCAATGCTGGATCCTCCTTCCTCAGCACGGTTTATAAAGCTTCCTTAGAGCAGTGTGAGACAAAGGGGTGGAAAGAAGAGTGTTAACATTTGACTGCCTTTGTATTTTAATGATTATTAGAGATGCACTTTCCTCAACCAGATGCTGACTAAATGTACAACATTACTGCTTCTGGAAGTGTTGAAGTGAGAATCACAGCACAGTGAACACTTTGGACGTGTCTGCTCTGCTGGGCAGGGTGGGTGGTCAGATAAATCCCTGCTGCACTGTGCTTTGGTGACCAGCACAGAGCCAGGCTGGAATGCCATGGGCCAGCTTTGGAAAAAAAAAACCTTTAGAAGTATTCTGAAAAAGTCTAAATTTGTGAAAAGAAGGGTCTACATAGCTGCCCTTGCAGTGACTTCAGGGACGTGTCCTTCCCCGAAGGGAACACAAGACCCTGTCCTGTACAGGTTAAACAGGATAAAAGCATGTTGAGGTGAATCCCTAAAAGTGAAGGTATGACTTTTAAATATAGGCTATGAGCAATATTGCATCTAAGTCCTAGGAGAGATTTGCTTGCTCCCAGAGCCATGTGACACTCACTATGTTGTAGTAGATTTCAGTTCAGATCAGATATTGTGACAGTATCATTAAGCTCTATATACAAATAAAAATGCTGAATATATACTTCACATAACAATGTTACAAACCTGAACACGTGTAATTTTTGGAACTGAAATTAACATTGGAGATTGAAATTCTTTAGGGACAGAGAGTTTTCCCTTCTCCATGCCTCTTTCTTGGCTGAAATACTGTCTTTGGACAGTGGTCCCTAACCTGACAGAATCAATGGTCTGATAAATTATGTTCTCTTTGGCATATTATTCTTTCTTCTTTCCACTAACCTTCAAATAACAATTTTCACTCTTTCTACTTCCATAATTTTTCATCTGCCAATAGTTTCTAGTGATGTACTGACAAGGTATGACAGCAAAGTAAATTTGCCTATCCATAGATTACCAATATGTAGCATTTAATCCAGAAGAAGCAGTGAAGAGAAAACTTGAAGTTTGAATCCCCAAGAACAGAAAGGAAATTATGGCATTATTTTTCCTCATCTGCTTTAAGTACCTATTAATTAAATTATTATTTTTTTATTGAATTGTGGTGTTAGAGACAGTAACTGTAGGAAGGGTGTAAGAATGGTATTCCAGTATATTGAAGTTCATCAATGAGTATTTTAATGGAAACTTTTCATTTTGGTCCATCAAAATGCCTCCATATATGATTACTGAGGAGAAAAATATCATCTGTTCATATATCATGGCACTTTTACAAGGAGCTATTATTTTCATAGGTTAACATGAAATGTATTGAAAGCTCAACCTAGGGGAAGGTGCCAAAAATACCTTCATTGAACCTATGCTAGAGCAGAGAATGACACTCTAGCACATGAAATCCATTTTACCAACAGACTAACTTCTAAGTAAGGCTGGACTCTCAGCAGGCTTTAATACTCTGAGGCAAAAAAAAAAAAAAGTCTGAGAGAAATAGCTCAAAGCCTCCAAACTGGTTTTCTCTAATATCTGTCTTCGAGGAATGCCTGGGATCAAAATGTGAGTAACTAGTTAAAATTCACTTTAAAACAATTTGCTGCCAGCAAAGTCATGCACAGCTTCCTCTGAGTTATAAACGACTGTTCCAGGCAAGGTGGAATGAGCAGTACTGGGTCAGGTGTCAAAGAAATTCTTTGTGCCACCTAGAAACGCAGGCTGTGAACTCCAGCTTGCTCTGGAGTAGAAAAGCATTAGTATATTGAAGCCAAAAGTACAAGATTTATCAGTGGGATTAAGATCCTGTGCATGTGGCAATCAAAGAAAGCACAACTCAAAGATTTCAAGATTATTATTTTTAATTACTAATTGCTCCTCTTGTCTAAAATCAGACATGTCCTGCTGTGGCTTTGAAAGTGCAGCTGCTCCCACAGAGCAAAGTCTAGAGGTGTGGGAAAGGGCTGTGCTGGGGCTGTGAACTCTCTGAGCAGAAGACTTCTGCCTCTGAAGCCTCCACCAGGCTGGTCACCAGGCAGAGAGGGCCACTAGCTGGCCCCAGCAATGCACAGCTCATCTTGGCAGTGTGCAGAGATGCTGCTTGTTGCCAGGTCAGCAGCTGATCAAAGCCAGCGGCTGGAGGTGAGAGTGAGATGCTGCATCCATCAGAGACCAGGGGGAACTAGCTATTCACCATGTCCCAAGCTGTGCATCATTGTATCTTTAATTTTTTTTTGTTAAGGAGAAATATTTTCTCTTAAAGCTAGGCTTTATCTTTTAAATATACTTTGTGTGAAAAACATATCATCATCACTGGAACTGCCTATTTGGTGACAATTCTCTCTCCTGACATGTTTTAATCAAGAAGTTTACACAAACATAATGTGTTATTCATCATAACCCTATTTCTTTTATCAACAAAGCATGCTGTGATTCATGTGACTTTGGGATTTTGTTGCAGTTGGGAAATTGAAATCTTCAAGGATGATTTAAGGAAAATGTTGTGGAAGAAGTTTGCAAAATATGGAAACAGAAAATGAACCCCATGAGACAGAAACAAGAACAATCTGTCAATAATGTTGACAGATTTTCAGCCACACTGTGGTTGGTATGAGTCTAGTGAGGCTGTGGCTCCTGATGCATCACCAAATATATTCTAATTCAGCTGCTGGAACTTTGGAGTCCTATGGTCTTTGGCTGAAGAAATTAAATCTTGATCACCAGAAAATGGTTCCCGTTGGCCTCTAAAATCTGGGCATTAAAGTTACTAAATTGCTCTGAATAACTTTAAATAGTGCATAGAATATACGTTTTCCATTATAGTATTCTACTCTCAGCACTACCTACCCATTCTCAGAGCTGTGATTGCTGGATCCCTTTTATTCCTATTTTACAGGTATAGAAATAGAAATTACCAGAGTGAGGTGAGTTGCCCCAGACTGGCTAGAGAAGGCAGCTTGCAGGATCATGGTAAAAACTAAATTGTTTGCTACTTATACAGGTGTCATCCTCAGATTTCTCTCCTAAGACTCTAAGAAATTCCCCAGAAGTCTAAGGAGTTCCAGAAGTCCCATGAAGATTTTAACAGGACCTGAAGCTGCCTGATAAACTTTCTAAAATTCAGCTTATGAGTTTTACCTGTAATTCCCACTCAGTGGAAGAGCAAATTAGACTAAATTAGATCTGAGTGGGCATAGTTTTCACCCACAGAGATTTTTCCCAACTATGGTTTGATATTTTCCGCCCAAAAAGTCTGTGCCTCACTTAGGTGCACACCAGTAGCAGGCTATGGGATGTTGGGGTGGAATGGGGGAGTGCCCAGGAGCGTGTGGTCTCTTTTTCCCTGCTGTAGAGGGGTTTGGAGACACCACCATTCCTTGGGCTGGACAAATCTGGGGAGAAGGAGCTTTTCTTGGTGAAATTTTCTACTGCTACTCTGAAAACTTCTCAGGCATGGTCTTTTGCTGATTAATGTAGCCTTTTTATCACATCTGAACATTGCATCCAAATGCAGTGTTTTACAAAGCAGCAAAACCCATAACAAAGCAGAATCAATAAATACAGTGCAATGCCCTTCGGCAATTCAAGCATTCTTGAATTCAAGTTAAAATTAGAATCTGATTATAGCTGTGGAAACCTGTTTTCCTGAATCCTAACAAACACATTTTGCTTTACATGAAAGCTTTTCAAAGCTGAGGCCAATGCTGGCTCTGAGCAATCCATAGTTTTCCAGCATATTCTTTCTCTTTTCCTGGATAGACACACACTGCACTGACATGCACTTCTAAAAATCTTATTTTCTACTTTAAACTCCCCCTGAAACAACAAAACTCAAATAAGCAAAAGCAGCCAAGAATATCACAAGGAGAAGGAATTGGGACATTTCTAATGCATTGTCAAAGGCAAAGAGTTTTCTCATGATGCGTCAGTTCTGACAAAGTTTTAAAACGGAGAGTTAAAAAAGGGAGCTGTCTAGCTCTGCTGAGAGGGAATTCACTGATCCAGGACTTGGGAGGCAGAGATTCAAATTTTTATTTGATTCTGAGTGGCCTTGAATGAAAGGTCTTAACCTGAACTAAGCATGGGAGGAAATGAAATAGGGTTTTTCTGCCTCTTATTACTGATGACCAAGAGATACGAGAAATACAAGATGTGATCCCAATTTCACATAAATATTTTCTTTTACATTTTGCCTGACAGATTTTGACTTTTTTTTCCAGCCAGTCAGTACTTTAAGACCTGAAAACTGTCCATGAAGTGGTTATTCACCAGTCAGCTTTAGCAAAACTCCACTAAGAACCTAACTACTCAGCCTGGTAGAGATTAATAATGGAATATAAAGCAACAGCAAACTTTTACAGGCTGATTAATTGTACTGAAAGCTTCAGGACTCCAGTATTGTGAAATGAGAGCCTCTTTCCAAGGTGCATCCTGGGCTCTAGCACTATGATACCAACGATAAAACCATGAGTGCTTTCATGGCTCTTCTAAGCCTGGCCACTACTGGTTTCTCTGGCAGGTTTAGGGGCGAGAACTGACCTTTGGATCAGCATGACAGGTCATGTAAGGAATCAGACCTCTCCTTTGGGTTACCAAAAGTGATGGGATTTCCGGAACATGTGAACCATTTATATGCAGACTCTGGCATTGCTGCTCTATCTGAGCAATGGATCCATCTGAGCATCAAGATGCAACAGCTGCTGCTGCTGCTGCTGCAGCTTTTCCCTCAGGTGGCTTCAGAAGGGCTCAGGGTTCACAGCAAAGGGCTTGGGCCAGTCATGGTCTCCATTCTGATACCCCTGACAGGAGTATTCCCCTCTTTTCCATTCTCTCCCTCCCCTGCAGCCTTGGATGAGCAGAGAGTGAGTAGGAGAGGCTGGGGGAGGAAAAGCTCCTTGCAGCACTGGAGATGGCTCCAACCAGTGCTTGCAGGTCCAGTGTGGGTGTTGTGCATTGGAAGAAGCAGAGGGACCTCACTCATCTTGAAGAGTCCCCCCACCTCTCACAGGCTTTAGGTTGCTCTCTCTCGCCCACTCCCCCATCACAGCTGAACATCACAGACCCACTCTCCCTCAAACTTTCCCATCCTCACTGTGGCCCTTCTGTCTCAGGATCCCACTGATTCCCCTCAGCCACATTTTCTTCTGAAATCTTTTTGCTCACCTTCCCCAGAAGAAGAAAGCTCCCCCATAGTGCCAGCATGGCTTTGTTTTAGATGCTGGAAAGAAATCCTTGAACTGTCTGCAGTGCCATTTCCACACCTGGAAAGCCCTGAGCTAAATCAGACTACTGCTCAGACCCAGACACTTGTGGGGACAGAGGACCAGCACAGCTGGGCTGGTCTCTGCTGTCATCTTTGCCCACCCTGACCAGAAGCACACCTCACCTCTGCTCCAGCCAAGGGTGAAGCGTGTAAGTGAAGGAGGAATTAACCAGAGGGAACTGTTCTGTGACCATGTTTTCCCTAGCAAGCTAACTTGAGTGAAAGGACTCACTCTGAAACAGCATTCCAGCAGCCTGGGAAGATTGTTAGAAAACAGGGCAATTACATATAAACCTGTGCCTGCTAACAGTCCTGAGCAGGGACACAAGCTCCTTGACAGACCAGCCTCTAGTCAGCTGTAGAAATTTGCTGCATCTCCTCTTTGTTTACTTTGGTAAATTGAGGCTGGGTCAGTGCACAAGCAGAAGGGGCCATCGCTTCCATGGAATGTGACCTCAGAGGAGGCTGACAGAGGGTGCTGTGCTGAACCCAAACCTTTTGGATAAGACCCAGTGCAGTCTTAATGAAATGAAAGGACAATTTCCTTCCATCTTCTTTAATACTAATTCCCTAGCCTGTGAAGTAATGCAAGAGCCTCTTGCTGTATCTGCAGTTTCTGCAGCATCCTTTATACAACAAAGCAATCTGTGCTGACCACAAGAATCCATCCAGAGCTAGGATTATTTCTCCTGAGGCAGTGTTCAGCACTATAGCCTCCAGTGGTGTATGCATTTTTTTAGTTTCCTGTTACTTCTGGGCATGGTTCTCTATGATAATTTTGTTCTGCCATCCCCCAAGGTATTGTTCTGCTCAGTCATATGAAAAATAAGAAAATAATGCACCTTCATCCCAGTTCCACAGGCGGGCCATTCATCAGCATAAAATCAACTTTACAGCCTAGGAGAAAGCTGCTCCACACACCAAAAAGCTACGAATTTCCAAGATGGTTTCCCAAGCTGCATCAGGCCAGCAGCTGTGACAGAGAGATGTGATACCTGGGAGCACTTGTGCAATGGGAACAAAAAAATAATATCCAAGTCTAAGAGATGACCTATGGTTATCCTCAATTTTTGTTGTGGGAAAGTTTATCACTTTGTTAGAACCTGAATTTTCTTGTATTTCCAGATACCTAATTTCTTTTCAGACCACTGAGTTAGATGGTTCTTCTTGGAGTGCTTTCCCCTTTTACCATCTATTTACAAGAACAGAATTTGTCCATTTAACCAAACATGGGATTGGTGAAAGGAAAGCAGAGATTTCTTCCCCTTGCACACCCAGAAAAGTTCACCATACCCAGTGGTTTGGGGAGTGATTTTTAGCCCAGTTACTGCCATAAGCATCTTCATTGTATTTCCATCCTGATAGCTCCCTGCAGGACATTGAATGCCGAGCTCTGGGGCTGAGACTTTCACCACAGTTTTAGGAGATCATCAGACTCCTTAGAGGGTCTCTGTGTGAATCTGGACTTCTCCAGCCAGTATGCTCAGTATGTGATTTTCAGGGATCTGGTCTGGGGATGACATAACCTGGGTCAGCCCCATCTGAACACAGAGTGCTAAGTTACTGGTGTGAGCAGGGCACCCCTTCACAGCAGCCCTGGATTTGGGGGTTAACAGAGCATTTTTTCCTGAAAATGGAATGTAAAATCCAGCAGCCAGAATCACAAGTAGGGAAAGCACAGGTCTGCCCAGTGAAAGCGCACTTGAAGTAGAGAGCACAAATGTGTCTTCCCGGGTAGTCTTCAGTTCCCCAACTCTCTGAAAACTGCAGTGCACATCTCCTCATCACATCACCTACCAAGGCAATGATCTGGCTCACGTGGTTGCAAGTGGGTCCTGCTTGGATGAGAGTTCTGTCAAATGTGTGTGCATGAGAGCTTCAGCACAGCTGTAGGTTAATAGACAAGCAGGAGAAAAGCCCCATGTGGAGCTGATGCAATGATGTGTTTCAGACCTAAAGGAAATGTGGGATAAAACGGGAGCTGGGCTATCAAGGAGTCAATGGCACAAGGCAATACAGCATGTTAGCAAGAGATAGAAAAGCAGCCCAGGGGAGAAGAACTGAGACAAGCCCTGGGGCAGATTCTGTTTGTCTCTTTGGCGATCCATGTAGAAAAAGAGAGAGCACATTTCTAGAAAAAAAGATGGACAATGAGGTAAAATACTGCCAGGGAAGGAGGAGTGGGGAAGTAGAAGATTTTTTTTTAGCTCAAATTTTCAAGCAATTCATTTTGCTTTTCAAGAGACTTTAAAAAAAAAAAGCCAATGAGTCAAGAAGCACTAAATTAGCTAGGATGGTGCTCTAGCAAATCGAGGACTTGATTATTCTGTGGTTTGCCCTAGATTTAGGAGAAAGTGCAAAATATGCAACCTAACTGTAGGGTGAGCTGCCCCCAGGGCTCCACCTCACAAGCTGGTGTGTGTGTGCCACAATGGGAAACAGCAGCTCCCTTAGGCCCTCCAGGAAACCCACGTTAGCTTGATGCTGTGACACTGCCCTTGGGAGAGCTCAGAAATCCAGGCATACCTGGCTCAGATGTACACAAAGGGAAAAAGCACCCAGAAAGGGAGATGTCCCAGGCTCCCTGACCTGCAGCACTGAACCGAAGGAGGGGAAGAAGCTGCTTCTCTGAAGGAGCAATTAGAGTTGTGAGGACACTGGGAACATGCTGCTTTTTTGTCATATAGCTGTGCTACAACCTTGAGGCTGACCTTGGAAAATAATGGAAAGGGTCTTGGGAAGGGGACTGACCGAAGAGAATGAGCCAGAGCAAACCCATAAAAAGCATCTGAAACCCCTGTGGCATTTCCCAGTCTCATATTCCTGCAACATCACTGACCCTGGCTGGTCTCCTCCTCTGCTCTCAGCTGCTTTTTCCCCTCAGCCTCTTCTCCTGCTCTTTCAGATTGTACCTTCATCTAAAGCTCTAACTTCACTTCCTGTAAGCTCATCCAACCTCCTGACCTACAGGCACCAAAAAAGTTAGAAAACCCCTCCCTGCTCAAAGCAGGCTGGTCCAATTGGATTTTATCTCTCTTTTAGAGCTGCCTTAGTATGTTATCAACAAATAAGTCAGTTTACCTCTGATTCAAGAAAGCCATTTCTTCAAATTAAAGTACGATTTTATCTCTTACCTTCCTGCATGAAGCTGGCATGGGCTCCCTGGACCCCTCCTCTGCATTGCAGCTGTCAGACTTTTACACAAGTCACAAACTTGCTACTCTGCTCTATCCAGTAAGAAGTAAACTGGGTTTCAAAAGCATGCCAGCTTATGTCCTCCCTTATCAGAACAAAGCTCATAAGAAGGAAATGTGAGGTCTCCCTGAGGGTGCTGGAAAGACACGGTGGATAATAGGAAATTTTTGGAAGGAGATTTGAGAAGTGGATTTTACTCACTCCCTATATTGATAAAGGCTTATCATATTCCTTCTCAAAACCAGGAACCACATGGTGAGACACCGTTTTTAAATGTTAATGCATCTTTAGAGAATAATCAGTAATGTTTGATGGCTTGTGCTAGCTCTAGGAGAGGTTTCTTTGTTGTTTAAGAAATGAAACAGCATTCATCTGGAGTTTCTTGTCATTACTGGATGAAAGAAAGGTTATTTCTTTAGGGGAAAAAAAAGAGGAAAGAGGAGATCTGAATGATAAACATTATAAAATACTTATCTTCCCAGATGTCTCTGGGATAATGTGAGATGAAAGGAAATGCTTATCTCACTGAAGGACAGCTTTTGGCAACATGCTTTCTACACGGTGCTAAATTATTTTAGGAGCACAGGACAAAGGTAGAGGGAATCTGTTTAGAAGAGTGAATTATGAGCCAGGTGTAGCATCTCTTCAGGTCCTGCTACTGAATCACTGTGTAACCTTGGCTAAGCCACATGGACCTTTCTGCCACAGCTTCTGCTTGGGAAAATAATTGATGTAATAGCCAACAGGAAAACCTATTTTCATGATTATCTACAAGTTTACTGTCTGTGTCATGTACTGTGCGATTAAATACTTTTAAATGCAGCTTCTTGTATATCTTGTTATCTACAGAAGCATTCTCTCATTAGTTGGGAGACTTATCTGGTCTTTGAAGAAATCCATGAGCCAAACAGGGTTCACCTCCAGGGCTGGGTTCATCTGCATATAATCAGGCAGCATGGCCTGTCAGCTGCCCAAAGCACCGACTTTCTCATGCCAAGAAGAGCAGAATCCAGCCTGGACAGCCTCCAGTTGCTCTTGAGAATGGACCACATTTTAAAAATAATTACAGATTTTGGTGCTTCCAATTGTGATGTCAGCTAAGGGGTCAGGAAACCTGCCTCCTGGAAAACATGAGTGCTTTTAACCAAACATAAAGCCTTTTTAGATATCTCTTGATACACCTATACAGTGGGAGGGCAAAGATCACTATTGTTTTTTTGATATTCATAAGCATTCCCTTTTTTATTTTTAATTTTGATTTTAAATTAATATGATAATTAAGATGCCGTGTCTTTTCATTTTGTTAACTTATCTAGAATTTGTTGGTTTGATTTTGAGTTTTAAGCATTTACTTGCTTTTGTTCATTTTATAAACCCTGCTGACACAATGCAGAAATCATGTCAGGCAAGGACCACATTTCCTTCCTGAATAGGTGCATTCTGCTTTCTTGCCCCAGCAAGCTGCTGTTTCACATGTGAAAACAATTTCTAGTCAGTGCAGAACAACACCTAATCATTAATAAATAACTTATACAAGTAAGAAATCACAAAGGAGAGAAACTACCATCTGATGGATTTTCCTGTGAGGAAGTGAGGTCATTCTGTGACCTTGGGTGATGAATTTTACATTCCCGTGTCTATGCTTCCTCCTCCATCCATTCTTTTGTCCTGCCTGCCCCACATTCAAGGTAGTCAGGGCAAGGACTATTTCTCATTATGTGTACATTTGGCAGCCAGCACTAGGGGCTTTGCAGCACTGTAAAATGCACGTATAAGGAGCAGTAGCTGGGTCAGAGATAAGAGAGTAGAATGTGCCTTGTGTGTTGGGTCATGGGGTGACAGGCATGTGCTAACAAGCCACAGATCTTTGGAGTCCCCTGTCCCTTGCTGGGGGCATTCCATGTGGCTGGGCAGGGACAAAGCTGGTGCAGTGGGAAAGAAACAAGGATGTGCTTCTGCCATGGCAGGGCAAGGACAGGGACATTCATGTTTGGGGAGTGATGAGATGAGAGTGCTGGGTCATGGTGGAGATGGGATTTGCCATTGTGGACAACAAGCTCTGCAGGACTGTGGGTGGCACACACTGGCTCAAAACCCGATTTGTTTATCTCATTTGCAGGATCCCCTCTAGAGAAGAAATCCCTGGAAAATCATGTGGTTGCTTGAATGCCATAGGTATGGTCCCAGGGACTCTGAGGCTGACCTGGTGGACTCCAAAAAACCCACCTGCCATGCAGTGACCATGTAGTATATTTGACATAGGCAGGATGGCTTTGGAAAGATCCTTTCCATAAGGGTCTTGCCATTATTTGCTGCAAGTGCAGGTGATATTTGGGGAGAGTCTGATGAACAATTAACACTACAGATGTGCTGTATCGTATATCATATCAGTGCTCTACTTCAGACTCTAGCTGCTGCAGCCTGTTTTAGTGAGAATGCAACCCTTCAACCCATATGTACTCTGTGAACCCCAAGAAGAGTCTATGTATCTCCAGTTAGAGCCCTGATCTACTGTTCCAGCCTCTGGCTGTGGTTTGAAGGAACTCTTTGATCATGGGGATGCTTTCCAAAACACTTTTAGGGTTGTATGTACCAAGCAGAAAATGCAGGGATGTATTCCCCAGCAAAGCCATGGAGTCCCAGCTGAGCCTTGCCCAGCTCTGATTTTCCCTCCACACCTTCTTCCAGCACACAGGACCAAGCACCATTTGCACAGACAGACACACATTTCCTAAAGCCTACAGTGTTTTTGCTCTCAAGTGAAAAACTTTCTGCCAGCAAAGAAAGGGAGCAAGAAGGATCTTAAAAAAAAACCCAACAAAAACCCAACCAAAAAAAGACAAAAAGCACACAAAGGGGGAAAAGGAGAGGGGAGATTTTTCCTTACAGTCGGTTGTGATTTCGTAGGGGGAGTTGAGGCGTGCGTCTCCGCAGGGTGAAGTGCTCACGTACAGATGGAACAGGATGTTCTCCCGCAGCCTGTAGCCGCCTTCTTTTAATCGCACGAAGATTGATCGCTCCCAGTCTTCTCGCCGTTTGCTATGATCACAAAAGAGGTTCCAGGTCATTTGTTACATGCCAAATCAGAAACATTTCTGTGCTCTGTTTCTCTCCTTTTCTCCCTCTGCTTGCTTGTTTGTTTTTATTAGCACCAGGGATCGTATATTTTGCCTAGTGACAACAAGAGAAAAACAATAAGCTTCTCCAGGTGAAGAAATGTGTGAAGGAGGTCAAAACTGCCCAAGGGCTTTTGGCTTGCTTACCTAAGATATATTCGAATGCTAAGATGTGGATTTTTGAAGGGTAACTCTCCTTCCTCACATGCACAGATGCATAAGCACACTGATTTTAAAGTGGTTCTGGTGCATGAAAAAATGAGTTCTCTTAGGCTGTCATGTGAACACATCAGCTCTGCTGATCACAATGCCTAGGCACATGTTAGAATCCCATTAACTTCAATCACCACAGCTGAGATGTGTGTTCACATGCTCCACTGAAAAGGGCCTCTAAGGAAGCACCCAAATTTTATGACCGCTGCCAGCCCTCCCTGCTCCCTAGGTGTTGCTCTTTTCCCCCATCCAACCACAGCCACCTAAAGGTGCTCCACCTAGGCCAGCAGGGTCCTCTTGATCACTTGACATTTTTGGAAATCAGAAGCCTTAAGAAGGGTGGACAAAACTTTTCTCAGCTGAATTGAAAAAGATGCTTATTGAGATGAAGCTTTTATCTTTGCAGTGGTTCAGCAGCTAGATGGGGATGCAGTGCACATATTCCATTAGCAACAGCTGCCCAGGAGGCCAAACCCTCCCAGTGCTGCCGTTTGCAGCAATAGCACAGCATTAAGGCTGTGCTGCTGTGCAGTCCCTCCGATGAGCTACATTTGGGAAGACATGGGTGATTTCTCTGACAGACAGCTGCCTCTAATGTGTGTATTTGGGCAGCAGTCATGATTATAATTTTGAAGGTGAAAATGTGATTGGTGAAATTATGATGAGACTCCTTTCCCTCTGAGGGCCTGGTCCTTCCCTCAAAAGCTCAAGGGTCTTTTTGGGGGAATATCTCTGAACAGAAGAGCACCTGCAGGTAATGATTTTCCTAGGATGCTGTGAATAAGGCGGAATCCCACCCGTTTAATTCACTACAGGACAGCCCATTAACCAAGGCAGTTTCTGCCTGTCTCTCTGCCTCCTGATAGTGCAAACAGGGGGCTTTGTACTCAGCCTTTGAGCGAGTCCTTGGCTTTCATCCAAGCTGCCTCTGCCTGTTTTCTCCCAGTGCAGCCTCTGTGCTATTGAAGCTGTTTGGCTGTCACTCTTCCATGGTTTGGGTGTTTTGTCATTTTTTGATGCCAGGATGCGTTTGCTGTCAGGAGGAATTTACAGGCACATTAGCTCGCCTGTCAGGGACAGGGGAGTCACACCGGCTGCCGAGCTGGGGCTGCCACATGCAGCTCCTTCATTTTCTGCTGGCTATGGTGGAATTTCCCAACTGCACTAATTATATCATCGCCCTGATTCAAGTCTCTGAAATAATAAAATCTCTGTAAGTCCTGCTGCTTGGACTTTTAGAGCAATTGCAGGTAGTTTTAAATAATTCACTGCAAAATCAGCTGGGAGAAAACAAAGCTGTGCAGTCCAAATGCCTGCTATTATTACATTAAATCTCACCAGAGTGTGTGTGTGGGGGGCAGCTAACAGTACTTGGAGACAGTTGCTATGTAGGGTTGGAGCAGTCATGCTTTGGGCTGGATTTCAGGAGTTCAGCTTCCATCCTGTTTTCACTGGTCATTGTTTTTCCACTGATTAACCTTGCTCTCTTACCTCTTTATGAGCACCAACAAGGATCTGTGGCAATTGTGGCTGCCAGGCTGGGTGATAGACAGCTGCTCTAAAAATAGTTGGCAGGGCTGGAGGGCAAGGCAGCTTGACTCTCTCCTCCAGCAGGCTGAGGCTCTTCATATAACATAGGGTCCTGACCTGCCTTTGGGATGGTTCTTTAGGAGCTGAACTCAAATATGAGGTTCATTCCTGCACTGTGGCTGAATAGGCTTTGTAACAAAATTCAGCGAGTATTGTTGGAAAAGTTTGGGTTGCAACACCATCTGCCATGGCTTAGTAAAGATTTTTGTGCATAGGATGTTTTCAAACCCCAAGGGGACCCAGGGATCTTGAAAAAATGGTCCAGGTAAAGCATGAGATGCACTTCTGCAAAGTCGCCTCTACTCTAGCACCTGTACCCTTGTGCCTTGCCTCTGGGACAGGCGTTTTGAACTGTGAGAGGGAAAATGACTTTGCAGCAGCTGTTCTTAACAATGTCCTTTGCACAGCCATACACAACCTGCGCAGAGCAATGGAGAGAGGAGCCCAAAGTGAGCCTACAGATCCCATTCATTCAGGAGTTGGCATTAAAGTGTCATCTCTGCATGCTGGCAGTGGCTAAAAGAGCAGAATTAATCCCTAAACATGTTAAGAATTTCTGCGGGAGTTAGGATTTGAGGCTCATTCAAGAGGAACATTTAAGAGTGTGCTAAATTGTAATCTTTTGCTTTAAGTTCATTATTCAGCATAGCATATGCCCATGTTTTGATTTGACTTCAAGAAGTTACTTAAGCACATGCTTGGGGTTTAATATATATTAAGCATTTTGGTGAAACAGTCAGACAAGCAGAAGAGCAGTTTTTAGCATGTAAATGTATATACAGGAAGTTTCTAGTACTACATACTACAAGAAAGCATCCTAAAGAAACTAATACCAGGCTTAGTAGATATGTAACGAGAGCTATTGTTCCTGGAAAAAATAACTTAACTGGACTAGATGAAGACCATTTCTTGTTTTTTATGCATAAAATAAACAGTGGTTTGCATCTGACTTTTTGAAAGAGCTTACCTTCTGGTAAAATTGTCTCCTTGGCACCTAAGAGTGCACTACAGCAGCAAGCTTACTATGGTACTGATTTATTTTAAGGAAACTCTATTAATTTTATTTTTCTTTAAAAAAGAAGAGTTGCATTTTCTTTTCTTCCCTATTGGCCAGTTGGTACAAATAATAACCATTGAAAATTATGTAAATTTTCCTACCACCATTGCAAGAGAATTAGACCATCGTATTTGTGTGCTTTTTGATGGTGATTCTTAGAAAAAGCTTCTCAGAAGTTCTTTCTTGTCCTTCTTTTGAACATCAGAAAATTTACTTCTTACTTCTCATCTCTTTCGTGAAAGTCTGGAGAACTGGAGGATTATGGTTGTCATAAAAATGAAATCTGGGAGGGCTAATGGTTTTAATCAGACTGGTTAGGAGCTGACAGGTTTTAGTTGTGCTTTTAGCTTTTATTTAACTCAAGCTCTAGACAATGAATTGTTGAAAGTTTCTTTTTGAAGTATTTGTCGCTCTTGCTTCTTAGAGAGGATAAAGTTCCCATTCTGGAACTCTTTCCCAAGAAAAGTCAGGAAAGTCACACCTCTAACATTTAGCAATAAGAAGAGAAGGAGAAAAAAAGTAATTTGCATATTGCTGCAAAGTTGGCTTGTGGATGGAATTGTTCTGTAGCTTAAATATTTGAAGAAGTTGCTGAGAGAAATGGAAAAAAAATTGCCCCAGTACATGGCAGTTCCTCTCATCCCCAACAGATACCTGAACAGATCTGCTGAGTTCCACCTCAGAGATGCCCATTTCTGTCCACTGCTGATCAAAGGAGCCTTGGGGATCGGGGTAACGCATGACTGCCAAGAAGCAAATTCATTCCAGTGAATCCCTGTCTTCCGGCCATTCGTTTTATATCCTGGCCCTTGCTTTCTCCAACCTGCTTACCCTTGCTCTTAGAAACCTTCATGCTACACTTAGCCAAGATGTGTTTTGCTTGCACTGAGATCAATGGTAGTATTTGTAAATTCTGGAAAAGAGGTTCCTTTTCAAAGACAGCATCACACAGAAAAATATTTCTTGCACTGGAAGTTCCTCAAGTTTGAAATCCAGCTGCAGATCGCACTCTCAGCAGGTAGGCTTGGTGGGAGGAAGGTATGTGGAAAATAGGAAATACTCTCCACAAAACAAACTTGCTTGTTCCATAGTGAATGATGGAAAATTTAAGCTCTCCGAGTCAAGAATGATGTTCTCAAAAGAAAACCATCTTTTTGGTTTCAGTTCATTTGTGACTTTGTACAACAGTTTGCTGGCCTGGGAGAGGACTTCAATTTGGGCTACATTAATGCAAATGCATTACAACAGCTTTGTGTTTCCCCAAGCCTGAGGAGATGGGATTCAGGTAGTCCCACTGGAGCTGAGTTACCATGTCTGTCTAAAAACTCTGTTCTTATGTGGCAGCATCATGTATTTCCTCTGTGAAAAAGAGATGTCTCTCTTTTTCTAGAGAAAAAGGAGTCAATATGATTTCAATGTGCAGAAAATGCATTTTTTATTTAATTTTGAAATCCCCCCACCCATTTTGTCAGCATATGACAAAGCTCCTGATAATGGCAGAAAACTGTGTGTAGCAATAAATATTAAAATTGAAGAATATATCATAACACACAGTTTTGCTTCCCCTTGGACTTTAAGGAGGCAGAATCTGATTTAACAATAACTCCAGCTCTGCCATTCAAAGGTGCTCAGCTTTGACAATTTTGGCCGAGATTTTTATGGTGTGTGCTGGTCAGGCAAGTGGTGGTGCCTGGTCTTGGCTGAACAGAGAGTGATTTGAAGTTATGGTGAACAGAGCTCGTGCTGCACTGTGGATTCTCTTAACCAAAGGCTGTTAACATTGATCCAAATAAAATAATAATATCACTGAACATGTTAGGGAGGTGGATCAATACAATAGTTTAAGATACAGTGTTAGCACTTGTTTCCCAAGAGACCATAGCATGAAGCAAGTACTAGGGCTGCTACAGTGTTGAAAACATAATAATTTAATGTAAACTTGAAAGCAATTCAGAATGAAATAGAGAGAATATTGTTTTTTATTAACCCTTCAATGCTCTTGTCCTCCTTTGTTAGCCAAACCCATGTACTCAATATACTCTCTTGTCTTCAACTCCAGCCTGAAGTGAAAATAACCATTATTCCGGGAATTGTTGCTTAGGTGCAACAGTATCACAGGTGCTTACAAGAACAGACAATTCTGCTTAGATTAACCCTTGTGTCTGTGACCTGATGCAAAACCTGAAGCCAAAGGAAGTTTTTGCAGTGAGTTCAATGGCCTTCAGAAAAAGGTATATGAATATGCACTCAAGAATGGAGGGCAGAAGAATGACAGATAAAGAGGTTTTCTTGGTTCCTTCTATATAATAAATGCCACCTCATTTTCACTTCTGCTCAGTTTCACATCTAGGATAACTCAGGCTTAAATCTCTATCCCAACCTCTTTCTCAAAGTAGTTTGACAGATTGCTCAAGATTCTATGCACTCAGATTTTGAAAATTTCCATGGCAGGAGGGAGACTGCACAACCCTTCTGACTGACCTGTCCCACTGCTAGCCTATCCCATGGGGAAAATTCGTCCTCATACTCACACTAATCTCTTGTTTCAGTGTGTGCCTCTTGTCTGTCACCTTCTCACGGCACCCCTTGGTGAAGGGGTCAGCTCCCCTGTGCTGCTGCCATGCTTTGCTGGCTCTGCCATCCCACCTGCAGCCCAACCAGCTCCAGATCTGTCAGCACTTCCACACAGCCCAAGTGCTCTGGCCCCTGAGACTCTGGGTAGCCTCTGCTGAGCCTGTGTCAGATGGTTGATGTCTTTCCTTTGGGGCACCCAAAACTGCACACAGTATTGTAGATGTGGTGTAGTGAGTGCTGATTAGTGGTGGGTGCACACACCCCTTGACAGAATTTCATACTTCCTAGGATCCTGCTGACCCTCTCTGCTGTTAGGCACACCACTAGCTAATGTCCTGTCTGCTTACAAACCCTGCCCCTTTTCAGCAGAGCTGCTCCTCAGCCTGTACTTCTTTTCTTCTTGGTGGGAAGGAGGAAGGTCATTCTTTCTTCCTTGGTGTGAGACTTTGCATTTTTCCTTGCTAGGTTTTCTGTTAAAGTTCCCAGCCCTCTGGCCTGCTGGGATGACAGACCAGCCCTCAAGCGTGGTGACTGATCCTTCCCACATTTTGGTGTCCTCTGCAAATCTTATAACCAAGCACTACATTAACTGCTCCAGATTGTTGATAGACATGATCAGAGAAAATGATCAGAGATTCTGAGGTACCCCACTTATTACCATCTTCCATGCAGTGTATGACCCATTAACCATTTAAATGGTAACAAGGTGGATTTGGCTGAAGACAGAAACAATAATTCTACTGTTATGGTTCTACATGCTATAACATTTTAAAACATCATAAAGGAGGAGTGAGTGATAGCATCTTACACTTTGGCACAAAGTTTACTGTGCTGTTAACACTCATTGGTTCTATAGTGAGTCAATGAAGACATTAATGATCAATAAATCACTTCTTTAAGATATTTCAGCAGCAGCAAGGAAGACAGGAAAATGGCTGCATTAAGCAAAATTACTCCCTTCAAGTCTCTGGTCAGTGAATGATGCTAATAAGCCTGCACGTAAAGATTTGTACAAAATCATCAGGCTTCATAAAGCCCAGCTTTATGAGTCATGTCTAATTGCTACTGAAAGAGAATCAGCTGAAGTAAAGCAGCTCATGACCCAACACTTTGGATTACCTAACTCATTTTGTTTTGTGCCATGTATTGTTCCTTCGTCACCTAAAGGCTCAGAACAAATGACATAAAGAAACAAATAGTTCAGCTGTCTGAAGAATGGATCTGTTCCAATGAAGGCCATATAGCAGCCCCCAAAAATCAAGATAATTCTGTTACCTTAAGTGTAGCTCCAGCTGTGAGTAGAGGAAGTGAACAAATGCCCTTCTTGCCACAACTTCTGCATGGCAGTCGTTGACCGCAAGCCCTTGGTCATTTATGTATTCCCCATTTATACATTTGGTACCAGATGACAGCACAATAACCTGAGCTTGCCTGATGTCCAAACCTGTAGGAAGAAAAACAAAAGTGCTGTGAAATTGCTAGGGGTGAGGACAATACCATGGTTGTTAAAGTCCTCACAGCACACGCTTTGATGTGGCAGCCAGACAGCCCTAATGGGATGCTTGTTAAGGTGATGATATGGCCTTTGGAATATGCAGGAATCCCACATCTCTGTGTCATTAGAATAATAAGATCTATATTTCAGTCTTGCTTCTAATTCCAAGATAAAAGCTCTCCATGAAGTTTACTTGTTAAATCAATAACTACATCATAGCAGAGCATATGCTGTAGGGAGGTAATAAAGATCTCCTGCAGTGCTGATAAATGGCCAGGTTTTTATGAGCTGAAGACATTTTTCTGGTGGGAACATATACTCCCTAAAATGTTAGGTTTCATTGCTGTTGCACTCTAAGTACTAAGTAAAATGGAAGTAACACTTCTGGGGCTGCTCTTTAAAAATCATGAAGAAAATACCCCAACAGGTTTGACTTTCAGTTCAGTTTCCTTTCAGCTTCTCCAAGAGCAGGTAGATCAGTGCTCTTTTCAGTATGGTCTCAGAGATGGAGCATTTATCACTGAGCCCAGCTTTGTTCATCTGTTGCCTCTCCACGTAATGGTGATGGCAATTGAAAGACGTCCCTTACTTGGTCCAGATAGACACTTTCTAGGAATAAATCCCAATTTATTTGGAGTCAGTTGCAAAATGCTTAGAGACTTCAACAGGACCTGGGCTTTACTCTAAAACGTAGCTTATTCAGCCCCGACAATTTCAAAGTAGAATTTAGAATGAACTGAGCCCAAAATGAAATTATCTTTTGAAAAACACATCTCAGGACTCATCTCTCTGAATACCAAAGAACAAGGGACCAGCTTTTGGGGAAAAAAACTCTTTTGCCTGATAGGTGCTTCCCCTAGAAGTGACAAAGTAGCCTCTGAGTGCAGGGCTGTGTTTGACACAATGGCTGTGTGTAGGCAAACACCTGCACAGTGCAGCACAGCGGCTCATGCTGTTGCTGTGGTGTGGCTGTGCCCAGGTAGTGTCACCTGAGATGCCCTGGATGTCCTGCCTAATGTCTGCCTGCTGCCTGGGAAGTCCAAGAGGTTCTGCACACTCCCCATGCATCCCCCGTGGAAACCCACAAAGAGGCTCAGTGAAAACACACACCCATTTTTCAGCAACTGAATCAAGACTTCAAATTGTGGTAAGTCAGTGATGAAGACAGGTCTGAGACTGCAAATACCCATAGGAGGAAGGAAACAATCTTCCCGTGGTGATGCTGTTTCTATGGTATTACTTTAGCTATAGGAAAGCTTTAGAAATAATTTTATAGTCAGCAAAAATATTTTTTTCCTCTTACAAGGCCTATTGAATAGCAGGAAAACTGAAAAATTGCAGAGATTTTTTTGGCTTGGCATGTCTGGGGCCATGTTCCCTTATAAAATCTATTGGTGTTGAATGATGAAAGAGCTGAATGGAGAAGGAAATAATATTTTAAACAAAAGGATTAATGCTGCCAATGATTTCTCAGTTAATAAATACCATCAACAGCCCTTCATAATCTCCACACAGCACTGGGACTAGCAGTGGATGATATGCTGTAGCACTGTTGCCATGCTTAATTAATATAATTGCAAATTATATCAAAATTATTTCATGCCTTTATCAATACAAGAGCTACATCAGTAATCCAAAAGGTTTAGCAATAATGTGGCATTTGTAGGAGAGGTGTAAGTATTGTGAAAAATTCAGTTAATCATATCTGAGCCCCTGGTTGTGAGAGCCCCACACAGAAGTTGTTACAGGTACTAGTGACAAAGTACACATCACTGTATGCCTCTGCTGAGAGTTTAATCTCTCTATTTGTTACTATAGATGTGGCCCTAAAAAAAGTGTTTTGGAGCATTTATTGGAGAGAAAAAAAAAGAGCTGGAAATCTTGAAACCCCAAGAAGTGAAGACGGGAACACGTGGGAGAAATGGAGAGAAGAAAAAGCCTTTGTTATTCTAGTTTTATTACTAGGTAAAAAGTTGGGGTGGAAAAATTACTCGTTCCCTACAAAGAAAAGTGCTTATAGTCTGTACATTACAATTGCTTTGCTTTAGGGTCATTGCTTTAATGAGAAAAATAATAGGTATCTTAGATTGTGACATGTCCCTCTAGTTAACTGTGTCTTTCACATTGACTAACATCAAACATTTCATGGACCACTGCCTCCCGCTGAAGTGTTTGAGTCCCAATCAGCATCTCAAAAAGCATTTTCCTCAACAGTATGTAGTATCTTCCTTGGCTGGAAGCTCCATGGAAAGACTCATCTATTTTTTTGTTCTATTTTATTTATTTACCACTGTAGATGGAACCTTATTTATCTCAGCACAGCAGGAGTACACCAAGAGGCAAATCCCTCATAGAGAAACTTGTGAGCTTCTCTGTCTGCCCCTGAGGACCTCCATCAATACTCCTTCTCAGGGCAGTGAGACCAACTCTTCCTTCTCCTAACATTAGCATGCCCCTGGCGTGCCTCCTCTTCTCCCCCTTCACCTTGTAGTCAAAGCACCAGGCTCTGAAAATACAGAGCAAACCACCTGGGTAAGCCTTCCTGCTCTGGGATCTACGCCTTCCTCACCCCCCCAGTCAGCCCAAAACACAGTGTGATGTCTTTTATTTTTTCAATCATTTTATCCACAAGCAAACTTATCTCTTTTTCTCCTCTCAGATGAAGATAAACTGATGAATGCACTCAGGATTTTCTATAAGGTCTGGATTTATTCACAAATGAAAGAGAAAGGCACCCAACACCTATCAGATGTAGCAATAATATGAATCCCTCTGATGTTGTTTGCTATCACAATGTCCATCTGCACAGCAATAGCCAGTGTGCTTGGAATGTTTGTGTTTGGGTGAATTAACTCCATATGTTGGCTCTCAGTGACAGGGGGCCCCTGTAGGTAGCCACATGTGAACACAGCCTGGGGTGTTTGCCAGTCCTGGCAAGGTGCACATTTGCAGATCATCACTTAGATATTGCCTGGGGCTAGGAGGCAATGGCTTCCAAGAATTTGCAGAACCAGTCTGAGTGTTAAACATTAAAGATCTCCATGTATTTTCCATTTTCAGCCTCAGAAAATAATCCATGCTCCTCTATGCTCAGAAATACCCAAGAGTTATGTCTCTCTGCTATAGCACTTGGAAACCCAGGTGTACATGACTTATGCATTAGCTCTGAAATATTTACACCTCACTGGGGACCCAAATGGAGAAAGTGATCTGTGACCAATGTAGCACTGTTCAATGCTGCCTGTGAGGGCACCCAGCATGATGAGAAATACTTCCAACAACCTGACAGTTGTCTGCTGTGTTCAGGAGCTTGCATGGCTGTCCTCTTGCATGCCTTGTTTGGTACATACACAGACTTGGAGGTTTATCCCCTGGGTAACGTTTGATACTACCACCAGTGAACATGGGAGGAATTTTCCTCTGAGAGCAAGATGTGTTGCCTAGCTGATGAAGGCAGATTTTAGCATTGACTAATCACACTGGCATTTTAGGCAGCATTTCCAGCTCTGGAGCCTAGATATTTGCTTCAGCGATTCAGAATTAATAGGCAATTCTTTACATTTGTCTATTTTGCATTAAAATCAGTAATTACTAACTCTTGTTATTAATGTTTACTTCCTATGTTATTTTGCTTGCAGAATACTTCAAATTTCTCAAGTAATTTCAGTTTATGAAAGTCGAGCTCCCTCTTAAGCATTGATTAATTTAACCTCAGACATGCAGCAGATCCAGACTGTGCACATCCTCAAGCCTAGGAAAGCTTTGTGGCTTTGTGAGTGGCAGAATCCTACATTCAGTGGCAGAGTCCTACATGAACAGTAGCTGGCACCACCAGCCTTGTGGCACCTGCCCTGGCTGGTACCTGGTACTGCTCTAGCAGGGTTTGACCCAGGACAAAGATTACTCCCCACAAGCCTCATGTTACTCCTGTGGAGAGTCAATCTCAGGTTAAAGATCCAGGGATGCAACTGCACTCAGGTTATTTGACAAACAAAGAGAAATGGCCTACATTATTTTGACCTGAACTCCTGACCCACTGATTGTCAGAGCTCATGAGGCATTTCTTCCCCTCGCTGCCTTCTGCAAAGTAATGTTTGAGGAGACATTAGGTTAAAAGTAACTAGTGAGCGATTTATAACAGGCACCTGCGTTACATTTCTATTATTTGCCTAAAGACTTCTAATAGTTTTCAATTTGAAAAGGAAATGGAGCAGGGGAAAGGAAATTGGGAAGCTATGTCAGCATAGTGGCTGGGTCCTGGTTAACACCCTATTGTTGAGGACAGCTGAGAGAGCAGGGAGGGAATTCACAACATTTTATCTTGACAAATTCTGTCAATTAATTGGTTGCATTATAAAACAAAAATGTACCCATAAATGGCACTTTGCCTTTGATCACAGATTCAGTCTAATGATCCAGTGAGGTAACAATCCTTTCTGGTGCTCTGCTGAAAGCCTGAGCCCATCCTGGCTCTAGAGGCAGGAACTCCTCTCACAGCCAGGCAGGGGGAACCTCGAACCCCTGATGTTCATTTTTTGTCTGTCAGTGATAGTGCAGACTTTCATGTCATAGCTGAGCTGTTGAAAAGAAACTAGGTTTTATTATAAGCCATTTCCAGTTTGCTGACACCAGCAGGGAGATTCATTTCAGCTGTTCTGGATAACTAGAGTTTAGATGTCCGTAGCTGAGCTAATTGCTGTAGATTCTCTTTATAGTCAAAGGAGAGGAATTTTCCTAGGAGGTGATTCATCTGGCCTAGTTTAGATATTTGCTTTTTGATAGTCTACATCACATCTCAGTACTGCCAGCTTCTCTTATGAACTCTGAAGACCTATAGACAGCCAGAAGAAGCAAGCCTTTCTACGCTGTGGAGAGATGCTCTTAGTAAGATTTCTCTTCCAAGCAGCAAAATACTAATCAAAATTCCCCCAATCATAAGAGGACAAGCAGAAAAAATCTAGGGCCTTTACATTTTTTCCCCTTTATGTTTAAACTTCTTGAGACAATTTTTATTCAGCTTTTTTTCCCCAGAACAATTAAGGATAATTGTATTAATGTTAGTATATTCAAAGATGGTCATTTTGCCTTGAGCTATTACACACAGAAAGCAAACAGGGCTGTCTTCCTTATGTGACCTCCCAAAACACCAGCCCTGCAGCCACAGAGCTTGCAACAGAAATAATTCAGAAATATGTTGACAGAAGAGAGAGTAAGCAAGCAAAAAATATAAAGGTTTGCTCAGCAGATAAGCTGGATGTGGAGAACTGGCTGACTTCTTATGGACTATGGTTATGAGCTGGGCTTTTAAGTCAGTTGTGGCCATAAACACAAAATGCCGACACTGATCTGCTTGGAAACAGAGCTCTACCAATAAAACATGAGAGTTCTGGCTGGTCTAGTTAATACTTCCACTGATTTTAAGAGAGTTACTCTTCTAGTGGGCTATGATCATTAGGACCTTCCATAAAAATGAGTTTGTAGCCTTGCATAATTTTGTGTTGGAAAAGGAAAATCAAAATCATGAGGTAATTGCAAGAGGTGGAGATTGGTACCTGCAATCAACAAACTGAATCTCACTGGCTGTGTATCAGAGAGCTGTGAATTTCAGTGAGCCTAATTCACACAGAACAGGATGGAATTTACAACTGCTAATGCCAGAATACAACTGGGATCACACTTTGGTTTCTCAGCAGCTGGCACAACACATAGAGAAGCACCAGTCTGTATGCAAGTGACTATTGCACTGCATGTTTTAGACCCTGCTAGCAGTAGTGAAATCTATCTTCTTTTTCAGCATGGCACTGTGAAGACAGCTCACTTGCTCGAAATATATTAATTTTAAATGAGAAAAAAATAATCAGAAAAATCAGGTTTGATTAATTAAGAAAACCCACACCTCTTTTATTGGGTGGGAGACAACCTACACAAAATGCAATGCAGTAAAAAGGAAAGCCAGAAATAATGATAGTGTAACATCAGCCCTGCTGAATAATTCATGGGATACAATTTCATGTTATTTTAAATGGTGCTGCTTCTCTCTGAGATAAGCAATAATTTTATGCTCTTTCTTTACCTTTTTTAACAAATCAGTCAAAAGGATTGTCTATTGTTATCTGAAAAAAGTGTATTTGGAATAATTTTCAAGGCAGCTTAATTGAGCTCTGATCACAGAGGAGGATTTTTTTCTTTTTTAAATACACTCTACTCACAGCTGAATAAGTTCAGGTTTCCATTTCAGGTTTATTTAGCGAAGGAAAATTTCTTGATGTTACATAGCACTGACAAGTCCTGCATTATTTTCTCTTATCTTCTTCCCTGGCAGCCCTATCACATTCTTAGAATGGCTTTAATTTTGTAATAAGAGATAGTCAAGACATGAAAGGGCAGTGATGCTGGAAAAGCTGCCTGCAGGGATGTGCTGTGGGCACAGTCCTGCACCCCACTGTCTCAAGGCAGATCCTTGAGCCTGTGTAGAGCCCTGTGGGCCCTGTGCCTGCTGCCCCAGCAGTGGGCAAGGCCCAACAGAAAATACTGCCGAAGAGGCAAAGAGCTCTTCTACCCATCTTCTCTCTCAAAAAAACCTAGGAAAAGGACATATTTCTCTGGAAATTGAAACCATTTCCCCTGTATGTTAGTGCTCACATGAAGGGTAGGTCTATGTTTAGAAGTGAGGGATGTTTTTACCCAGCTCCATCAGTCCATTTTCCCCACAACTTGGGGAAATCTACATCTACAACCCCTTCTATTCTGAGGCTTCAAGAGGAGTGAAATCAAGATGTATGTGCAAGGAGGGAGCTGAGGATTGAGGGGCTGGTGTGTGGCATGGTGTACCTTGCTCTTCACTCCTGACATAGGGAGCTCTGCTGTCCCCAGCTCTGCTTGGAGAACAAAACTACACTCATCACTAAAAAAAATAATCAAAAATGTGTAGCCATAAGAGAAGAACTGTGTACAGCAGGGATGATTAATAGTATGCATGTATCAATTCACAGTATGCATTTTTCTGCCAGCCATAAGGACGGCTGCAGCTCATTTTTTCTCTCTCCATTTTCTATTGTACCTGCGGTCAAGACTGTGGTAATTTCAGTGACAAACAGGAACCTGGGACTTCAGTGAACACCCTGGCTGTAACCCCTAGCTCACACTGGATGTCCCAAAGAACACCCCTGAGGTGGATGGGAGCAGCTGATGTGAAGTAGCTGACTAAAATCTGTGAAGAAAGAAGCATGTTGAGGGCTTAAGAAACAGAATAGCAGAAGTCTGAACAAAACGCAAATACAAAGCCAGCAAATAACAGGAACAAAGAAGTGTCTAGCAGTGAGGTTACAGATATTTAGGGGTATAAATGGAACTGTTTTTGAAACACTGGAGTTCCACAAGGATTTCCTTTCCTTACATCAAAATGTGGGTTATGTGTAACTGAATATATTGTATTTCTGTGGAAAGAGAGGGTGTAGAGGGGGCCTCTGAGAACCTCATATTTTCTTCCCTTCTGGATGTGTTGAGTAATCCTTCCTCTGACTGTGCTGCCTAGGGAAAGCAGAGCTCTTCATCTTCATCAGTGAAGGAGCAGGGACAGAGTCACAGTCCTTTCTACCCTGATCTCTGACCCTGCTGTGCTGGAAGCAAGAGCCAGGGTATTGTCTGAGAGTGGCTCTCCTCTTACAGCCAGGCACAGTAAATTTTGCCCAAAGTCATGGGGGTGGGGAGGGATGGGCTGGGGGTGGGGAGTGCACTCATAAATAAGTTCCAAATTCAGTTCCTCTGAAACAAAAATCCCTTTCTGGCACAAGCCCATTTTGTACTATTTGATCACATCATGGGATGCCTGAGAAAGGATTCTTGTGCTAATCCATTTTGCAAGATATTTTGGCGCAGGTCTTTCCATTAAAACTCATTCAAATAGATTTCCAGTGCAGAAAAGAATGGTGAGGAGATTGCCCAAGTGGATGGAAATCAGAAAACAAAGGCAAGACTGCTGGGGGCTGCAGAGAAGAGTGATGCAGCAGGAGAGAGTACAAGAAATTAATAGCCAAACTATGAACATGGTGTGCCTGTTTCAGAGTATCTGAAAGGTACAACCCCCAAGGAGAGAAGTGGGTACTAAATTTAGAGCAGCAGAACTGAGGTCCTGAAGTGACATCAAAGAAAATAAAATTCAGGCTGAATAACCGGTGAAAATTACTAACAATGAGATCCATTAGGTTAGAATGGTCTCCCAAGGTACTGTTAAAAGCCCCATTGTTAATTGATTAATTTAAATCTAGACTGGAAGGAGCACTTGGGAACATTCTTATGCCTGCAAGGAAATGGACTGGATGACTTAGTGGTCTCTCCTAGTTCTAATTTCTATGGTCCATTTCTTCCCTCCCCTCAGTGGACCAAAAGGATGAAATCCCATCAGCTTTGCTTCTGAGGAGTGAGGAAGGAGACAGTGCTGTGTTTGTGAGAACCAGTGCCCTTTACCTTCCCTTCCTTTCCTCAAACTGGGCTTTGGAAATCCAGAGAGGGAGGAGGGTCAGTCGGCACAGGCCCCTGCATGCTTCACCCTCACACCATACCCTTGAGGAATTTTTTTAAAAAAATCTAAATTCATAGTGGCAGAATCAAAGTTATTTGAGGTTTTTTTTTCCCTTTCATGTGAATTTGAATATTCTTCTTTTCCTTAGGAAGAGAGCAGGCACATAATTCTTAATTTTAAAGCAGGACTGAACTGTACTTTCCTGCCATGTCCTGACTACAGATATCTGTGTTTCTCTAATAAAGGTTGTGCTACTGATATCTGAGTGTTAAGTAAATTGACATTTAGATGCTAGTAAGGTTCTAAATTGCAGTGAGAAAGAATGAAATCCTGAATATGAATTTTGGCAGTTAAGTGCAGGAAGAACTTAATTTTATGTGGGATTTTTTTTTGAATTGTATTTTTTTTTATTCTTTGTATTCTTTGGCGTACTTACATCTAAAAAGATCTTCTTATGTGTTTTACTGGGTCAGTAAAGTGAAAGCAATGGTTTCCAAGCCTTTATTCACCAAAGAAATTTCTTTTCTTTGGGTGAGATGAAGTCTTGGTATTGACTTTGGGACAGCTTCCAGTTTGCCTTACCACAGAGCAGAATGAAAGTCTGACCTTGCCAACTCCTTGCTTGACACACTTAGGAAACAGAAGTGTCTATTTTTAATTTCCATGTTTTATGCTAATTATTACACCCATCCTCGTGCCCAATGCAATTATATATGACACAGAGCCAGGGCCATGTCTGCATCCAGGTTTTGAGAGGTGTTTCAACCAGAAAAATACTTTGAACAGCAGGAACAGAAAACTAAATCCAGAGACAGTAAAAGTTCAGGGAGGTAAAAAAGCTCAGCACCTGAGAAGAGATGGGGACCAGAGTAACCAGTGGGCACAGTGGGGAGCTGAAGCTGCCCAGAAGCCAGCAGTATGATGTGCTGGAGACACCTACAGCTGCTTCAGCTGGTGAAAAATGAGGGACTCAATTTCCTTCCCGTTTGGGTCATTTTCCTGTGGAAGTGCCTGAAGCTGCTGATATGAGAGGGGTGTTTTGTCCTCTTCTTTATGAGCCTGTGCCACCAAACAGCTAAGAGGCTGGAATTAGGTTAGGCAATAACAGCAATGAGAGGCTGTGTGTGGGCAGGTTGGGGTACTCATCTTCAAAAGTGAAGCTCTTACTCCCAGCTGGTGTGTGCATTTCCCCCTGTTTTTTTATGCAAAACATATAACCTGGCCTGGGCAGGTGTCCCTGAACCTGTTTCTTTCTTATTCTGTGCAAGGCTGCAGGATCTCATATTTTCTGTTTGTAAGTAATCTGTCTTCGACTAGTTTCTGTTCCTTAGCCTTTATTTAGCAGAAATTATAAAATAACACTCAAAGTTGCTCTCGCAGGGGGAGTACTCACGATGCCTAAACCCCCATTTCAATGGAAGTGATGGCTCTGGTGGGGCCAGGGTTTTAACTGCAAAACCTCAGATGTCCTCAGAGCTGGAATTTGGAAACCTAAGTCTCTTGAGCTGCAGGAATATGAGATTATGCCCATTATAGATGGATAGTACAAAATCCAGGAATAGAGCTGCAGCTGTGGGAAAGGGAGAGTCTTAAGGGGTTCAAAATTATTTAGAGAGAATCTGAAGATTGTTGGTTTAGGGTTTATAAGCAGAGAAAAACAGATTTCTGAGAAAGAATGACATGTAATATGGTTCCTAACTACATATCTATTGACCTATTTTAAAACATTTTGAGAAAAACTGTCATCTACTGGTGAAGTGGCACATGTAAGAAGTCAATAATGTATACAAGAATGTCAGATGACTGTGCCATGCCATTAAGAGCATCAAGCAGTAGTAGGTGAAGAGACCTTCTGAGATCTTCAAAAAGATGTCAGCATTTTAAGCGCCCAATTTTGATTTCAGAGGTTTCAATTCTCATTGAAACTGAATCTCACTGGGACCAAGCTTTTAGCATCTATCTAAATATGCAAATGGGATCTGGGAGCCTAAATTACTCCTGTGCCTCTCTTCCTGGAGAAATCTGCTCTGGACACCAATCTGTAAACTGTTCACACTTTCTCTCACAGGTTTGGTTACTTGACTGCAGCATGGGATGGAGCAGATTGATACTCTACATATGGCCTGAATGTTCTTCTGTATTCTACTGCTCTGCAACTTCCCTCCTCATGCTAAGGATTAGAAATCAACTGGACAGCAGTATTTCTGATCCTACATAAACATCAGGCTTTGTGAATCTTAATGTGACTGTAAAGATTCATGGAGACATAGTTTTTCTGTTATTCCACTTAGCAATGATTAAGATCCATTCCATGAGATACAGATGATGATTTTCCATCTTTTATCACAGCATGAAATTTCTATTTAGGGCTCTTTTGTCCACTTCATCTTTATTTCACACAGAATAATTGAGAAGACCTCATAATTTGCTTTTAACATCAAAATGATTGTCAGCCTTTAAAAAAAAAAAATATATATATATATATAAGAGAGAAAATTGAAGCAAGAAATCAACTCATAATCTTTTTCTATGAATGTTACACTGCCGTGAAAAGGACTGAACTTTCTTAATGCTCCATTTTTAACAGAAAGGATGACAAGAAGTTCCTATCAGTATTTAAACTGCTAAGATTTGTCAAACACAAAGGCGAAAATTGTGTTTAAATAGCAGTTTCACTTTGTCCCTAATGATTATGGGAGGATTTTTTTATTTTTTCAAAGAGGACCTCAGCAATAATAGATCACCTCTTTACTGAGTGACAGGAATTCTTTGCTGTGCCTGGTGATTTCAGGCAGAGCAAAGGCCAAACTCTCTCTGTGGTGCCAATAAACAGTGTGAATACCACCAGCCTCTAGAAAGCAGCGCTCATTGTGAGGCTCACACCTCCCACCTTGCTCTGCCCTGCCCTGGGACTTCTTACCTCCCAGCTCTGGGGGACAGGCAGCATTGCCACATGGTCCCCTCAATACCCTGTGTGCTGGCAAAGGTGGCAGACCTGGCTGGTGACCCATGGTGGGACCACAGGGGCTCCTCCTGTCACCCTGCAATCTGTGACTTTGGGCATCAGGCCTGGAGGTATGTGACAGTGCATTTGGTTTTGCATTTGTTGCCCTATGTTAGAAAATAGTAGCTTTCTTGCCCTTTATTTTTTCAAATGTATGACCTAACAATAACAACAACAATATTGAAAACTACTTCTCCCTGAAAACTTTTCAATAGAAAGATAGAACAGACAAGTGAGTCAAAACAAGACATCCAAATTACACCTGAGAGACAGAAGGATGGGGAGCTGGTGGGTCATCTTTCCCTGGCAACAAGAATCACCAAGAAACAGCTGCTGTTGAAATGAAATATTGGTTGAACCTGGCCAAGAGCCAAACACCCACACAGCTTCTCACTCATTCCACTCTCCTGTGGGCTGGGAAGAAACAGAAGGGAGGCAAGGCTAATGGATTGATATAATGATAGCTCATGGTTGCTTGGCAAAACAAATGCCATAAACCTAATTACCTCCCCCTTCTCCTCTCCCCAAATTTTTACTGCTGAGCACAATGTCTTGTGGCAAGAAATACTCCCTCCATCAACTGAGGGCACCTGTCCTGGCTATGTCCCCTCTCAGCCTCTTGCTCACCCCCAGCTCACTTGTTGGGCATAGGGTTAGGAGAGAGAGATAAAGTCTTGACTCTTTGCAAGCACAGTCCAGCAAAAATTAGCCACTAATGCATCACATGATGCAAATTCTAAGCTGATGGCTTGTGTTTGACAAAGTGATGTGTTTGACATGGTGTTATCCAGAACATCTTTTCCACAGGTGAACTGATGTTCTTAATTTACCATGTGTGAATTCATCATATCTTCAGAGAAATCAGCAGACCTGCTGTGGAGAGTCAATGTGCAGTAAAGCCTTGGTCCTCTTGTAAATATTACTCTACAATAACAAGCATATTTATTGTTCTACTTGAAGATAGTCTCTGGATTATGGTTTGCTGTATATGGAGGATTTGAATGGACTGTCTTATTAAACAATTTTTCTTAGAATCAATCAAACAATTTTTGATAGAACAATCTTCTCCGACAGTTTCAACAAAATTAGAATATGTTAGAGGACTGGCAGATTTCAAATACTTTATAACATTATACATTGTAACAATTAAATAATTGACTTAAATGCTTAAATCTTTTGAAACATTTGGTTCAAAATCAGTTATGTGAATTTTTTAGTTATTATTATATTCAATTATTGTATTTCATCAGATAAGATCACATCAGCTGGTATCTAGTGTGCTAAATTGCTCCTGCCTAGGCCAGTATTTTCAAGATTATCTTGATGTCTGTTAATCAACTGTTTTGAAAACTTACTTTCACAAAAAGGCATGGAGATTTTAATTGTCATCACAGTCCAGAGCAAAGCACTTCTTAATGCTTTGGACTGCCTGTTTCACTGACTAGAAATTTATTACTGCAGAACATTCTCAGTCTGTCAATAACATAATTTTCCACATTTTTTTTCTCTCTTACACATTGGAATTTGCCCCGGGTGCTACAGCATAAGTCAATTACAGTGGCCAAATGTAACTCTCTTTGGTTTCCCTGGGAAATTGAAATGACAGAAAAAATGTCAGAGTTCAGAAAAAGAAAACCAATCTAGCACACTTCTTTTTTTGTCTGTAGAGATCTTGCATTATCTTAACAGCAGTTATCACCGAATCCCATTGTGCATTTTACTGGCTTAGCCTGAAAACTGTACAAGCACAGATAAATCTGCTTCTAGTCAGGATGACATTAAATTGAAATGAAAGTAAAAACAAATCATGTTTTGTCACTTATGGTACCGAAGGCAACAAGACATTTCCAGATTTGTTTTTGTTGATGTCATTAGTAAATTGTTTACAGAGATCTAACACAGTCTCCGCCAAATTTTTTGTTAAAAATACAGGGAATTGGTACTCACTTGAGTGCTTGATGTGGAAAACCTGCCTGTGCCATCTTTGAAAAGTGTGTGTGGAGGTCCTTGCTACTTCTGGGAATGATGAAGAAGAGACCACAAATCTACAACTTTAGTACAGAAAATAATGACACAAATGGCAGATGATTCATCTTGCTTTGGTTGGCTGAGATTCTTGTGCTGGAAAGAACTCAAATCTTCCTGGAGAATATACTAAGATAAGGCTGTTTCTAGCTTTGCATCTTCTGTGAATCACCTTATATCTGCAAGTTTCTTTTCTGGGTTCCACAAAACCAGTGAGATATTGACAAATTGGATAGCTGACAGATTGAACAAATTTACGAGAGGGAATTCAGAATTGAAAAAGAAGCCTTGAGGGAAATAGTTTGTGAACATAAGTAAAATTATACTTTGTCTTAATGCTGACTAAGATGAAATATGAAGCACAAATTTGTAAAATCCCACTATGCATGGGACCCACCAAAAGAAACAAACAGCATAAGGACACTTTCAGCCCTTTCCTAAAGAGACAAAGACAACCCCAACTGCCCAGAAAGGCTAAGAAAATCTGGAAGTGCCCTTTTCTTCCCCTAGCACTGCATGCACTCAGCAGCCACGACTTTGGGAATTATGACTCCTTCCAGTGCCCATTCTTCTCATATATTGTGGGTCTTTAATCTTCTTTGGACATGTAGAAGTAAGACTGCAGTGGCTCATGCTTTATAAAGCTGGTCTAGACCTGGGCTGAAGAATGTAGGAATAGTTCCTTGGCAAAGTAGAATGGGATGAAATTCCTACAGACATTTCTTACAATTCTTACACTGAGTAAATGTAACCTCCCCTATGCTCTTTCCCTAAATGTGGTTAAAGCAACAGTCCTTGACTCCTGTAGCTTAGTTTCTTATAAAAAGTACATTTAAAATTCCTCCTTGTGCTTCTACTTGAAAAGAGCTCCTCTAAATAAACTCTAACACTTTGTTTAAATCTGATGAAAGCCACACTCAAGAAATCTGACAATGACAAGGCAGCTAGTATGCTGGGTCTAGTGTGCATCTTTCACATCCCAAAGTCAATCACACTTCCTTTTTATTCTCCTTCATACTGAATATGATTACTTATTCTTTTCAGATTAGAAAGGAGATGCTCAGCACAGAAATCTTGTCTGTGGTTGGAAAAGTTCCATCAGAAAATCCTGTCTCCATCCTGCTGTCTTGCAATATTCACAACTGTCCCAACTGAATCTAGCTAATGTAATTGTTGAAAGGAGTGAGACAAGCCTGGATGAATTATATATGCCTTTCCCTCTGAGCTTATCCCCTCATTTCTGTACTGGACCCACTGCTCCATGTGTCAGAATGAGGATGAAGTTTATGGAAGTGTCTCCACTGCTGACATAAATACTGAGGTGCCCCAACTGAGGCATGCTTGCAAAGAAAGACCATCTATGCAAGTGTTTCATCAAAGCACTAAAAATTTCCATATAGTATGTGTCAATCAGTTAAGTCTTAGCAGGAGTGAATACCAAATTTTGGCCCTGCTGTATAAGTGTTTCCCATGTCTAGAAAGAGCAGAACTAAAATTACACATACTTGGGGTTTGTTTCTTTTGACTGGAAAGAACGCTTGTTTCTGTTGCCAGTCTAAAACAAACTTTATGGTAGCCTTGTACAACAAGAACTTGGTGTTTCCAGACCTAAGAAAGTAATTAATAAATAATACTACTTTTATTAATAACTAACTCTCTCTCCCATCTTTCCCATAAGGAAATGAAAAATCAGAGAGGGCTGCATTTTGTCCTGTAAACAAAGAAATATAGTGACACATTTACAAATAAATCTTCAACTCTATTGCCAATATTTTTGTGTGAACTTACTTGAGTTGTAAATATTTAATGCTTCTTTTCACTGCATTACTATACATTTTCTATGTGGGAGTAAAGTCATCCTTCAGTATTGTGAACCAGGTAAATAATGTATTACTTAGTCATGAAAAATGCCAGAGGAAAACAAATGAGAAGATATCTTACCTTTGGTCATCACAATGCCTGCAAGAGTTTTGTGGCGTGCATGCATGGAAGTGAAATTGTCTGTCAGTTCCTGGAACTTCTGTGCAACCATTTGGTATACAGAGTCAGCAAAATCCTGAAAGAGACAGAAAGAATTTTTTCACTTTGATTGAGGAACCTGGGCATTTCTGCAGATTAGTCACCTGATGTCAGCTACTGAGAGGTCCACTTTAGAATTAAACACCACCTATCTGAGCAAAGATAAACAGGTTCTTTGACTTCCTACATCATCCTCAGAAATGGCAAAATTAACTGCATGAAAGCTAAGAGGCCCATATTGACTGGGACTGTGGGTAAAGGGACAAGATTTAGAGACTGAACCTTTTTCCAGTCTCTTAAGACATTGGTCCAGCATCAGTTCACAGGAACTTAAAGTACTTTTTTATAGTAAGCTAAAGAAGTGAACCTGTGTCCTACAAAACCACTTTTTTCTGTGAGCCCACTGAAAATTATCCCCCTGAAGACAAAGAGCTGAGTTAAGGCCTGGTTTATCAGTAAAAAACACCTATTTCTGCATTCTAAGTGAGTTTTCAATGACTCACAGCTACTAAGGCAAAGCAATCAGCTCAGGAATCTGTCAGAGGAGCACCATGCTCTGTCCTGTACCTTGACAGGCACTGGGATGATGGGGAATCTTTGCCTGCATGTCCTGCCAAAGATGTTGCTTGCAGTTAATGGGTGTGCAGTAGTCTGGGAGTGACTGGTCTGCCATATCTCCTCCTGAGCATGACTTCTTTTTTGAAAGGTCAAATTTTCCCATGGACTGGGCACTGGAAATTGTGTGGTCTGACCCTCAGGTATGAATGAGTCCAATCACCAGTCTTGGGAAGCTGGTTACCATAACAGAACAGATTAAAAGGGTCTAAAAAGTGAATTCTGTAGACTCTGCATGGATGAACATGAACCTAAATGTGCTCTGGTGCTCCTGAGAACACCACGACTTGGAACGATTCCCTGCTGCAGTGTTTGGTATCTTTTCATTTACTTAATCTCTGCACTTTGTTTTGCACTGAGCCTCTCAAGCATACATTAGAGATAAGTCAGTGGAACACTCTGTGAGCATGAGTTGTTCTTAAAGTGCTTTGCAAGTCTGAACATAAAAAAGTAACATCTGAAGGATTTTTTTTTCAGACATATGATTTCTTGTAGTGAACCAAGTAACTACAAATCCTTCTGGAAGCGGCTTCTGGGAGCTGGAGCTTACTCTGGGGTGTTGATAGAGACCTCCTGGCATCCTGAAATCTGTGCCTCTGTTGGGAAAGGTGCCTCAACCAAACAACAATTCCATTTTTTTTGCCTGGTGTTGAGATATGCTCCCTGGGGGAGGTCCTGGCAAAAAAAGCCCCCCTTAATTCACCTGCTTTCATTAAGTGTGTTCATGGCACACATGGAGTCTGATACACAACTTCCCTCATCCTGAAATATCCACAGCCATGTGGAAATAAGGAAATGTATTTAAAAAGATCATATTCATTCTTTTCCTCCCCAAAATGTTAATGGCAATGAAAAAAGGTTGGTGTAAAAGTGTTTTAAATTTGGAGAACACACAGTTCTCCAGAGGAAAGAAGGTTTTAACTCACAAATATTAGTAATGCTAGTGCCATTAAGTGCCTCTGCAGGCTGTACACCATATGTTTCTACAGTTTGTTGTGGAAATTAAGCTTAATTTTAAAACATTATTATGGCAAGTATAAAAAAAGTCTAATTAAATAAAACATAATAACACTTAGGCAAACCCCTTTTCATAAAACTTGGAATATTTTTTTTCTCTGTACAATCCTCGTAAGTGATTGCAATTTGCTCAAATACATAGAGGATAGGATTTCTTTGACACAATAATTTTTCTTTGTTTCTCTAAACCTAGCTTTCCAAGGTACTGTTCTGGGAACAAACCATTTGCCCAAAATACAGTTTAATACAACACGCAATAAATATGCTGTCTTGTTGCAGAAGAAGAAAAGAGGCATATAAAGCCTTTCTGGGAGATGTATGCAAAACTCTACACTAGAATTAGATGAAAAATAAGAAAAATTATCAAGAACAGTTTGACAGTTCCTAAATGGAATTTCACTTTCATTGCATTTATACCTCTTCTAATCTAATTGTCCATAATCACCATGTGAGCGAGGTACTGCTCATACAGTGCTTCTGAAGGATGAATTTTGGGTCAATTCTCATTTGTCAAGCATCAAGGCACCCTTGTGATATAAATGCAATTATAGTTGCTTTACAGATGAATGAGTGAAGGCACTAAAAGGGTGAGGGACTGGTCCAGGGGAATAGCAGAGAGCTGGGCACAGCCAGGTGTTCTGATTTCCTGATGCTCTGGTTAAGTGCTCAGTGCTGGAACACTGCCTGTCTTTCATAATATGAAAGTTTGTTTCTCAACTTGTTTTCCCTGCTGAAGAGTGACTTCATCCATAATGGAAAACTAAAGTGTATTTGCAGAACTGATATAACTGGGCCCCATATGGTGGACTGAAAATCCGATCAGCTTTATTTAGACTAGAAAGATGGGGGGGGGAAGGGGGGGGGAGTATCTCAATAAAAATATCTGCACCATCATTTAAAAAAAGAATCAAATCATAAATTTCATCTGCTGCAGTACTGCAGTTCAATCCATGCCTGCATTTCTAGTGTACCCTCCAAATCTGCATCCCAGGGCATTCTGGGCATTCTGTGCTCATTAAGAGTTAATTAGCTCAGAGGCACATACAATTCCTAATAGAATAATTTAAAAAATGCTAAAGAGAACAAATAACTTTTAACTTTGGATTTAGAAATTCCCCACAGTCAGAGCTTTCTTTACTTCATTTGGCAGTAGGTTCCAAAGCCAGAGAGCAAAGAGACTCACGAAAGGCAAAATAACGACATGACTTCAGATAACATTTAAGGGCGATAAGAAATTCGGCATTTGCTGATCTCAAGGAATGACCTGGGACATTAAAGAACAGAAAATCCATTAAATAAGAAGCCTCTTAGCTGAAATAAGTCAGGCAAACATTTTTTTGTCTTGATTCCATTCCCTAAAAAGATGCCAGTGAAACTAATGGAAGCAAAGGAGAAACAAAGATGAATACATGTAGGATGCTGGAAAAACAACCAGGAATAATGTCTAATCTGAGAGATCATTTCTAGGATATCATATTGTCCTAAATTTCTAAATGGATATTCCAAAGTGAAATGGAAAGGAGGAAAGGAGCAGTTTATTTTTTCAGATGGAGAAAAATAAGGAAGAGGTGAATGGCTCAGCCCTGGGAGAGATTTGATACCCTGAAGACTGCTCCTTGTAGTGCAGCATTATTTTCAGAGATTTGAAGACTCTGGCTGAGTAAGCTGGCCCAGTGGCAGAGCTGGGTGTGGCACTGGGTTCCTCACCTGTACTCATCCATGCCCTGCCCTCCCTCTAGCACACACCAGAGAAGCTATTTGGCTTGACCTAGTTCTGTGAAATTAAGCCAGTGACAGCATTTCTGCCTATTTAGAACCCTTAGACTGGTTCTCAATGCTTCTTAGGAAACCTTAACTGGTTACAGACATATCCAATGCACACAGGACAGACACAGTGGAGATAAGAGTGGCTACATTTACCCCTGCTCAGTTTAGAACTACAGGTTTCATTCCAGATATTTTCTAACTTTACTTTCAAACAAAAATCCTAGACTAGTAAAAGATAGATGGTTATTCCTGAGGGGATATAAACCAGAAAAATCAAACTATTTATGGCTATTGTGAGTCTGGTTGAACTTTAAGGATCCAGGCTGGACTATATTATCTGCCATCAGAAGTAACTTATAAACCATATTCCAAAGGAACGGTTCTTTTCTTCTATGAAAAACAATCTCGGAGAGAAGTTGTGTTTGGTGATACCATAGTTCCTACTGCCAGATATGAGTGAAAATAAAAGTCTCCATCTGGAATAAATACAAGAGCCAAATACATCTTGGCAGCTTCTGAACAGTTATCAGGTTAGTAGAAGAAAAAGAGAATATTTCCGAAGATGAGGGAAAAATAAGAGTAAAAACTTATCTTGTCAAGGAGAAATTCAGTGCAATTAACAGAGGTGCATGAGATTGCTCTGATCATGTAATGGCAGAGAAATTGCTGCTTGGGGCAGGGGGACAGGGATGAAGAAAATAAAAAATATGGACAGTCAGAAATTAAAAAATAATTTCCAATATACATGGGAGAATAAATGCTCAAATTCTTCTTGTGTGCTGAACCTAGGAGGGACTTATGCCTAGAGGCTTAATCCCCTTGGAACACTGGGGTCTGGTACAGAACACCACTGAAGCCAGTGGAAGTATTCCTGGCTCTTAGATGTTCCAGACAAGGCTCAAGTGGCAGGGATGAGAGCTCAAGCATGCCTAAACCCTGGCCAGGCAGGGTGAGCTCCATCACTCTGGCTTTAGGTGGATGTTGGGAGTTAAACCATGACTTAGGGCAAGAACTGACCTTCAACGTGTTGAGTTTTTTAGAATCCTCTGCTTTGATTTGCCTGCTATCAAAATCTTTTCATAGGTTCTCACATATATTCTTCTGTACAAAAAAAAATTGTCTCAGAGACAAATGTCAGTCTTGTGAATATAATGAATGATACAAGTAAGGTAAAGAAGACTGCTTGACCCCCATCCATGGGCAAATCTGCCCTAGGTTGCACTCAAACCTTGAACATTGCCTAAATGCCCTCTGCCTCTAATGGAAACAAGATTCTTGCTCAGGCAGCTGGCAAAAGAAAGAGAACATAATGCTGAATTGTTCATTGGGAGATTGAGCTGTATTTTAACATATACAAGGAGTCTGGAAAGATGAAAAATAGATGTACTTAGTATTAAAACTGCACTGTGTTGTCTGAAGTATTCATCTGTTCTTGATTACTATATCAAATTACTTGTGTTATTTACAAAGGAAAATCAAACTTTGGATCACACCATTACAGAGCCAAAAACTTTTAGGGATTTCTTGGCACTAATATTTCAAATGGTATAAATAATTAAATGTGTTCAAGTTTGCAATGGAAGTCTTCAGGGTAAAACTGACATTCAACAGGAATAGTAAGGATATTAAAATCAATAGATTATAAAGGAGAAAGCCCTTAGTAAACATTTCCTATTGAAATCCTGTCTTAGGGTTTATAGGGTTGAAATATCAAAAAGGTTAGATTTGCATATGGATGGGAAGAAATATTCTACTATACAGATATCACTAAGGGCTCTGTTTTTGCTGTCTCTCAAGTATTTTATTTCCAGAATCTCACTGACATTTGGGGGCTAAATGTTGAACACGATGAATGGGGATCAAGTTGAATTAAATTCATAACTCTCTTCACAGATAAAAGGAGTTGCACATCTAGCTCTTTTCACTGAGAGGGAAACACACACTCATTGACAGTGGGAGTTTGTATGTTTTTCCTGCAGAGAACTCTCACTGTCTAAATGGGAGGGGAAGAGAACACAGCCACAGGGATCAATCCTGAAGAGGTGTTTCTGGTCAGGCTGTATAGCAAATTGCTACACAACACATTTTTTTTTCCAGGCTTGTAAATAAGTTTGCTGTAGTTAGTTGGAGATTCATTGGTAAGTGATTGTATCCTCGAGTCAATGAATTAGTCAGGCTCTTCCCAGGTACTACATCATCTTCAAGATGCAGCCTTGAGCAGAGAAATAGCTGAGGGTTGTGGGTTGCCCTCCATCATCAGTTCTCTGAAATCAATTGAGTGCCAGGAGCTCCCCCAGCACAGTGGAAGGAAGGAAAGGAAGCGCGGAAGGAAGGAAGGAAAGGAAGCGCGGAAGGAAGCGTGGAAGGAAGGAAAGGAAGGAAGGAAAGGAAGGAAGGA
>VWYI01004990.1:0-196364 GCA_013399455.1 Anthoscopus minutus | reverse complement strand
TCCTGATGGCCTCAGTGCAAACCACTTGTTTTACCATGAGCCCCTTTTATCCAGAGGGGGTATAAAAGAGGACAATTTTTACCCATGTTTCAGGGAAACTGTGAGGCAAATGGCACTGTCAGTGATGAGACTCTCCCAGCAGAGACGCACAATGACTTCTGCAGCCAGACTGGAGGCTGCAGTCCACAGCCTATCATAACTCAGCTTTCCTTCAGCATGTGCAGATATTTGCAGATTATTACTCAAAGAACAAGGCTCTTCCAGGGTGGTTCTTTCCTTGAGATGTGCAGTAATTATTTCTCTCTGAGCATAACTCCTACAGCATTGATCATTATGTCTGGTTCTGGCTTACTCCTCAGGGTCAGCGTATATAGGCTTTGTTTTATCTTGGATGGCCATGGTTTTATTTTGTCTGGCTGTAGGTTGCATTTTAGCTGAGTGTGCTGATATATCCTGTGTACATCCTGATTCAGAGAGGTCATCTCAGTCATGCTTAGAGGGGGATGGGGCATGTGCTGCACAGACTGTGTGTGGCAGCAGCTGGGTACACATTTCCACACTGAGCTTTTAATGAAAACTCCAATAAAGCACTTCTGACACTAAGTATCGTCACAGTTTTCTTATCAAGATTGATGAGGAAGATCAACTGGTCCTATCGATTCAGTCAAAAGAATCACTTTCACCACCCTCCCCCATCTGTTCATAGTCCTATTACAAATGTTTTAGCTACATATGATGCTGAACTACCTCAATGAATTCCTTACTTCTTTGACCATAAAAAGTCCCAAATTCACTCTGGATCTCTGAAGGCTCCTCAGTGGCTTACTGACCTCGACTGACTTGGCCAGCTTGTCCAGACTGTGTGATCGGCTCCTGGGCTCAGAGTGATTATTTGCTGTCTACTTCTCTCTCCTCCCTCACCCTGGCTGGAGGCTGATTGCTCTGCTAATTTCCCAGGCCCCACAAAACATATTTGCCTCCACGCTGTTGCTTCTATCATTAGTGATCATTTACTAAATATCAGCACTGTGCTGGCTGCTGTGTGAAGCAGACTTTGAACATAGTCCCTGTGTGGCAGACAGAAGAATGATGAAATGCCCCAAAAAATCCAAGAATGGGATTAAAAAAAGAGAATTCCTTCTCTCACCCATATTTCTTTTGTGCTTCACAATAAACTTAAGGCTTTATTGACACACACCACAACACTTCATGAAATCGATGTCACTGCCTGTGCTGGAGTTCGGAGGATACAGCATGCATGGAAAAATTAAGATGAAAAAAAGGTGGAATGGGAGGATTGGTTAAGGTCCATCCTTGGTAAAACTTGACATTAAGTTTCTCAATGACCTCTTTAGGTTTTAGATTCGACCCTATTTTAATGAATGGGAGGTCTGCTAAAAAACATATAATCAGATTTTGATTAATTGTTCATACACCCAGCATATGTTCCACAAATGCTCAAAGGCTGTGGTAGGTTTCTCACTTATTATGTTTCTTGAATGGCTAAATTCCAGCTGAATGACCCCCACTGCATTGAAGCTCTTTTACTAGGGACCACAAAAGTCTCCTGATAAAATTTGTTTCAAATATTTTCAGTGAAATTTTTAGTCGTATCTGGCAAAGAAGTACTGTACCAGAGAATTTTCTTCTTAAAGCATGGAATTTTTACACACAAATATCAAGTTTGAAATGGGAGGAATACACCCCAGGTTTTATTGGGGCATTTGGGGGCAATGGGAAGGGACAAATTTAGCAACCAAAAGTTATGATGCAAGTTCTTCCATAATGAAAAAGTTTCTGAATTTGTACCTGAGTACTACTATGGGATCCTATAAATGAGATTATCATTGTTGCAAATCAAAAAAGAAATGTGTAGTCACAGTAGGAAGTATAAAGATAAAAGTGAAATTTATTCTACAAGCCCAGTGAAAAAAATTGGTCTGTTTTCTCAATATATCCCTTGACTACAGGGAATCAATCAAACAATATAATGTATCTTTTTATTTGTTTCAGAAACCCCTGGAGTGACTGAAAGAAAATAGAACACATAAAATAAGCATACTATTGAAAAAGGAAACACCGTCAAATCCAAATGCCTCAGCTCCTCCAAATAGTAAGGTTTTCTATTTAGTAGGAAAACATTTTTCATGCAGGTTTAATTAGAATATTTAAATTCACATTAGTGTGCTAACGTTAGGATGCGAATGTATAGGGCTCTCTATCTGAGGCTGATTCATTGCTGTCTGTATTCATCTTGCTCTAAAGAGATGCTACCAACAGGTAGCATTTCAATGAATTTAGAGGAAACAAGCTTTTCCACTGACATGAACAGTTGTTCCCTAAAGGAGGCTGTGTTAGGTTGGCAGCTTTGCTCCTTCTGCATACAGCTCTGGTAATGAAGAATGTCCACACCAATTTTGCAGAATCATTCCTGAAGTCAATACTGCACCTGCTAACAAACACCAGAAAGGAATGGTTGCTTGTTTGCCTTTTTTCTTTTCTTTTACTGATCATTAATCCAAAAGCCTTCTTCCTAAAGAGGCACACATAAGGTTGGCTCAAGTGCTGAATAATTCAAAAAATGAAGTAGTGCTCGCTTTGCAGCTTTGTGCCTGCTTTAGGACAAGCCTCAGGTGTCAAGCTGTTGTACAGTACAGATATTAAATTAGCACCAATGGGTTTTCTTTAACTAGATAAAAGCTCCGTAAAGCCACCAGTGTCTAGGAATGTGTAACTCTGTAAAAAACACTTTTATGATCTCTACAAAACCCCTAGATTTTAGATTCATATTATGAGTTGTCTGTCTTTAATAAAATCAATTATTTATCTGAGAAATGTATTTTCAGTTTTCAGTTTCCTTGCTTTATCTTGCTTAGGTGCATTAAAATGAATATCCTTCATTTGCAACTGATGGTGGCAACACCCTTGTCACATACAATTCTCTTGGCTGTTCGAGATCCACTCTCTTCCCAAAGCCTAACCTGTTAGCAGCTCTTGGGTAAATGTTCAAAGCAGGGAGAGAACTGTGCTTGCTCAAATCCCTTGAGCATCATTTTGAAAATCTATGCTGTGTGTTTATGGCTCTCATTAATGGTCTGTGCTATTAAGTGCCTTTCTCCTCACACATGTGCTTTGTTAGAAAAAGCAGGGAGCAGCCAGTGTCCAAAACAAATTTAATCTATTCTGAATTGCTGATCCCAGCAAGGCACGGCAGGACTCAACTTCCTGAGTCACTGCAGAGCAAGGCTTATTATACTTTGTGTGGAAATTGCAATACAGACATTGGATTTTTCCTTCTTGTTATTAAAGATCTTGCTGTCATTTGCTGTAATGATTCTCAAAATTTGGCTGTAACCTTGCTAATAAACTTACCCTTGGCTAACAGGGATGGTGAGGGAAACTACATTTCATGTCAGCTCACTCTTCTCTGGGCTTTTTCTCAAATGTGTAATTAGCAGCAATAGTTCTCATCATCCACAGTGGCTTTGTGCTAGGAGAGGCAGAATCATGATTTAACCTAAATCTCAGTTGCCACTCAGGCACCCTCTGAGCCATTTGGGACTGGTATGTGCCTGGTGCCCAAGTAAAAACATTTGCTATCCCTTACTGTATAAACACAAGTAATTAACACAACACTGCTGAAATAAAGAGGTTTTTTTGGTTTTGTGTTTTTAATACCTACCAAGAACACACATGTGAAGCTAAAAAAAAATCAATCTTTTAGCCCATGTTCTAAATCCCAAACCTCACTGTCCCATCACCTTTCCCTCCATCTCCACTCAAGAAACTCCTAACCAGGTGTTCACACCTAAAACCTTAGAATGTAATTTTTAAACCTTGTGGCAATACTCCTGGGCAAAACCTGTTGCCTCAGCAGACTTGCTTTTAAGGAAGAACTCAGGGCCAGGAGCCCTGAGCATGAGCCACTTCATAGGCTGTGCTCCACAGGATGACCTTCCCTTGTGACCATTCCTGTGAGAGAGGTGTAAAATATCTCCCTGCAGTTAAGTGCAATGTCACAGTTTTCATTTAGGGCTCAGATTCTTACAGCAAATAAAATCTTTCAGAAAAATTCCCCATCATGAGAAAGTTAAGTGATTTCTTTTTGGTGAGCAGTAAAATAAGAGCTTTCTGTGGAGAAGAAAAGGAATAAATGGATAAAACCAGTAATTAAATTGAAAATTACCATTTCTATTTATTTATGTACTTACAGAAAAATATCAAAGCATTTTACCTACACATTGACCAAACCCTATAAAATTTATGTAAGATATGTAAATATATTTATTCCTATAAATTGATCAATAAATTGAAAGACAATCTGCTCCAATATTTTGCTCAGGTAAGTCAGTACCAAAGTCAAGAAATGTACAGTTCTTCCTTTACAGAAAAAAGGAAAAAGGCTAATACAAATAGGAATACATTTATTTTACCAGCACACTCAAAGCATCTCTAAGGGGTCTGGCATTACGCATCTCCTTTTTACAGCTGTAGGGTAAGAAAAAAAAATCTCCTGAAATTCAGACAGCAATTTTGGAAAGAAAACAGGAATACCCAGCTTCATACCCAGCTCTCAGAATGTATAAAAGTGTCTCACCAATCTGTGTTTCTAAGGTAATCGCTGGTTGTTAGCTCACTTGTTAAGCTGCACATAACCTAAAGGGCACTCCAATAAATTACTTTCAGCATGTTTCTCTCTCCTGCTCTGCTCACAGGGATCCTCAGCCAGGAGGAGCTGGCACACAAGCCTTGTGCTACCCTTTTCAGTCTATGAAACTGTCCTGCCAAAACCTGAGCAAGGGAGGTGTAGAACACAAGGAATACACAAAATTCTTGGACTCAAGAACTGATTAATATGGACAGCAAGGTAAAACATTCTGCTTGGAATTTCTGAAAATAATACAAGCAAAAAAGGGAAGGATTTCAAGGCTGTCTGCCATTGCACCTTTGTCTTCCTGTCTTCTTCCTTTCTCCTCCTACGATTGTTGTTTAACCATTTTATTCACTACTTCTGTAGAGTGAATCTGTACTTTGCCTCACAGAGGTGTTGCATAGGTGGTCTGCAAACCCAGACAAACTATTATACAAATTGAAGGCTGTCCAGTTTCTGATAACACCAAAACTAATTTATTTTTTGTTTATACTCCACTACCTTTGACAAAGCTTCCTCTAGAGATTTATATCTCCATCCTTACTGCCTTCCAACTGTTTGTCAGTTTTTTTGCTTTGCAACTGACAAAAGGAAAAAAAACCACCCTGACATCAACCTTGGAAGAGGTACTGAGTACAGAAGCTTTTTTTTTCATATGTGATAAAATCTTGCCTAAAACCATGTCCAACCTTTTCAGCAGTAAGTCCAGATGGCTTTGCAGCCTGTACAACAGACTTTATTCACTGATGCTTCTCTAAGTGTCAGCAGGGTGTTGTCTTCCAGAACTAGTAAATGTGCAATGAAAGGCAGCTCTGAGGGGAGAAATAAACACAAACAAAAAACCCTCTCACTTAAATCCCCCTGCCTCCTCCTAAAAATCAAATTAATCTTAGAATTTCTACACACATTTGACTGAAAATTCTCTCTGGGTGGAGAAAGGCTTTGCAAACAACTGGAGGTATAAGGGATGAAGTTCTGGTTAGATGGCTCCGGGGTGAGCAGTGATTTACACTCTCACTTCTGCCCTGGTCACCCTTGCCTGCATTGCAAGTATTTAATCTACAGGATCAGAACCCTTCCCGAGTCTGTATATAGTGTTCAAACTGCAACATCTCATAATGCTGTTTTAGCTGTGCCCAAATTAGCACTAAGAAGCATTTATGAGGTTGAATGGCAGGCAGGGAATGGGTGGGTGAAAGCTCAGGGATGTGGGGTGAATTTCTGCCCTTGTGCCTAGAATCTTTGCAGCCTGATGATGCCAGGCATGCTATCAGCCCCTGCCTCAATTTCCAGCCTGTAAAATGGGAACACTCAAGAAATCATGCATCTGACTTCTTTGATATAGGTGAGGGTCAGGGTGCTGTTTTACTTCAGTTTATGGCCCAGCTCTGTCCTGCCCACCCCTTCACTCTAGCTTTAGATGTAGGCAGTATGGGAGGACAAGCAGAAAAGCCACAGCCAGCACTGGCTATGTGGCCATGCCAAGCCCTGAGAGCAGCTGGATCCTGCACTCAGCAACATGAGCATGGAAGGTGTCTACACCAGGAGAAAAACTGCCCCTTCTTGGTACCACTTCTGGGTCCTGCAAGGGAATTGGGAAGAATAAAAAGCTCCAACCACTAGCTCATGCAGCTACTGTCATTTAAACCACCACCTGCATGGTAGGGTTAACACTACAGCCACTTCAGTGCTATTCCCGATTCTGTTAGAATTGTGTGGCTTTGTGGCTGGCAGCAATCTTGCTCCATGTCTGTGCAGAGTTTATCCCAATGCAGGCATTTTCCAGTACACCTTGGTATGACTGCAAGGCAAATAGTAAGTGATAGCAATAGTGGAGAAATTCTCAGAAGTTAAAAGAGAAAAAAAAAAAAGAAAAAAACCTGGTGTACAAAAAGCCCTTCCAGCATGTCTCCAGTTTTGCTTCTCGTTGACACACTATTCTTGTTCTGAGCTGACAGCTGCAGTCCAGCCTTTGTCAGGTAATTAATCTGGGTAGTTTATTTCCACAGGTGAGTAGCAGGTTGGCACAGTCTCCTCTAGCAGTGGTTTGTGGGTTTGTTTTTTTTCTCTTTTCAGGACAATGTGGGTATGAAAGTGTGCAGGTGTGTGTGTATGAATATGGCACACAGCACACTGACCTGGCCAGTATTTGCTCCTTTCTCACTGCAGAGTTATATGCTGTAGGTCTAACTCCTGTGCTTTGCAAGGTGAATGGAAGGAAACCTCAGACAGGAATTTAAAAGCATCAGACTTGCTCTCATTGATTACAACTGACAAAACATCAAAAACCCCTGGGTTTCTTTGCAAGCTTGAACACCGCTGGTCTGATCACACAACTTTTGTGTATGTTTTTAAATGAAAGTGATTAAAAATAAGAAAAAGAGACCATGAGAGACAGACAGAAAATACATATGTCTTGGCAGGGAAATGGTGGGTAACCTACTGCATTTTAATATTTAGTTAATTGTGAAGTAATGTAGTAATAATAATACGTAAACACATTTTCTTTTATGCAATGCAGACAGTGCACTGCAAGGCCACTGAGCTGGAAAACATGATTCTATGGGTCTAGTGTCAGTATCAAAATATTCTTTCATCAAAGATAAGCCTTCAAGCCCTCCCTGAGCTTCACAGAGCCACTTCTGTTTGATGGTTTCTCACCACTCCCACCCCAAGACATCTACCTTGACAAATGGTTGGGTAATACATGGCTGGGCAGCACAATTGTATCTCAGTCCCTCTGTGCCCCACGGCCAACACAGGCTTTCTTTATGTCTTCTTTCTTACAGTCCTTCTCCCTTAGATATCTTCTTCCTTGTTCTTATAATCCAGCATGTTCTTAAAACCTAACCTGCATATAACCTCCTTTAAGCTGCATCCTAGGGTACCACACCCTTCTGTTGCCATGGGCAATCAAGAGATGGTTCAGTTCAGATTGTGCTGTGAAAGGATGCAATTTATGCCACAAATGTTTGTCTCCTTGATTAGCAATACAAACAGCGTGGTAAACTGTAACATGTCTCTGTCAAGGATAACAAGCTTTAGTCTGGAGGGGTAGAGTGCCCTGATGGAAAATAAGTGCAATGATCCCTAGGGAGAAGGCTATACTGAGACTAGCTTGTTAGGAGAGGTGGATTTGGAAAACTGAGCATTCTTCACCTTTTCTTGAATGTTTGAGATTGTTATTTCTAGGTGTACATTCATGAGCTACCCTCATTTCCAGTGGTCAGTCCACAGAGCCATGCAAGACCCCTGAGTGATGGCTGTAGTTTGGTAATCTCCTCCCATATGAGATTATTTCTCCCACTGACTGTATGAAGAGCCCTGATCCACTGGATCAGCAGCAGATTAAATTGGTTGTCTACTTCTTCAGTTTGAGTGCTGCATTAATATTGAATAGGTACCAGTAATAAGAGATCAGAATAAAGTGATTTCCTTACACTTGGAAATGGAATAAAATCCCCTCACCTACACAGCATTTAGCTCTACGTTCATCACATTGCCATGTTTTTGTAGTGAAATGTTCACATCCTATTGCAATGTCCTAGATATTAATTTTTATTGCCAGTATCAGAAGTCCTGTGCACTTAATATCATCCTTAGAACACAGTAAAAATATGTTTCAGCAGGTAATGAAATTATCACAGGCCCTCTGACCTGAAAAACAAACTGAATAAGAAAGTCTTACCCTTGCTGGCTAAAATGATGTGGTGCAGCTGTATTTTGTTACTTACTTTATATATATATGCATATGTCATGCCAAATTGTAGATTGCCATTTTATATATATTAAGGTGGTTAAGGAGGCTTTTTATAGATGACATTTCCATCACATCTCAGCAAATGTTTTGCTAAGATCTATGCTATGTATCATGTATTTTATGGTTTCTTAAGCACATATGGGGTTTAACTATTGGCAGACTAACACCAGCTTCTAACAGAGCTGTAGCAGTATTACCATTTTCTTTAACCAAACTTACATATCCCAGACTTTACTATTTGTTTTTTGTCCTCAATATTTTTTGTCTAGCTAGAACTGAAAAACCTACAGAACAAACTCTCATTGGGAAGCTACAGAAAAGTTTTTCAAGGCATGGATGATGGCAAATCTCTCACGGGACAACTGGGAAATTATTGTCGTTGCAAAAATATGTTGCCATACCACAGAAAAGGACAAAATATAAGCTTCCCTTGTGTTAACATTTTAAGTATCAGTATTGCAGAGGGAGATGCTTGGAGGTTTTTGAAGAGCTCATTCTCAGTGCAGGCACAAACTAGATGTAAGGTTGTCCTTTTATGTTATGAGATGCCAACTACGTTAAGCATCTAATTCTTTTTGGTACAGGCATGACAGACCTGGACAGAAGATGCAATCATTTTGTTGAAGCAGCTATGGAATTCCCGTGCCTCAGTTTCTCTACCTGCATTTATCTGCCCACAGTTCCCCAAGGATCACCTCTCTTGTGGCCTCAGTAGGTAAATCTCTGGGCTAAAGCAAAGCATTGCAGTTGCAGTGTTGGCATGTCAGCAACACGGGGCAGGTCATCAAAGAGATAAAATGTAAAGTTATTTCCTTTGCAAGTGAAATTCAGCCATAAAACCAGTAATACAACACGTTCAACACCAATGAGAGATGACACCCCAAACAAATCCTTCTATCTTTGTCCCACTGGGTTTAAAATAAATGGGCTATGGTGTTAATTTTTCCTTATTGGTTGCTCTACAAGGAAGGCAGAGGACTGTATGGGCTATCACAACTGACAGGAGAGGAGACTTTTCACTATGTAGCTCCAGCAGCAGCCTCGTGTATTGGCTGATAGAAAATCATCAGCCATGAGCTCTTCAGGGAGTTACACAGCTTCCCACCAGAAATACAGCAGACTTTGACCAGACATCAGTGGTCAGAGACAGCCCCTCAGCAACAGTATTTGAGCATGGGGCTTCATCACAGCCAGCAACACCAGTTCCAGTAAGGACTACTTGTTTTAAGGAGAAAATGGATTTCCTGGCCTTATGGAGACTCTGGGCTGATTCTTGTTCTGGTTGAGTGCCTGGCAAGTGTTTTTGCAGCTTGCAGCAGCTTCACAGGCATACATGGAAGTGTTCAAGGCCAGGTTGGATGGGGCCTGGTTTGTGGGTGGCATCCCTGCTTATGACAAGGGGATTGGAACTGGATAAACTTTAAGGTATCTTCCAACCCAAAGCATTCTATGTTTCTATGATTCTACATAATGCAGAATACAGGAGGAGCCCTCTTAGCTGCTGATCTTGTGGGGTTTTTTACTTGGAAAGTCGAGGATCCAGGAACATTCACAGCCCAAAACTTTCTAACAATCTCTTAAAAGATTAGCAAAGCCAAGAAGCACCACACAATCTACACAGAGAATTTTAGTTTAGAAGCCTCAAATGTAAAACTCAGCTCAAAAGACGTGGACTAGAATTATGTGAAGAAGAAATAACCACTTATTAAGGACTGGCACATTTTTGTATCACTTTTGGCAAAGGAACTGCAGCTGCTGACGACCTTAGTAAGAATAGGGTGAGCTACATTCTTTTTCATGCGGCAAGCTCAGCTGTACATGGCTGAGACTGCCATCCAACATGCTTTAATTTTAGTGGAGGAAGCACTTATAAAACCAACATCTAAATCCACCATCGCCCATATTTTCATAAACTCTTTTTCTTTCCCCCTCCCTCAAAGCCTTTCTGCTAGAGAGCTGTTGTGTTACTAAGGAAAGAATTCAGAATCTGAGCCAAACTTTGGAGAAATCCATTGGGACTTTTACCTTTGCTTAAGCAGGCTTTGGTTTAGACTTCCCGTGTCTTTAAAGTGGAACACTTCTGCTATTTTACGAGTTCAGCTTTTTATGCAAAGCTTTTTAAAAATTCTTCTTGTGCATTTAATTTCAGTTTACAGCTGTAGAAATTTGGAATAGCTAGTGGCTATCAGTGATGCCTACCAATACATTTTTTTCAGGCCAATTAGCATTGATAAATACCTATAGCATGTCTTTTGCTAACTAATACTATTTCTAAAAATCTCAATGACTAAAAATCAGTGACTCAGAACTTACTGCAGGGGACTGCAAATAGCAGCTCTCAATTACGGATTACAAAGAGACTATAAACCACCACATGAAACAAGGGATGGGGTATTGAAACAGACTCACTCAAGAAGAAAAGACTTCAGTTCTTGAGAAAAGCAAGAAGAGATGCCAGCCAGCCAGTATTCCTTGTCCCCCACCTTTCCTTACAGATTTTTTTCTTTCTTCCTTACACACTACTTGCCTCTTTACCATTTTTTCCTCTACAGCATTTTACTGCTTCCTCTGAAAACACTGATGCTCTTTACAAAGGTTTGTCTTGTTATCACAAAAGCTTCTTCCCGTCTTACCCTCCAGTTGAGTTTTTTAATTTCTTTTTGCTCCTGCTACCATTTCTTGTCTGCTTGGAGTAGAGGAGGATCTTGAGCATTACAGGTACATGGCGTAAGGGAATGAGATGATGATGATGATGATGATGATGATGATGATGATGCTGGATCTTGGTGGCACAACCTGGTTTTGGACAGAGACAACCTGCCACACATAGAGCCAAGGACGATACTCAGAGCACACACTGGAGAATGTGGTCATCCCTGTTATCAGTCACGAGACATTTCCAGATTAATATCATGGGTATTGTTGGTCCTCAGAGGAGGTCTACCTGTTAGCAAGCCCTGGCATTGGATCAGGTACTGGGGGAGGAGGGACATGGGTAACAGGAATTAAGCTCATTTCCTTCAGTGACCTTTCAGCTTTACCCCAGTTTCAGAGCCTGCTTACAGTTCCTCACCACCACCCATGGGTGAGCAGCTTTTGGTTTTTTTTTTTGTTTGTTTTTTTTTTTTAAATGCTAAAGAAAGCTAGCTAGAAACCCTTCCTATTGTGCTTTTTGTGGGACACAAGGAAAAACTTTCAACCATATTTGAAAATGAATAAGAATGAAAATTCCTGAAGACTTGAAGTCCTGAAGATAAGTGATGTGTATGTGGGTTAGATAGATGGATGCAGGCAAAGGGGCCTGTTTTGATGAGATGTGCTGCAAAAAACCCAGGTATCTAAGACTGCACAACTTTACCAATTTTACTTTGTTTTTAGCTTCCTCAGACCCTCCTCTTACTTTGCCCTTAGGAGTGCTCAGTTGAGCAGCAGAAGGGGCTGCTGTACCAACTCCAGAGTGAGCCAAGATGCTCAGAGTCCCAGTATGGACACAGTCATTGCACAGGCAGACAGGTGCACATGTGCAAATAACACGAGCTTGGCAGTGATTGGGAAATGGCCCTGCTCTGCTGCATGGATTCTCTTGGATCTGTAGGCACATCCCACCCTGTGGACACTGTTCTATAGCTTCCCACACCTCTGGGCGTGCACCGTGGCTGGGTGGGCGCGAGGCAGCCGGGTGTCACCTCCGCCACGGCCAGCGCTTCCAATGCCTCCCAGCAAGCCATACATCCCCAAATATCGACACGGTTCCACTAGACTGCCACTCCTGGCATTCAACGTTAGCTTAAGGTGCTCTTGCTTTAATTCTAAAGAATCAATGAGGGGTCGAAGGAAATTCATTTGTCCTGTCAATGTGCAGTGTGACACACCTCGAACTGGCCATGAGGGCACTACAGGTGCCAAATTCCCAGCAGCTCTTTCCATGGCATTGCCCAGTACAGGGGATGAAGGCCAGGATTTTAGTCAGCAAGTGAATATTCCTGCCTGCCCTCCAACATTTCAAATATTTATCATGTTAAATATCAACTTGGAGAATATTGCATTCATTTAAACTTTTCACGTTCCAATGATTTTTTATTATTTTCATTGAACAAAATAAATGAAGAAAATGTTTCAGACTATACATGAAAGCATGTAAAAATCAGTAACTGGATTTTAAAAGATCTAGAATGACTTGAATACATTCATTTTTCAAACATTTTTCTGTGATCTTTAAATAGCTTTTCTTGGAGCATAACATTTTTTTTTGAAAAGTCAAATACAGAACATTAAGGGTATAATTACCATTTTAATTATAACTCAATCATCCCATCTACTTTGCATAGAAATTACAGCTTTTATGTCAGGATTTTGGGTGCTCACAAACATTCAGGAGTAATTAATGCTAGAGATTTTCACTGTATATGAACTTTACTTTGTAGCACTTACTTCAACTGGGCTTCATTCAGAAAGTGTAAATATACTGAATTTTATATTCATGATTTTCAAGCAAAATAGTCTTTCTACACAAATGTCTGTAAAGCTAAGACAAAAAAATCAAAACACAATCAAAAACTCTATCTTGAAAACCAAATGTATGTCTGCCTTTTCAAATGTGATCCATTCATGTAAATATGGCCAGATGAAATTCAAGTGGCAGCAATGAAAAAACTCCCTCCAGTCACTCTTTGACAATACTCAAGGAACACTTCAGATAATTTTACAAATACTTCTGGAAAGTACTTAAAATTCAAAATTTCACTTCCAGACAACTCTAACATCTATTTTTCTTGTTTGAGATTTTATTAAAAAAACTTGTTTGAAAGGATTTTAGAAAGTGAGTTTACCTCACAAATTTGCCTGTTGCATCCCTCAGCATTGCCAAGCATATATATGTATGAGTGTGGGTGTACATGTGAAATTGAGCAAAATCAATCACAACAAAGCTGCTTTTCATATGGTTAACACCACGATACCAGAATTAAGCTACTTCTCCCTTTCTGTGTCAAAACAGAAAATGAAGAATTTTATGGATATAAACACACAGAAATAAAATGATCCTCCATTTACAAATGGGCACTGTTTCTTCCTTTACTGACTTTTTGTCCATTTCACATGTCACAAAAGACTATTCCATGCTTTTATATCATCCTCCTCTACAAATTTTTTTTGCAGTGTGCTGGAGCAGAGATGCATTTTTTCTTTCCTTTAAAAACTTGATAAAGCTATACAAATTTTATAGACACATCTAATAGAACATGTCCTCTGTCTTTATTTGGCCATTAGGGATATCGTGACTTGAACATTTCTGGCTCAAGAGAAAAGACTATTCTCACGAGAACAAAGCTCTGGCTTAAGCTGCAGTGTTTCACCCCCCAGAAGCCTCTGTCTTTGTGTAGTGCACTGGGCTCTTCTGCACATGGAATTGCTTTTGCCTTCAGTGAAAGCTTTGCATGAAAGCCCAGGCCAAATCAAACCTGTCATTTGGGAAGTGCTGTGGGATCTGGAGGGAAGATTCATGATGCTTATTATCAGCTGGCACTTAAGACAGATGTCTCACACTCTCAGTTGTGCAGCTACAAGTAGCTTACATCTGAAATGCATGTGATTAAAGCATTTATGCCAAATCACATTGGTCATTCCGCATATATATGTGTAAATAGCTCTAACTTTTTTGATGGATGAATGAAAAATATTTTATTATACCCATCAAGTACAAAGTGAAGGTGAATAGCTTTTACACTTGGACTGTTCTGTGTTCTTGACAGTTTTGCAAACAGCATTCTCAATCTCTCTCTCTATCCCTAATCTTTGACAGACAAAACTAGGATCCTGAAGTAATTTTAATGCTAATATCTGAAAATAAAATAAAAAGAAAGGAGATGCAAAATGGGAGGCAGAAAACAGATTTTATCAGAATCATCCAGCTGATGAGGCCTGACTCGTTGTTGACTTGTGCATTGTACAGTCACTTACCCCAGGGTTACAGAATTTCTTACTGCCTGGTGCCAGGGAAGAATTCAGAAATGTCTAAACCCATTGATTTCCTATCAGCTTGAGTTTTGTCCACTCAGAAAACTCGCACCTGCTGAATTTAAATCAGCTGTTAATCTCTGTATGAAGCTAAATCAGTGTAAGCCCATGTGTGCCTCTGTTATTGTCATGTACTTACAAACCACTGGGGAGACAGGAATGGGAGCTCTGTTCTCTCCTCCCCTTCTCATTTTTTAAGCAAGAATCAATCATAATTTCACCTTCAGGCTCTGGAAAGCAGGAATTGGGATGACAAGGCTCAGTTGTCCTAGAGGATGACTCCAATTAAGCTGCTGGGCATGTTTCTGTGTGTTTGAGCACTAGCATCAGAGGAGGAGCAGAGCCCACTGCCCAGTGGGAACTCTGCCAGTGCACAGGGACTGGGCAAAACTGCTTCCTGTCCCATTCCTGTCCCTGCACACAGCTGCTGATCCAGCACACCCTGGGCAACAGGAACAAGCCAGACTAATTCCTGATGGCTTACCCCCTCCAGCACAGCCTTAGCTGGGGCATTCTGCCTGGTAGGACAGAGGGACAGACTAAGCCAGGGCCCTGGCAGAGCCATCCAACACGTATCCCTGTCCTGAGGGGAGTGGGCTGGGCTGCAGCCTGGTTTAGCTGGTGTTTGTGATGAGCCTGCTCCTCTGCTGCCAGGGCCCTCACACACAGTTCCATGGCAGCACTCAGCCAGGACCTGCTGGGCACAGGGACACAAAGGAGACTGCAGCCACTCTCAGTTGCCACAGAGCGGGTGGGCACATGCTGGACTCCATTGGAAATAGGCTTAAAACCACATTTTTCCTCCCTGGAGCTACAAGATATGGACCATAACATGCGCTGGAGTGATGGTCAGGCCTCCTCTACCAGAGCCAGCCATGCTGGCAGCAGGACTGGTTCTTGTCCCAAAGCACAGGCTTCAGTCACCTGAACTGCAGGCACTTCGTGCATTCCTGCTTTGTGTCTCAGCAGGAACCAGATGTGTTTTCTTTTCTCCTTTTTGAGTGGACACTGATTTGTTAATCTATTGTGTCTGTACTGGGATTGAAGTAGGTAGATCTGCTCTTCTGCATGACAAGTCTGTTGCTGATCTTCTAATGAAACAAAACACAGAGAGTCTTTGGAGTACCAGGAGTACCTGACTCTTTGTATTGTATCTATAAAGTTTTTGAATATTCATGACTTATCAAAAAATAGGCCCTTTTCTAAATAAATTAGGATATTCATCTTAATGGGTTGGGATCATTTAGACCTATAGTAATTTCCCATTAAATTTTAGCTTCAAACTTCTCAGCTTCAAACTGAGATCTAGATTTTTTGCTATAGGAAGGAAAGAGCAATACTAGAAAACATCTGAAATAATTAATTTTTATTTTTATGTCACTTGAAAATTTTAAAAGGTCCAGGCTCAGCCCTAAAAGTGCATTAAAAGATATTTTCCCTCGAACAAGTGGATTGCAAATGAACCCTGGCCTCAAGACTCATGTGGAAAACAGGATTTATAGTGAAAACACTAGGTCAGCATAAACCATAAAGGTTCTGTAATGGTGCTGAGGGCTGGATTGGTTCTTTCAGTTTGTTTCTAATAGAAGGGAAAAAAAAGAAGCTTATATCCTTACCTAAAGAAAAATGACCATAGAACAAGCAATAAGTCTTGCATTCTGTTTTGGTAATACCTTCAATTTAACAACTGTCTGTGAGAAGGAGTTTCTCACAATGAGTTATTTAGTCACTGTGCCATCTAGGGTATAACTCTCATTCTGAAGGGAACATCCATGCTATGATTTGCTGTCAGTCTGCTGTACACTGTAAGTCCATTCATTTTTCCCCCTAACAGGTGAAGATAATGATATGATACACAGTAAAAGATAGATGATAAAAACAATTCTTTAAGGGAAAAAAAACCCAGACAGAAAGGGTTTGGCAGGAAAATATAAAATGTTCCATTCTTCCTTTTAAAGTACTATAATAAAACATGTCTGAAGTGAAGCACAGATAACAAAACAGCAGAGCATGGGTCTGTAATCCCAGCATGATATTGCATAAGGAGCAATCATGAAGCATTCCCATCACAGCTTCCTGTCACACATTATTAACAAGAGTGTTTAGGACTACTGAAAAACCACACTAAAGGGACATGATCAACTTACAAAAAACGTGCTGTATTTTTATCAGTTGTATTTGACTTGACAGTATTATGAGTAATTTCAAACCCAAAGATTTTAAAGTCAGAGAGGGCTGTTTTGATCTCCTTCTCCAGCTCCCAGCACAGCACTGACCACGGAAACATTGTCATGTTGAAGGTAGCTCAGTAACTTGCTGTTCAGAGGAAAACCAAATCAAAAATACCTGGTCTGTCCTGCTCCTGCTCGTAGCAACTGATAGAGCTTCCTGAAGCCTAGAGAAGAGCAAATGTCACTCCTATCTTCAAGAAGGACAAGAAGGAAGAACCTAGGAACTGCAAACCTTGCAGGCTCACCTCCACCCCCAAGAAGGTGGTGGACAAAATCAAATCCTCCTCCAAAGTTTCTCCAAACATGAAGGACAAGAAGGAGACTGAGGAACAGTGTACATTGATTTATGAAGGCAAAACTGTGCTTGAGAGACTCTGATACCCTTCTATTATGAAGTGACTGGCTTGGTGGATGAGGGGAGAGTAGTGGATATTGCTTGCCTTGGCTTTTGTTAAAGCCTTTGACACCACCTCCCACAGCACCATAATGCACAGGCTGACAATGTATGGGTTGGATGGTTGGTGGGCAATGAATTGGACTGAAAATTGGCTGAAAGACTGGGACCAGAGGGGTAGCAACAGTGTCACAAAGTCCACTTGTAGGCATGTCACTAATGGTGTACTTAAGTGCCAACACTATTAACCTCTTCCTAAGTCATCTGGATGATGGGGCAGTGAACCCTCAGCAAGTTTGCTGGTGATGCAACATCGGGAGGAGTTATGCTGCCATCCAGAGGGATGGAGAGGCTGGAGAGACGGGCTGACAAGGACCTCATGAATTTCTCAAGGAGACATGTCAAGTCCTGCATGTGCAGAACAGCCCCAGGCACTCAGACAGAATGGGGGCTGACCAGATAAAGAGCAGATTTGCTGAGAAGGACCTTGAGGTCCTGGTGGTTAACAAGCTTACCAAGAGCCAGCAAAACAAAGAAAGCAAACAGCCTCCTGAGCTGCATTAGAGAGTGCTGCCAGCAGGCTGAGGGAGATGATCTTTCCCTCTGCTCAGCACTAGTGAGGCACACTGGGAGTGCTGGTTCTGGTGCTGGGCCTCCCAGTAAAAGGGAGAGATGAACATACTGGACTGAGTCTGACAAAGGGCCATGATCAAGAGACTGGAGCATCTCTCATAAGAGAAGAGGCTGCAAGAAGATGGATTGTCCAGCCTGGAGAAGGGAAGGCTCAGTGGGATACCATTAATGTATATATACCTGATATACCTGATGGGAGGGAATGAAGGCTCTTGGTAGTGCTTAGGACAAGAGGCCATGGGCACAAATTAAAACCTTGAATTCCATCTGAATGCAAGAAGGCTGCACATAGAAGTTGTGGCATCTCCATCTGTTGTCATACTTAAAACCACAAGTGGACATGAGCTGGAACAACCAGCTGTAACTGGTCCTGCTGGAGCCAGACTAAGTCCTGCTGGACTAAATGATCTCCAGAGACTCCTTCCAACCTCAGCTATTCTGTGATCCCATTTATCAAAACCTTTACCAACCAACTCCAACAAATTCCATACAACTTTCAACAAATTCCATAATTAGTGTAATTAGGGGTCATATTTCCTTTTAAATTTTTTTTATTTTTTATTTGAATCTTCTGATGGCAATTAGGGAGAAAAGAAATCTAAAATAAATAAAACAATAACAAGCTGCATCACCAAGATGCCAACTGCTATATTTAGAGCTACACTGAGCTCTGTGCCTATGTTTCGTGTTGACATTATCCCTTTGAAATAAAAAAGCAAAACTAGCTAGTGACACAGCCACTTACTTTTTTTGTCACTCCTCTTTAGGCCACTCAGAGATATCTGCATTGACATTAAAAAGCCATTATAAGCAATTTAAACTCGGAATTGATCCTGACACATACATTCAGGGCTTCCTCATATGTTCTTTCAATAGTTCTCAATTCAAACTGAGAACAAACATCACCCTATAAACAGAGGAGATAATTATGCTTTATTGATTACCCCCTCAAGGTATGAATGGAAACCAGGCAGCTCTCTGAGAACAGACATCAATGTGGGTTTTAAGTTGCACTATCTCAGCATTTTCTTGTACAAACATTCCCTAGGTTTTTTTAACCTGTACCAAACAGAATTTTTCCAGTGGCTTCAGTGAAAGCCAGCATGTCAACGTAGATTTATAAATGGTGACTTTATATACCTCCCACAGCTGTGTCCTTGTGCTACTGTTATGGGTTTACCCTGGCAGACAGCTCAATCCCACACAGCTTCGTCCTTCCTCTCTCCCTCTCAGTTGGATATGGAAGAGAATCAGAAGGGCAAAAGTGAGAAAGCTCATGGCCTGAGTTAAAGACATTTTTTTTTGTCTAATAAATAGACAATAAAAAGGTGTTCCCCCTTCCTTCTTCTTCCGCAGGCTGCTATTGCTGAGTATGACACTACACAGTGTGGGATAACCCTTTGATCAGTTGGGGTCAGCTGTCCTGGCTATGTCCCCTTCCAATTTCTTGTGTACTCCCAGCATTTTTGCTGGTGGGGTGAGAAGAAGAGAAGCCTTGATGCTATGTAAGTCCTGCACAGCCACAGGTAAGACAGGTGTTTTATCAACACCGTTGTTCACAAATTCAAAACACAGCACCATACAAGCTTCTATGAAGAAAATTAAGTCTATCCCAGCCAAAAGCAGGCACCCACTCAGTTTCATCCTAACACTGGCTCATTCACCTCATGATACATGGCTCATAACCCCAGAGATGCATTGTGGACTTCCCCTTTCTCTAACAAACTGCAACCCCCTTCACAGCTGCCAAATGCAACAAATACTCCTGTTTAATCCACTGTCAACATTGATTGGCTTCAATTTTTGCTAAATAAGTATTTTAACACCTGCCCTATCTATCCTATAACAAATGTACCACAGCAGATTCATCAATGGACATCTAACTAAGGATATTTTCAGTTTACAGCTGAACCAATCAACCATTTCTCAACCTTCCTGCTTCTTGCTAGTAAAGCCTGTCAGCAATCAGATATGTTAGAAAAAAAGGATAATGTAACCATTCTATGTCCCAGTTTATCTTAGCATCTGAGAAAAGGAAAAATAGCTTTGTTACAATTACTGACAGTCTTTTGAACAGACAACACAATGCACTGAGAGAGTGAAATTATTCACAGCTGTTACTACAATACATTTCAACTCTGGTGATCACTTTTGGGTTACCTACACTGGTACAAATAAAAGAAACACTGTTTTTTTTTTCTTGCCTGCACCTTTGGCCCCACCAAGCAAGCACTGAGATGACTGCCCTCATATTTGCACTTTCAGGTTTTGTCCCAGACCAACCCATGGGCTCAGTCTCTCCACCCATCACGAACCCATCACCATTTAAGCTTCTTCAGGCTCAAATTGACTCATATCTCTAAAAAAGAGAGGGCACAGGCCTCCTGCACTAAGAGAAGAAACAAGATGAAATGGACATATCATAATGTCTCAGAACATCTTGCCAACATGCTGCCTGGCTTGCTTGCTGCTGCCTGGGGGGTGACTGCATTGCTCTCTGTGCAGGACTAGTTTGGGCTGCTCTTGCTCCTTTGAAGTCCCTGTTTTTAAACTGTAGAAATGAATGAATGCCTTGAGATATCTTATGCTATCAAATACAGTTGAACCATCTCAGATATTACTAAGAGCAGCAGAAAGCTGATCGCAAAAAGCTAATTTGGAAAGCAGCCTGAAAACATGCACAGAAACCTCTTCTGCAGAATATTCACATAACATGAATGGCTACTATCATGAAGGGAGAAAAAATGATGGGCAAACTTCTCTGAATGCTTCATTGGCCCTTCTACACTCTGCACTGCAGCCGCTGCAAAAAAATTATGGAAAAACGTGCAAAAATATTTAGCTGATAGCTTCATACCCTAAACAAACCACAGAGTTCCCATGTATTTCATTCAACTCACATAAAGAATCCTGACTTTGAACTTGTATAGCAAATGGTTCCTCTGCAATTGTTTTTTTTGAAAGCTTTCTGTTCAAGAAATGCAAGATAAAAGAAAATGAAATTTTTGTTGTACCTAGAATTATCCCACTAACTAAATGTATGAAAAAGCTGTGATATACAGGGCACATTTTCCACAGTGATAAAATAAGAATGACCTCTGTGACTTCATTTAGGTTCCACCTCCCCTGAGTTACGAGCCACTCCTCTCTCATAAGGTATATCCCATATCTCACTCAAACCCTCAGTGGACCACAAAACTCCTTTCCAAAAGAAATTATGCTTCCCTCAGTCTGCAGAGGATTACCCATGTCAGGCAAAGTTATATTATATTTTTAGTACAGCTAGGAATTACTTGCAGGATGTTTCAGCTCATTACCTCAAGTTTTCATCAGCTATTTTCTGAGCGTGGTAACCTTTGTGATGCAGGCACTGTATATATCTACAGTATTGATTCTGCTTCTCCTGCTACATTGCATGCAATACATGTAAACATTAGAGTGTTTCACTACCAGCTGGTAAGGTGCAAAATGGTAGCTGATCTTGAAGCTACAAAACACAGATAAAACCTTGAAGTAATCAGCTGAACTGTCATGGAACTAATTCCATGATATAGTGGAAGCAATTATTTGCACTTATGTGTCTTATTGGAAAATACAATCAGTGCTAAACCAATTCTGTTAGTGTTGTCAAGGACACATTTAGCTCCAAAATGCTCCCCTTTTAATCAGCAACCGGTTATTAATTAATTAGGTAGTGATCATGTTGCTTTTCATACACGTGTATTATTATTGCACTTGATATTGTGCCTCTGCACCGATCGCTGTTAATTTGCAGCAAGTGCAATTGTGTTAATGTGCTCTAATGCCAGCTATTATCACAAGGATGGGGCACCTAACATTTAACCTAAAATCACACTGAATTGTTCTCACAGCTGCCTCCTTCCAGCTCCAGCCTGCTGCTGCCTGGATGGGGTGTGCTGGGAGAGAGGAGATGGCTCCTGATAAAGAAGTGTCAGAAAATGGGAACCAGCAATGGGACAATCAGAGCTAGGAAGGGAAATAAGGCAAAGTACTTCTGGAGACACCTGTGAGCCTGTACCCCGGCAGGGGCAGAGCTGCCCACTCCCTGCCTGCAGCCAGGTTGCTGCCTGACACCAACAGGGAAAGAGGCAGCTCTAAAGCTGAGCAGGTAAGCAGAATATGCAGCAAGTCGAGGGTGTCTCACAGCTCTTGCTTGTCAGCTGTGCTCCAGGGAAAGATGCAGTTCCTGTTTGGTCACAGGTCTGTAAAATCACCACTTTTAATGGCAGGGGTGAGGCTGCCCATGGAGAGCAGTGTATTTGTTCACAGCTAATACAGAAGAAATCCTTTGTCCTCCCAGCATTAGTGATGCTTAGTTATGCTTACTAAATAATGTATTTTTCAGATTTTTCTTCCAGTCTGAAAGCTTTAAGCAGGACCTTATACCAACTGTGTCAGGAGAAAAACAAACACTAGTAGAAAACAGAATTTATCTGAATAGCATTTAATTGAGGCCAGAAGCAGTGAACTAAGGATATTCAGCTGAAGTAGTTCAGTCAGAGATAGCTAAACTTTTTAGAGTGCTTATTTAAATAGAGAGGACTAAACTGGAGATTAGCTATTTATCAGCTGCATGATGGAATAAGAAACAGCTGCAACATGTTTCAGTGTAAGTTTTATTTGCTGTAAATCCACAAGTTCAAATTCTGCTCTGTGGGAATGCCTGTGGGAATATGGAATAAAGGTATTATCTGCCCACATTGCTTTGTGGTTTCATGCCTATGTATATCAGAGAAAATTTAGTTTCTGTTGGTTCAGTTATTCACCATAATCTCCCAAACACAAAAAGGACTTTAAATATTTGTAATGGGAGCAGGTATATGTGCAAAAAATAAGCTCCCAGAATACAGTACATGGCACAGGTAGAAAAACACAGCTCAAATTACTGTCAAAGAATTTCCCTATGCATGCCTTTGCAAGGATTTCACTTTGAGACTGCCCTGTAGCTCCAACAGTTTCCTTCCCACACTTGTGGTTTTTGCCTGATTTTCACCAAGAGGGTCAATTCCACCCCTCACTCCATAAAATCTGTTCCCAGAGCCTCAAGGGAGTAATTTATTTATTATAAACTTCTATTCCTGACTCCAGCAAGTGACCTCGTATCTGCAGCTGGGAGTAGCCCTGCTCCTGCACAGCAGATACCACAGCCTAGGAGAGGCAAGTGCCCATGCTGATCCCCCTGTTGGCATCTCATGTTTTGAAAGGGAGAAGAAAAACCTAAGTGCTGCTAACCACTACAGTAGGAGTGTTTCATTTGTTTGGATCAATTTCTGTCAAAGGCAGCCTGGAAGCTTTTTTTTTCCCCTCCAGCTTGTCTTTGCAAAGTTTCTTTGTCTCCCACTGCTCAGTTCAGCCTCATTGGCACTTATCTGGTGACCTGTTGTTACCAAGAGGTCCCAAACCAATCCCTTGGATTTGAACAAATTGCTCCTGGTCTGCCACGAGGAATCTTTGCTCAGATATCTGTCAGATTTTAGCTCTGTTACATGGCAAGGATGTTAGTCTTCCTGCAAGGACTATCCAGTTTGGCTTGCTTGATTGATTCTTGTTAAAGATAAAGGAGAATGCTATTTTTTAAACTTTTTTATTTTGGAGAGAGGAGGGTTTAAGATCTCTCTAAGTTCACAAATGTCCAAGAAGAGATGCAGGCAAATATATAAATTTAGGTTCCTGCCTATTTATAAGGGGAAAAATTTCAAAATATCTATATCAAAGACTAGTAAATTTGAAAGTCATGTTACATTTTTTTTCCATGATTCTAGGATTTAAAAGGAAAATCTGTGCACTGTAGCTTGTCAGTGTTTTAGGGAATGCTATTAATTTCTTACCATCAGTGTTCTCCAGAACATGGTGACAGCAGTAGCCTATCCCTCTTATACTTTGATCTCTCTCAAAGTCAAAATATAAAATATGCAGCAGAAGGCTTTTGCCCTGCAAAAGCAGAGGGCATCTCCTATCACTAGTATTGACTGTGACAAAAAATATAATACATTTAAATTTAAAAAAAAAAGTAAGAGAAAAATAATTTCTACTTGACAGTTAATTTGGAAGTATTTGTGGCCTTGTTTTTCAGATTTTTTTGTGTGTGTATTTGAGTCAAATAGCTTATTTAGCAAAAAAAAAAAAGATTTAAGATGTCTTGCTATCTTCTCTAATTAATAGCTAGCACCAGGTGGAAGGGAAATAGAGTCCACAGACTCTTCCAGACATGCTGAGGTACTTGCCAGAATAAATGTTGATAGTTTAGGCTATGCCCAAACAATCAGAGAGCCATGAATTATGATCAGCAGGAGTTTGCTGCAGCACTGAAGGTGAATTTTTGAAGAAGTCAGGCACAGAATGGATGGAGATATCTTTGTGTCAGCAACTCATGCCCCCTGTTTTGGTAATGTCCATGTAAATCCGTAAAGGAAAAAGTCCTGACTGGATTTAACTGAGCACTGAAGGGAGAACATGCAATGCCACAAAAGGCAGCAAAATATGACACAGTGTTGTCAGTCCTTGCTGGGAATAGCAAAACCCTCAGGCTGAGTTGCAAGCTCAGTAATCCATAGGATCCATAGGAATCAATGTGCCATGGCTTTTTTTTGTTTTCTTTGGTAGGAGCTGATAACTGCCTTTAGCATCTCTGAAGGTGTTTTCCAGACTGGTGACCCTCATGGGCAATTCCTCCTCTCTCCATGTGATTGTGTTATGGGCTGCTATAAATATTATTATAGGACACTGTTTTCATGCTGCTTTCCAGGCGGTGCCTGCAAACTCTTGGCTCAGACAACAATTTTAACAGCTATGTGATCTTTTCTGTTGTGCAAATTGCTGATACTCAGGCACAAAAACTTCAGTGTGTCTCTGTTTTGTGTCCTGCCGCGTGCATCACGCAGCACATCTGCTCCTCATTGCTGCCAATAACCATGAGCCTTCAAGAAACTTGACTTCTGTCTTACCAGCCACTGCTCCCTGCTTTTTTCTAGGTTGCTCTTATTTGTCTGCTCCATGCTGATGGCCACTGGCTTGGTTTGCAGAGGGTTTCTGTGTAGTTGGGTCAGGATTAAACAAACATTTCTGCTCCTCACTTGGACACTGTTTCTCTTCAAAGACCAGGACAACCAAGGCCTAACAGTATCTCAGTGCTGCTGTTCTGAGCAGTTCTCCATAGGATGGGTGCACAAGGGTCATTAGGCACTGGGGGTTAGAATGACTTGTGTGTATTTCAAGGAGAGTAGAAGAAAATGGGGGTCTCATTCAGGAGTAATGAGTTTGTTCTCCAATATCCCTGTGAGGGTTATTCCTAAAAAGTACAGGGCAAAGTTGATTTGGATAAGAACTAATTATCAAACAAGAAATGAAGGCAGTGCAGCTGTCTCCACCCTACCCACCAGGCCTTGGGGACACACATTATTCCTTGTGTTTAACCTATTAAAGCAATGACCCACATAAGAGGGAAAGGAGTTGATTATAATTATTTCTGTGAGTATTAGTGCCCAGTTCATAGAAGATGACCTAAAAATAGGAACTCAATAAGAACTCAACAAGAACTCCACAAGAACAGAAAATGCAGAAATCATGGGATGCTTAGATTATTTTTCTGAACAAACCAAACTACATTCATTTTGTTAATTGACTATATTTGCTCAGAGAATGTACTCTTTCCATCTCTAGTTTTTAAAGATCAACTGGATAAAGAGAGCAAGAAAAGACAGCAAAAAGTAATTGCAAATTAGCATGGCTTCAGTACCACGGGCTCATTTAGATGATATCTCATTGTAGCACTGATTTTAAGGTACCATTGTGTGAATTCAGGTCTGATTATGGGGCTGGTGTCTGCAGCAGATGTGATGACAAGTAGGTTAAGAGCAATCATGCTTAGGTATTTTCATATCAAATGTCTACCCTGGTTCAGAAGACAAATAGGAAATAACAGCTCATTTGGAAGCAGACTCTGACTTGTCAACTAGAAAACTAGAAAGGATGAAAAAAGAACATGAATTTATCTAAACACAATAGTATTGTAGTATTAAAGATAGATGAGAAAAGTTTAATGTATGCATTAATATTTTATGTGTCTTAGAATACAGTCTAAGAAGTTGATGGATATCATGAGATACAGACAATGTTGATTGCTTTCACTGAATAAAATGTGATGAATAGAGATGGATAATTTACCCACTTTTCAAGTGATTATGTGTATTTATCTCCCCTTTCTATTTCTCAGAAATTTGTAAAAATATTTTATCTGAAGAAAAGTTCGCATCATGCATCATGTATGCAAAGAGAGAAAAACCAACACCCTTGCTCTAAAATTTTGCTTCCATTGAAAATACAAACTCACTTGTAAGATGTTTGTATTAAGAATGAACAACTAAGGATTTTACAATCTCAAGGAACCCCAGCCACTTCTGTCTGGTTGTATAAATGTCTAAACACATGAATCACATTTTACATCCAGTATAACTAGTCCAAAATCTGTTCTGTTCATTACTTCTCAGCAGTCCTAAGATTAAGCCCTAAATATTTTCCCCCTATGGGATTTTATGACCTGCATACTATTTTGCATGTGTGTGCATGTACATAATCCTTTCACACTGCACTATGCCGCGACACTTTAGCTGAGATAAAGGGGCAGGAGAAATGTTGGTTTTCTCCATAACTACTACACAAATTCACTATTTAAAGGCTAACCCTTGCAAGAAAAATAAAATGGACAAAGATGTTCCCTTTTCAGTGGGAGGGAGTGAGACTGGGATTCTCAGCAACATCACTGGGAGGCTTTGGACCACTGCCCTGCCAAGGTGCATAGGCATTTTGTGTTAGTTTTCCCCTCACATGACGATGGATCTGTCTGCCACAGGGCTGGCACATGGACCACAAGAGGGAGGTAGTCATCATGAAATAAATGCTAGGAGCTTGCTTCTGGTACTCTACATAGAAGGAAAAATCAGCTTGAATAATTAAGGCTTCCTAGATGTGAATACAGATAAAAAATAGATAAAGAACGTGGTTTTGGCATGACTTTAACACTCCAGCTCAAACAGAAAAGGCTTTGCATGGAAGTCAACCAAAGAAAAATTCACTCCGGGCGCTTGTATTACAGCTCCATTTAGTGGAGCAGAACGATCATGGCTCGTATTTAGTAGGTAATAATGAAGCATCATAAACAAAGTCAGGATGCAAGTCCAAGATTAAGCAGCAGCTTTAACGAGGTCCAGCTTGCCGGGAGCTTTTTGAAGTGTCCCTAGCTCACTTACAAAGCCAGAAAACAACAGAAGCAACTCCGACAGCTGCGAGAGTGTCTGGTTTAGAAGAACATTTTATGTCTGGATGACACCAGACTGGGATTCAGCTTCAATGTACTAACTAGGTCTGCTGGTTGCTGGAGTCCTAATCATTCTGCACAAACTGTCTTACTCTAATGACTTGCACAAATAATAATTCTTCACAAATCAGATCCACACCATCAGCTTTGTGGATAGGCAAGGCTGGTTTATTGAGGTAAATAGCACAAGTCAGCAGAATCCACACTGTATCTCACTAGCCATGTTTCATATGCAATCTAGAATCTGAAGGGAAGAAATCAAATGCTGTTTCTGTGGATGCAGGGATGGTATGAAGTATTTTCAACTGCTAAAGAGTTAAAGGAGCACCCAGCAGCCAAGTTAGATGGTTAAATCTGATTTACCCTACTCTGAATGTACTGTAATCACTGTGGACCCTTACAGTCTTTATAAGGGAAAATTAGATGCTTTTGATTTTCCTTTCTTTTCACAGGAAGAAGAGGTTTGGATTGCTTTTAAACTTAAATTACATAGAAAAATACCTTTCAGCCTTATAGATTTTTTCCTTGAAGATATTACAATTATTTTTTCACTTCTGTAAATTAAGATTGGCTATTCATTAACTAATTACCACAATTATTGCAGTTCTTCTAAGTATTATTAATTAGGTGAGTGGTACATTTAGAATTTTACATGTGAGTTAGGAGAGTTTTGTTTAGCATACCTAATGCTCTGTAATATTCATCATGCTCTATATTACATAGGACTTAAAGATGAGTGCAGGGGAATCTTTTGGGAATTGAATTATCTATGGCTGGGAGTTACACAGCACAGCAACTGAGGAACAAAAGAGAGAGGCAGGGTGTGTGGACATGGATACATCAACTTCTTTCTGCAGCAGAGAACTGCAGGATTATTGGAGCCCAGCTGATGCAAACTTATGTGTTGTTTTGCAGTGATGACTGGTTTTCATTTGCAGACCCCTTAATGTGTCTCCATATATGTGCTGATGCTATGAGAGCAAGTGACCAGAGTTCTTTCTACCCTGTTAATTTATTTCCTGTAATTCCATGTAGGTAGCCATTCTGCATCTCTGTTTGATCTTGCTTGGATTATATACATTAAACCAAAGTGATTTCTTCATCTGAGTCTCAAGCTGTAATCTCTCTGGGGCAATAACTATCTTTTATATTGCACTTGTATGAAGGGTGAGGAGGTGGTCCTGGTTCCTCAACTGTGAGCCTAGAAGTGACTGCAATCCAATTAGCAGCCAAGATAATAATGGTATCCAGTAAATGAATGCTGAGCCTCTAAATTGGTTCTTTTGCCATTGTTTTGCTTAAGAAACTGTAATCCTATAAATTCCTTGATTGCCTGTAGCTCTGATTATAAAAGCAACTTTCCCCACCTACAGAGTAAGAAATAGATTGCTGAAAATCAAACATTTGCATTGCAGAGGCCTCTCTCTGGTCCCCACCATTTGTCTTTCTAGCATAGTCCTGTCAGGAGCCACACACACACGCACCTATCAGCTCTTTCTCTTTGTGCAGGAGAAAACAGAGACGTTTACAAAACCAGCCTGCTCAGTTGACCAGACAAAGCTCTTCACAGAAACCTGTTGGAACAGTTTCTCAAAGCTCTGCCTGCTCCATGTGCTGCTGCTCTTCATACTGAAATCAAATATATCACTGCCAACCTTAGCCCTGGCTTAACTGTGACAGGGCGAGAGGCCATAGTTGCCAGAAAGTTGGCAAATGAGGATAGTGAGAGAAATAAAGGAAGCAAAACCAACTGACACTGCATGAAAATGAACCAGCTTTGCAACATAGGTCAACAGGTTTCTGAAGGGGAGTGAGTGAGAAGTGTGGGGTTTGTGGCTTTCCCTGACATGGTGCTTTTTCTTCCCATGATGATGCCACTTTCTCACCAAGGTGACACTGAAGTTAACTGGTGGGAATCCTTGCTCCAAGTAAAGAATCACTGCAATGTGAGATTGAGGTTGCTTTAGCCTGCAGATGAAGCTTTAGGCAAATAGGGGATTTTACTGAATCCAAAAGGTTAGCTGTATTTGCCAAAGAGAGAAACCCTGCTTCTTTTTGATGATACACACACAAAACACAATGAGGTTTTGTTAAAATAAATAGACAACCGCTGCTCTGGAGGCTCTGGATGTGAATGAGCAACAGCAGTGTTAAGCCATTTCAAAGCAGAGTGAATGTAATTTTCATATCTATTATTTTCTAATTTAGGTTCAGTTGAAATCCAGGCACCCCTCTTTTACTAATTTGTTATGGCAATATTAATTAATGGTATTGCTCTACAGCAGTAAGAATGCCATTTAGACTAAGACAGGTTAGAAGGACTACAAGATTAGAAAAAGTTGGTCAGATGGAGCTGAGGACCACCTTGATCTCCTGAACTGAATGCACTGCACTTGTAAAGCCTGGGAGTGTGTGGATGAATTTCTGCCTGTGCAGACTCATTAGGCTGGTTAGGTCAGCGCCCTCTGATGTTGCCTCCTGTATAGGAATGTAAGAACATGAGCTTCCAAAGTGGGAAGAAACAGCTGTCAGACTTTCATGAAAGCTGATAATTGAAGAAATTGCATTTTATTTGATGGAGAATATGAGTTCAGACCTAGTATGCTAGGAAAAAAGGAGTAATATTTAGTGACTTATACAAGGTACACTGAAGAGTTGTAATTTCCATTCTCCTGATTCACTTTATCTCTGTCGTGAGTTTAGCAGATCTCCAGGCTCCTGTCTTAGCTACTCTGATAAACATTGTGTGCCCAGTCTCTGACCATCAATAGGATTTATCTTGCACTTCAGTGCTTGGCACTGATCAAACATCTGGTTGAGGAAGAACTGTCATATTGATGGGCAAATCTTGTGACCATTTCAGGTGGTTCTTGGTTATCTCAGCTACCTTCTCTTCACTGTATACATGGGCAAGAGCACAGGTCTCCCAGTCACTATTGGACCTGTGTGGGACTCACAGAAGTGGATTGATGCACTGCTGATGGCAGTAAAGAAGGCACAATCTCAATTACTTGGGCTTTAAATGATGAGCTTAATTTTTTTTTCTGGTGTAAATTGTAATATGCTTTTTTTTACCTTTTGTGGATAATTGTGGATAACTGTTTTGGGCAGATAGCCCAAACACATTGTGCAGCAGTCACAGGAAATAAAGTCAGACACAGCAATGTTCTTTTAAGAAAGCATTGGTATTGTAAAGTACTCAGCATTTCATGGTGTGTTTTCAGTAAGTGTTTTCATGGTGAAAGGCAGCTGAAGAAGCAAGTTGGATTGCAGATGACCCAGGGAGTTTATCTATTTCTGGCTTTGCCATTCTTGTAGCCCTTTGTTTCACCGAACAGAAGAGATCAAGGTGACAGGGTTTTACATCCATGCTGTGTATTTCCTTGTGGGTCAGGAAGCCTCTTGTGTAGACAGCACCTAATTTTTGAAACTGGATGATACAGAATCACAGTCACAGAATCATTGAGGTTGGAAAAGATTTCCAAACTTTCCAAATCCAACCTCTGACAGACCATCATCATGCCAACTAAACCACATTATTAAGTGGCATGTCCAATCGCTTCTTGAACACTTCTAGGGTTGGTGACTCCACCACCTCCCTCAGCAGTCAATCCCAATGTTTCACCACCCTGTTAGGGAAGAAATTCTTCCTGATGTCCAGTCAGAACCACCCTGGCACATTTTGAGACCATGTCCTCTTGTCCTGTCACTGGTTGCTTGGGAGAAGAAGCCAACCTCTGCCTTGCTACACACTCCTTTAGGTACTTACTCTTATTGTGCCTCTTTGCAGTTTACATTGAATCTCCCTTAGTTAGCAGGAAATTGTCTGTCTGTCCAAGGGCATACCTGAGGCCCAGGCTGAGGGACATCAGGTCCCCTGGGATGAGCAAGGCAAAAATGTCAATGGCTTGGAAGCCCAGCTCATAAGGACATCTGATTTTTTTTTAAACTTTCTTGGACGCTGTGAAATCCAAAATTTCAGGACAGTTGGACTACAGATGTTACATGACTTTTGGCTATTTCCTGTTTCCAGTCAGGCTGCAACAACAAAAAGCCAAATTGTGGCCTTCTAACACCACTGGTAACTTGGCCAAGGCAAACAGGAGCAGAGACATGCAAAATTGGAATACTCTTTGGAAAGGACAAACACAGTGATAAATACACTCCTGAATTCTACAAAATATGTAGAACTCAAAATATGGCTGAAACTCTTACAGCTGATCTTGTTTGCCTGTCCCCACTAGCGATGAGTTAGCTGTTTGATATCTTAAAAAGTACAGTGAAGCACATGAAAGGAGTGGATGGTTGCATAGGACAATAGTTGCTCCTCAATCTGTGAAGAAATCAATCCCTCCTATATATTTCAAATTATACTCCTAGTCTATTTGGGTTTCAGGGTGCTCTCCTGCTTTTAAACAGCTATGGACATAAACCAAGACTGCTAAATAGGAATAGTTTTGAAAACTTGGTTGAAGCTTGTCTTTGAAAATGTGGTTACCACAAGATCAGGGGGACAAGAAGGAGCTGAAACAATGCTTGGAGCAGCTGGCTCTGACCACAGCTATTGAGAGCTGCACTCCCCCCAGTACAGTTCCACTGCCTTGACTGACCAAACACCAGAGGGGCTGACTGAGGCAGTGAGCAAAGGCAGTCACTTGATGAGGTGCTGCATAACACAGTGAGAACAAGAAAAGATGTTTCTGGATTTAAAGCTTAAGCTGAAGTCAGTGGAAATATGTCTGTTGGTTTCTGTGGAATTTGAATTATGATTTAGCGAGTAACACAAATTCAGGTTTTGTGTCACAGATGCTGTATCTGTTGATGAGAGCAGCTTGTAAGGAGGTCACCAGAAATCAGTGTTAAGGCTTATCTCTCAATTAATGTGGTGAATGCTGGCATTAAAAGTAATCTTTTAGTTGGACAATACATAACCACTCAAGAAATACCGACAGAGAAAGTTCAGTGACACCTTTTCGCTGACATTTATACTTCCAGAACAGTGAAGAAAAGAAGATAAGGAGGGCAGCAGTCTGAAGGAGTCAGAAAGAACAGGCCATAAAAAAGGGAACATACACTGGAGAATATGTCGCTTAATGAACACCTGGAGGAAGTAAAATGTGATATTCAGGCAGAAGGTGAGTGTGAAGCCAAGAAAGCAGGGAATATTTCAGAGAGCTCAGGGGCTGAAGCAATGATTTTTGCGGTTCAGTTTCAGAATATAACAAAGCAGAGGTCAATAAATACATGGTATTTATCTGCTGACACACCCAGCAAAGTTCACTGGGGGCAGCAAAGAATGGGATTACCTATAGTCAGAATTCATTTGGGTAGGAAGCTCTCATTTAAAACCATGTGTACTTTGAAGCACTGGAAAGGTGCTGCCATGTTGGCTAAAGTTTGCACAATGCCTGCAAAGCACTCTGTGAAGATCACTGTTATTATTGAGCTATGTTATTAATTCACTGGTTCATGGAGTTTGCAACTTGGAATTAAAAGAAAAGTGGAGGATTATGGTGTATTTTAGAATTTCTCACATTTGTCATGTTTCCTTTCTGGAAGCATAGAAAGGAAACTTCTGGGTCACCAAATATAACTCCTGGGTCCTGCAGGCAGTCATGTTACCTAGAGGATTAATCGCCTATCAAAGTCCTTGAACATATAATGACCGTCTTTACTAATGTTAATGAGAATTGCTACTCATAATTTGCATTTACACACTACTTAAGGATCTTGAAGTGTTCTTTCATATAATATGCTCATTTTTATAACAGGCATATTGAATTTAAATGACTTGCCTAGGGTCTCACAGCAAGCCAACAGCAGAATGACTCTCAGTGCTCCTAGTGCTTTGCATTAAATCCTGGACATTAACAGCTCCCTTGATAAAGGGAGCTTTGTAGCAGTAGATCCTCCTGGTGCTGATGAATCAAACATTTTCTGATAGTGCAAACAAATCAATAAACTACTTGAACCCATGTAATGCTTTCTAGTGTCTGCAAATCCTGACCTCCTGTGAACTTAAAAAATTGACACAAGTCTGAGTAATGCTTAGATAGCCTTTGGCCTATGACCAGCTACAAAATTTTCATGTGCTAAGTATGCGCCTCAAATCTATATTTTCTATATGAATACAGCAGTTATCTCTACATTTGTTCCAGGAAAGCTTCAAAGCTTTCAGTACACCTCATGCTGATGGAGGCATATGTGAAAACAAAACAAAACAAAACAAAAACACACAAGTCCTGAAATCAAACCAACTAAACACAAAAATAATCCACAATAGTAAGACTATAATAAACAAAATTCCTTAACTTTTCCAGTGGCAGAATTGCTCTGACACAGCCACATTCCTTAGCATTGATGTCTCCTCTGAATAGCATGGTCCTCATAAAATAATAACTCTAAAAGGAGGAGATGGAGCATCCCTTTATATATGGGCTCCTCTCTGTTAAGAAAGATGCAGTATCACAGAATTACCTGAATTTTCTGCCTGTGTCAATATTATCGTTGTCTCTAGCAAAGTGAAATGTTGATATTTCCCCCTATATTTTACCCTCTCCTCTATGCCTCCCATGAAATGAGCTTCAGATTGTACCCAATGATTTCAGTACACTATTTCCAAGCTTTTGCCTGTGGCTCTTTCTATGGGAACAGAGCTGTTTTGTGGCATGACACTTGCTGTAACGTCAGAGGAACCAGTGGGTAGGCCAACAACAGCTACAGCAATACCGTTCCTACTCATCAGAAGAGTTCCTCCAACGCGGTGGCAGCTACCCAGGAGCTCTCACCTGTGGCAAATGGTGACATTTACTCCTGCTGGGAATGTGGCTGGGCAGACGAATGTTAAAGAGGGCCTGCAAGGCCGCCTGCGCCGCTTGACCCTTGGCCAACTTCTTGCTACGTCCTGAGCCTTCAAATGTTCTCCCATCCACTCGCACGGCCATCACAAAGCTCTTGATGTGCTGCTTCTCCACCGTCTCCGAGAGGCAGACGTAGCGCAGGCCGGAGCGCAGCTCATTGAGCAGCACCACCGGGTTCTTCTCGCTCTCGGCTTTGGCCAGCCTGTGCTTGCCTGGCTTGGCGTGGCCCATCAGGTCCAGCGTGTGGCAGAGCAGGCGCCCGTGCCGGTAGGCGGTGGAAAGCAGCTCGTTATTGACGGGGTTGTAGACGGAGAAGTCCTCGCTGTGTGTGGATGGTTCGAACTCCTTGAACAGAGTGTCTGGGAAGTCTGCCTGGTCGGAAGTGAAGTCCGTGGATGGGCTGATGCAGTTTCCCATGGCGAAGTGGGCTTGGCAAGCATTGGGGAACTGAACGAATGACTTCAGAGCTAACTCTGCGGCGCGCATTTTGGCCTTCTTTTTCGTGGGGCCTGTGCCTTCAAATGTAAGTCCATTTACTTCTACAGCAACAGCAAAGACTGGAGCATGCACTGGACCTGTCTGGGAAACCATTTTATACTGTAATCCTGGTTTGAGTTCGTGTAGCTGAACCAGAGCGTTCTTTGGTGTCACTGACCATGAAACTTTCTTCCAGATAAGCTGAAGTTTGCAGAAATGACCATTATTGCCTTCCTCTAAGGGTCTTTTCCTCTTACTGCTAGTTGTTCCCCCTCTTGCCCTATCAGTAGATGCTATTGGATGATCCTCCAGGTTGCCAATGTTTCGATTTTCCTTTACTTCTGTACTGCTGGTACCTGTCAGTAAAGAAAAGAAACAACTCTCATTACAATTACATTATTGTAAGCTGACTTTATGCATAGACTTTTGCCATGTCAGAATAGCAAAAAAAAAAAAAGAAAAAAAAATATCATTGTTAAGCCCTTTTTAGGAGTTTTCCTTAAATATCTGTATAATGGTTGGTTTATTATTTCTAGCACAGTTTTTTGCATGTTCTGAATGCTTACTTGTCTCTAAAGGTCTGCTTCTATTAGTCATTAGCCTTCTGTTTTAAGAAAAGATTACATTATTCAAAGATGAAGCATAATGATGCCATGTGAATTAAGTGAACTGCTTGATAATTACTAGTAAAATATAAATAGTTTGCAAAATTCCCTTAGGATGACAATTGTTCTATAATCCATGTGTGTGAATGCTTATAAACACATTATTTGGAATCAGAAATGATTCACAAACAGAAAAATGGGCCAATGCATTGAACAATCTATTTTCAAGGAACACACTGAATATCTCTTCTCACAACATAGCCTCTTGTGTTGTCAACATCATGAATCCAGACTAGGAAATGATCTGACAGACCTTCATGGCATTTGAAACAATAATTTGGTCTGGACTCAGATCCTGGTTTAGTAAGTGAGTGCCTTTCTGTCAAAATTAATTGCAGATGCTTAGTTTCTGCATCAGCAACAACTAATATTGCAGAAGTTGTAGATAAATCCTGATGAGACCAGGAGAAGCCATGGTGGGACCAGTTACTGATTGTAAGCATGATCCATGTCAAAGAAAAGCAACAGGAGAGAGTGACTGCCAGGAATGTCAGGAAGGGAATGGAATTACAGTGGGGAGCTATGGAGGGAGCACTCTGTTGTTGAACCAATGAACCCCCCACTGCTCTGGACCATGCTTGTGCAATGTGCTGCAAGGCAGTGCCCTGTACCCCAGCAGAGGCATGGCTGAGAATGGAGAGTCATCTCACTGATGTCCTGAATGAGATACAAGATGTGCTGCTGGCTAAATAATCATCCTATACAATTTCTGTAGTTTCTGGTGAGTTTGTTTAAATGCATCTCTGACACATCCTCCAGTCCTCCTGTGCATTCCTTGGGACAGAGACAAATGGAGGAAGTAAATATGGGTGTAATCAGCCTACAAGCCAAGCCATCCCTGGAGTGATGCACCTGATCCCTTTCCAAGTAGAGCACTGTGTGGCTGCCTGCTTTACTCCTAACAGGGCTGTGCTGCTGATACCCCAGCATTAGGCTGGGCCAACAGATACACAGGAGCCTGCAGAGATTACGTGGAACCAACCACCATGATTAAAAATTTCCTTTATATCCTGAAACATTACACTTGTATTTAATATCAAAAGACTTTTTCCCACCAAAGCACTAAGTCTGCACTCGTGCAAGTTGTTCCACAGAAAGAGGACTGCTCACTGCTTAGACAGGAATAACAATCATGGCACAAATGGGGGCCCATTTGCAGAACTGAGTCTTTAGGCTCCCTCTCCTGAAAATCCTTCAGCACACATTGGGGTTCCAGCCTGGGTCTATGTCTCACCCAAGTTATCACTGAAGAGCTCTCTTCTGCGTTGCTGAGGCAGAACATGAACTGAGAAATTAAGGTTTTAGTGACTAGTTAATTTTCACTTTTTGAAGCTAAGGGGACAGAATGAAGACAGGTGAGGAAGGAAAGAAAAGCATAAGACATACATAGTAGAAAAAGAAAAGTTTCATCATATGGTATTCAGCTGTATAAAATATGACATATTTAAACCAACCTCTCTGGAAGTAAGACATTTAAAAGATCATGATAACTAAGGCATAAGGATAATGTGGTGTTTTTCCATTGAGTTCACAACTCTATAGAGATTCTGCTCTGAAGGGAAAGGGAATATCAGCTTTAACTTTCTCTATCCAGCTTGGCAGTGTCTCTGGCCATTTTCTGTCATGACCTTTTCTTATGTTTTCATCCCACTCAGAAGATATGTCTTTAATTATGTGTATTTTTTAATGCAAAGGCAAAATATTTTGATGTAGTTATATTTTTTTAGCAGGAAACAGGTTTGGTTCTGTATTTCACACCTCCTCTCTCATCGTAACCTAATAGGTTTTTACAGAGCCAATTATGGTACATAATGATACTGTAGTCAAGAAGCATGAAAAGATAGTTCCTGCTTCACACAATATTCAGCTTTGAAAAGAATTTGTATTGATTATGCACCACTGAATAGGAAAACCCAAGAGGTTATTTGTGTTTATAATTCATATTGTCTTATTCCATCTGGTTTTTCTTTCATGGTCAGAGAACTACAGATTTGTGAACATGAATGTGTGACTTTAATGTCTCACCTTAACCACATTCAATAAAACAATGGTTAACCAAAACCATAAAATAAACACTACTTATTCTTCTTAAATTGTGTCTATAAAATTGTCTAGACCATGTTTTGGCCAGCAGAGAGTTTGCCTTGACCTGAAACAAATACAGAGATGCAAGTGCAAAACTTCCAGAGATCAAGCACAAAGGATATGTGGACAAAGTTGGGCACGCAGGGTGATGACCTGCCTGTATTTATGATGTGTTTTGGCCTCGTCTCAGTGAAGAAAATTTGTGCAAGTATCCTTACAGCCAACCAGATTTTAGAGCACCTGGTCCTGAAACAACAGGAAACAGCTCAGTTCTGCCCAGATCTCAGTAGGAGCTGCAGCAGCCAAAACTCATCATGGCCTGTAAATCAGAGGCAGCCTAAACTCAGTGAGTGCCTCAGAAAGTCTGTGAGCCTGATGGATTTGTGTGATCCCTGGCAGCTGCCAGGAAATCTGAAATTACTTTATACTTTCAAGTATCTTTGAAATACGAAGTCTTTGAAATGTGTCTTTTATGAGACCTCTGTGTAGCAGACATAAGATTACCTCTCTAATGGTGGCACATGTACTTCTATTGTGAAAATCAGACAAAGCAGGCAAATGACACCAAACTACACAAGATAAATACTGTAAGCAGCTGTAATAGAACAATCACAAGCAATTTTAGAAATGAAGAGAGCTAAAAGGAAAGGGGTAAGTCAGAGGATACACACAGGGAAAATGCAAAACTGTGGATCATTTTCAGTCTTGTTATTTCTCATAATGTCCTTGTTCTTGACTTTCCCAAATACATTCTTTACATTTGGGGAAAAAAAGATAATAAATTATGGCTCTCTTCTGATGAAAGGTTGGAGAATAATAACATTGAAAGGGGATAGTGTTAAAAAGAAAGGAGGAAGAAAAATATTATAGATTTTGGCAATAGTTTCTAATTTATTGCCTAAGATTTCTAAAAGAGACCCACAGCTTTGCACTGTAATGTCTCCTCAGTGAACTTTATTAATTGATTTTTGCAGTTTCACAGATAACAGGAGACACTGTGATCTTGTATTTGCTTCAGTAATTGAATGGGAGAAAAGAAAGCAGTTAGTAAAATATATTTATTTATGCAGTATTCCTCAATATTCTGACTGCTCTTTCATGTTTTTCTCCTTTTGGTCATTATGCACAGTAGAGTTAACCTAGAGAGTTTGCATCATCAAGAGCATTTCAGAACTATAATGCATCACTAATAATGACACTGACTATGTCTCTGGGTCTAAAGGGCTCTGCAGAACTAACCATCCGATGCTCCACGCTACATTTGAAGAGATAATATTGTTCCTGTTGAAGGTTATTCTGCTGCCAAGCCAACTTCTAGGGAGGATGGGAAAGGAGAGGTGGAAGGTGGCTTCTTCATTTTCACTGGCATCTTTACTATTGAATTACAATGGGTACTACATTATTGAAAAGCAGTGATATTAAAAGAAAGCATTTGAAGTATCTGTATTATAGCCAATTCCTGATTCAATTGACAGCTCTAAGACAGACAGTTACTGTCTTAAATGTTTAGTAAATACTGGATTGATAATGTAGAGTACATTTCTGCTGTTCATCTATATCACATTGACGGCAGATGTCAGAAGGATTGACTTTCAAAATTCCTGGGATACTTGAAAGGAAACAACCTTGAATCAGGAGCAATAGGCACGAACCCAGGAGCCAGAGCTATGGTATGTTTGTCTAAGGCCAGCTCCAACATCAAATGGAATGTAGGGCATTCTCCTCTTGCAAGCAACATGGCATTTTCATACACTTATTGATTCCACAACCAAGAATTGGGAATGCATCTGCTGGGATTTTTAGGTTGGTGTTCTTGACTTTGGAGTGATAAACTTGAAGCTAACAATGGAGATCTCTCTTTTCTCTCTTACATGAAAACACAATTATCTATTTTCAAATTGTCATGTAAAAAGTCTAGGTTAGCCATGATTTCTCTGCTGAACACTCTTGCTTTTGAGCACTCACACTGTTGCTGTTGAACACTCCCTGGTGGCTCACAGGGCTCATGTGGTTAAAACCAGTGTCATTAGATTTTGTTGGTGTGTAACACCACACTGCAGAGAGAAGCATTACCAGTGAAAAAAGTACAGGACTTTGCTTGAAGTGAAGATGAAAAGTTTGTGAGAGGTGACTGCCTTTGTCTCTAGCTGTTCCAGAATGAACATACTCTACTTTGCCCACTTAACTATCTGAAGAAACTGTGAAATCCATGTCTAGTACACAGATCTTACCAATGAGGGAAATTATTCAAATGATCTAATGACCTGACTTAGATTGATATGCAAATTTTGATGCTCTCTGCCCAAGTTAGCAAAGAACTGCACATAGCAGAAAATATGGGCAGCCCATGGCAGAGACAGACATAAGAACCAGAACATTTTAGGCCCTGGAGAAATTCAAATGATAGCAATAGACACAGTTCTCAAAACAAAAAGAAGGGAATAGTTTTGATGAGGGATTGCTTGGAGCTCTGTCTCCTGAAATGAGATATTCCCTTTTTTCTTAGAGACAGGGTTGTCTGTCTCACTATGTGAGGCTGTATCTCACACTGTGGAAACAAAAGCTCTGGGGCCTCATGCTGTCTGAAGAGGAATTTGACCAACATGCTCATAACTGAACAAGCTTCATTACATTGAATTTGAGTTGGGAATGTATCCTTCAAGACTGCTGCAGTGGTTGAAATCAGTGTGTTGGGGACCATCATCTCCCTCTGCAGACACTGGGGAGGTGTGTGCTGCCCTGAGCCTGTGCCTGTGGCACCACTCCATAATGACATCCCCAGGAATCATGTGTTCCTGCTAGAGGTACAACCTGGATTCAAAAGTATCTGTGGCTGGTGATAATCTGCCTTGATCCCATGGCAAAGTGGGGATGGCACGTTTAAAGATCAGGGATAAGCACAGGCTTGTAACATCATGAAAGGCAGACAGGTTTAAGCAGTAAACAGGGAATGATTATTGTGAACAGGGAATGATTATTCACTGTTTCATGCAATCCCAGCACTAGATACAGCAGGCTTGAAGCAATAAAAGGGTGCACTTTTTGACAGCACTCTAAATCACTCCTTGTTCCTGGCTGTTATTGAGATCAGAAGCATCAGTGGGCTGGAGAGGACTAGACAGTACTGAGGGGAGGATCTCCATTTAAACGTCCTTTTTCTGAAAGCATCACTAACAAATGCTGAAGACCACATACAGAGCTAGGCTTCCTATGTCTAATCCTCTGTGACATTTCTTACATCCTTAGGTACAACTGCCTTCTGACTATGAATAGGATGGTCCTTTCTTTGCATGTTCAAGATTAGACCTCCATCACAGACAGATGATTACCCACAATTGCATTCCAGAGGTGCACAGTGCATTTGATAGGTTTTTCTAGTATTAAGTTCATTGATCACAAACCACAAAAATCATGTCTGTATGCTAATAATCACCTGTTGAAAATGCAGGTATAGTTAAACTCATGGCTCCCTTTGTAAAGAAGGCCTAAGGGAATGTGGAATAGGATTTATATCCATTTCAGCTGGTGGAACTCTGCCCATTGATACAGCACAGTGGGGGAAGCAGTGCTCTCACAGGATTCTCAGTGAGCAGAAAACTACAGGGATAAGCAACCTACTTCTCTACCTTGAAGGTATTCTCCTGGGCTCCTGTTAAATTGTTAACACAGGAGAAGGTTTTTCCACTTGTTCAGAGCAGATCTTTGTAGCTCTTTAAATGTGGAATTACTCCAGAGGTAAATGTGTGCTATAGGCTTTAGTGGGATTTAGGCCACTATACTGCAAGTGAACACAGAAATACGGATGATTTAAAATTAATTCATATTTTAAAATAAATATTTAAAGATTCTAATAGTAACACCTAAAATGTTTTCTGTGTACCAAAAAATAAATAGCTGCCTTTTCACTGGAGCATATGTTTGATCAAAGGTAGGACTGGGTAGGATGACCCTGAAAAGAGTGACATTTGCTGTTTCTCTTTCAGAAAACATAGCTTGTCCTGCCCATGTGAGCTGTTTTACAGCCCAGACGGGCACAAAGCTGTCTTGGTGCTACAGTAGCAACAAGAAAATGGTGTTACAGTGTTTGGCTTGTACAAACTTCCTACATTACCTAAAAATAACTAAGTAGCACGTTTGGGAACTATTACGCAGGAGGTGCCTGCACAAGCTCATCGTGTGCATAATATGTTTCCTCTGTGTGTGTGTGTATACTTCTCATACATCTTCCTGAAAATACAGCCTTCCTGGGAGCAATTCTGAAGGATTTTCAGGATTTTTTTGGTCTTTGCTAAGATCTGTAATTGCCTGCCTTTGCTGTGCAGCAGAATAGTGTGATGTCCATGTGATGCTCAGCAGCAGAAAATAGCAGGCTGTGCTTCTTCACTCCTCCAGCAGCCCTTCCCCTTGGTGATGCCCATGACCAAACCAAAGCAGATCAGCAACAACAAGGGAAAAATACCAAATTCCTCCCACTAAGTGACTCTTATAAGGCAACATGGCAGCATGTGTCTGGCTGGAAAATAAACCAATCTGGTAGGTGACACTAAAACATTGCTCATTTGGTTCAGAAAGCTTCCCTCCAAGATTCAACTTGTGTTACAATAAGCAGACAGGATAACGCACAGTAATTGCTTCTAGGTGACAAATGGAAGGGCTTACTGAGGGTTATTAATTCCTGACTGCCACTCTTGGACCTCTTGGTGTTTGGAAGTCTTCACAACTCTTTCAAATCCAGCAGAGCTTTCCTCCAGCTCTACAGTCATGGGCTCAGAGAGTTGGTTGAGGTATAATAGCCCAAGAGAATACAAATTAGCCAAGAGGGGTTAATTTTTAGGTTATAACTTGTTTATTTAAGCCTGGTTAATCAATTCTCAATTTGATGGTTCTGTGCAGGGCTAGGAACTGAACTTGATGATCCTTGTGGACCCCTTCCAAACCCCTTCTGTGATTTCACATGAGGACTCGCCAATAGTTGCAAAAACACCTCCTTTCCGCAATTGCTTCTCCACTGTGGAGATTTTATTTTTGAACTTCATTGTTCATCTAGAGAAAAAAGAGAGTACTTACTTAAGTTATCTTCATCCTCCATGGTGGTTGGGCCAGGACTCAGGTACTTGAAGGGTGCTATGAAGGTTGACAGTATACTTAGTTTTTCTAGAAGAAAACAGAAGAAAAGATACATATAAAATCAGTATTCAGTCAATGTGTTCATATCTACTTCACACTTTTTCTCAGGTCAAAATATCTTGGTAGATCTGTTTGGGTTTAGGACCCGAAGGAATGCCCTGAAGTTGTGTCAGTGAAGGTTTAGGTTGGATATTAGAGAAAGGTTCCTCCCTCAGAGGGTGTTGGGGCACTGACCCAGGACAGTGGTCACAGCACCAGCCTGGCAGAGTTAAAGTGTTTGGACAATGCTCTCAAACACTTGATGTGACTCTTGGGGATGGTGCTGTGCAGGGCTGGGAGCTGGACTCATTGATCCTTGTGGATCCCTTCCAGCTCAGCACATTCTGGGATTCTGTGTCTCTCCAGTACCACCACAATTTACTGAACCTCGATGCATTTATTACAGCTGGCACATGCAAACACCAACTACACATTCCTCCTGGCTTCAGTCCCCATGTAGTGTTTCTTGACTGTGCTTCCCAGTAATGGTGCCTGAGCACTGCAGACTAGGGACTGCTGAACTGGTCTAGCTGGGAATGGGGTACGCAGTCAGCTCTGGGACAAGGGACATGAGCACTGCTCTGATGCATGAGATCATCTACTTCACTTGTTTCCTCTCCCTAATGGAGGCTGAACCAGAATTCCTAGAGAAAACTCAGTGGTGGATGGTACAAAAGACTACCCTGGCTTATAATTCTACCAGGTTTTGATATGATTTTTGGAAATCTCTTATAGTGTGCCCAAAAAGCTATTGTTCACACAATAAGAACATTATTTGAAATCCCTCTTGTGCATTCATATTAAGTGCTTTTAACTGTGGTTCCTGTTTATCCTGCAGATAGTGTATGGCAGAGACTTTTACTTCCAGTGCCACGACCAGAGTCTGCATTAGAGGCCAGGGTAGATTCAGCAAAATGAGAACTGGTACTGACTTATACTAGGTCAACATTTGGCTCAGGATTTATCTACAGGGAGAAGCTGAAGTTATCACAAACACTAGAAAGAGATATATATTTAAGTGTTTTATGTTCTCTGATAACTAGTTTGTTTAGCTGAACATTTATTTTGTTTAGGCTAAATTCCTTCTGACACACTATGGTGACTCTATTGAGGACCAACAATAGCAGAGTGTCTACCTGACAAGAAACAAACCCAACTAACAAAGGTGATCTGCAACTTTGAAGAACTTGGTTGCTTTTCTAAAGTACTTCCCTGCTTAGAAAGCCTCAGCCGTGGCTGAGGAAATAGGTGGCTGAGGCTTACCTATTTCCTCAGTGAAAATGCTCTGCATCCTGCACAATGTAAACAATGCTGGCCTCTCGTCCTGTGGCAGAAGCATCAAAATCTGACCAAGAATTTATTCATTGAAGTGACACACCAAAAAAAATTCCATGGGAAATTTCTTTATCATTGAGAAAATATTTCACTGAATTTCCTCAAACAACCCATGTGCTAAGGTACCACTGGTCTAGAAGGTATTCCAGCTGAAGAGCTCTTAAACTTTTTCAGCAGCTCATCTGTTAGCTTTTTGGCCTGGTTCTTCTTACATTTGCAAAGACTCCTTGCTCTTGTTAAAGGCTGCTGTCAGAACCCATCAAAAAAGACTGCATATGTTTGCCCTTGGCTGGGTAACATTACAGCTCAACTCTATTATGGGAATTCACTGTAAAAGCGGAATGCTCTTTGTTAAGTAAATACAATAAGCAGAATAAAAGATTGCCTGAAGAAAACCTTTTTCCGTCCAGAAACCTTTTAGCCCAGACTAATATATAATTAGAGCACAAATTAGCCTCCTTCAATTGCAATTTCATTACGGGATTGCAGTGATATCAGGAACCAAAAGAATGAAGCTATTTATGAGTGCTATAGCCAGAAGTCTTTCCTAAGTGAATCTTTTGACACTTTTTTGCTAAGGCATTGCTCACTGAGAACTGTGGTGTCTCTGTACGACATCTCACTGTGTGTGAGACTGAGGGGTTGTGATCATGATAAAGGCTGGTATTCACTCCTGACTTTCTCAACTGCTTTCTTTGATTGAAGTGCAAAGAGCGTAGGCTTTTGGGACCTAATCCAAAGGCTGCATTTGGTGAGGGAAATGCTTCAGATGATACACATAGGATCAGGGCAGCCCTCGGCTGTAGTACCAGCAGTGACTGTTGTGTCTGGGTACTGAGATCCTAAAGTGTGTGTACTCCACATGTGCCTGACTGCTGACAGCTGTCAGACCTTCAGGATTAACCCTCAAGACACTGATGGCACACACAAACCTAAATCTTCTTTGCTGAGATAATCTCATTTCTCATAGAGAGTTAACCTATTAACAGAGCAATATGGAAATGTTTTTTTGCTGCAGTGGCTTATACTTACTCCTGCCACCAATCAAAATGCAAATCCATTTAGTTTTATACTATACTATTGTTAGGTAAACACAAAGGGATATTTTGTGATTTAAGTTAGTGTAATTAATAGGTGACATTTACATGTGGATTTAAAATTCAGCATTTCATTTTTACGTTGTCTTAAGGGACCCTTTAACCATCTTAAGATTTTGTTGGTACTGTTTGCCACCTGTCCCCAAAGCCCCTGCTAGTGAATTCACTTTGTGTGGCAGAGAAACAGGATGTAAAATTTGCTGTGTGCTTAGAGAAGCAATGGATGGGTTTGTGTCAACCAAACACAGGCAGGACCTAATAACAGGATATAGTTCTATCAATACCAGTGATAAGGATTATAATTCAATATGTCAATCCATTGGCTAAGCAAGGGAACATTAGGTGTGTGTCTGGGAGGAGGGCAGGACTTTGGGTAAGCTCTGTAAAAAGTGAAACACTGCACAGATGAATTATTGACCCAGTGAAGGAGGAAAAGATAAATGACAGAATTATTAAATGAAGGTGCTTACAGGGAAATAGTCAGTTTAGGTTTAAATTGGTTGGTATTATTTTGCACTATCATCTTTTGCACATTATTGCCTGTTGCTGTACAGACCATGAGGCACTTCAGCTTCATTACTAATGGTGAAATTCAGTGTTAATTGTCAAGATTAGGAGATTGTATTCACACTTTATGGTCACTATGTAGGTTAATGCCCATCAGAATTAGCCATGTTTCCAGCAGTTTGATAAAATCTTATGAATAAGAATAAAGGACAAGTTTGGATTTGAAAAAAATCATAGAGAAATACCACTAAAGCTTCCTTCTCTTCCTTCCATGACTTTGCTATTTTTTTCCCCTTTTCCCCCCTTTTTTTACTTTATAATTGTAAATGTTCTCTGTCTGAGGAAGTTATTTTTCAAGGTTAGGAGAGAGGGTTTAAGCAGGAAAAAAAAAGACATTTCAAAAACTCTTTTCTGCAGAAATACAGAATATATAACCCTACATTTATGAGAAATAATACATAAAGGTGTTATTGCTGGCATTACAGTTGTATCCAAAGCCTCTGATACCATGAAGAAGAGATTTCAAAAGGGCCTACATGGACACAAAGAAAGCTTTATTTACATTGGAAATTGACTGACAAAGAGCAGGTATAGTGGAATTTATCTCTAGCTGCCCTGGAACACTATCACAAGATGATAGCATCATATTTTGTAGTGCATTCATTATAAAAACAGTCTTCCAAGTGGAAATCTGCTCAGTACTCAAAGCACAAAAATCATCATTTCTTCTGAAGAGAAGCCTATTATAGGAAGGAAGCCTCACTCTTCTTTTTTGGGATGGAAAAGGATTTCAGTTCACTCTTCCAAGGTTATATTTTCCAGCAACAGCCGATAGTTAACACAGAATCATGAACAGTGTTTTTACAGTAGCCATAAAAATAATTTAAGAAAAAACTCCATGGAACAATATATGTGTTGTATGAAATACAGAAAATGCTTTAGTACAAATGATTCAGCAAAGCCTGGCACATAAGACAGGCAAGTTTCCACTAAAACCTGTTTTTTTGTGAAGTTGCTCTTGCCCTGGGGATGCAGTCAGAAGACTGGTCACAGGTCCTGTAAATACACTTTTATTGTGAAGAAAAGAATGCACATATACAGCTATAAACACATTCGTGCCCTTCATACCTATCAGTATTTGAAGGGCACCAGACAATACTGCTTGATCATCAACTCTGTGGAAGATCTTTCACTCTCAATCACCTGAATAAAAGCAACGGGAATGGCAGGAGCTCAACACTTTTAAAAATCAGCCCTTATACATGTTGGACAAATTGTTTAGCTTTGAGAAGAGCAGACTGAGTGGGGTCATAACAGCAGCCTGAAAGCACATAAAAAGCTGCTGCATGGAAGAAAGGAGCAAACTGTGTTCCATGTGCATTAACACAACTAGAAGTAATGGACTTAAATTGCACCAAGGAAAATTCACTTTAGACATTAAAAAACCCTTCCTAACAGTAGGGAGAGTACAGTGCTGGAATAGCTTGTCTGGTGGGAAGGTGCTGAAGGGCTGTAGGGACACACTTGGAATCTGCAGGGGGTTGCACTTCCTTTAAAGAAAGGGCCCATCCTTTATACTCTCCCATCTCTACAGACCCCAGCAGAAAAACTGGCCCTGACCATGAGACCTGGCAGCAGGTTCAAGCTCAGATTTGGAAAACTGAGTAGTATTTGCTGGTATTTGCTGCTATCTCTGAGAAGTTTGTGGCATGCTCTTTTGCTTGGCAGCTAATGAGCGCTATTAATAATCTTTTTCAAAAATGCAGCTTTCAAACACAAGAAGGATTAGACAGATGGATACCAGTGGTTTGCCAGATCAGTGTTAATAATGTTTTACTGAATTAGGTTCATTCTCATATTCAAATTGATTACCATAAGCTACTTTATTTGCCAGAGGTTTCTTCAATAGTATTCTTTTAAAAACACAATATGGACATTATAAACCAGTCCTAAGTAATTCATTTGGTTTGTGTGGAGTATGAAATTACTCTGGAAGGGACAAATATGATGCAATAGTATAAACTCAGCTGTAAAACCTCTTTAAAAACCCTTATTTTTTTATTTCTCTAAAGCAGTATTTGCAGCTACTTGAATAGCTACATTTTTACAGTTGTGTTTAGCCTTGATTTATTTGAAAGGGTGGGGGGATACAGGGAAAAGAGAGCCTGCACATCAGGAGATGATTCTTTATCTTCCTCCCCACATCTTGGTCAGTTCAGGCTTGGGCTGACATTGACTGACAGGATGAAGAGATTCTTAATGCAAAAGAAAAATATGCCAGATTTGTGGGGAAAATAACAATGTATTTGAACCACAGCATTTATTGGGAAGGCTCACAGTCTTCTAAATTATTGCTTGTATGGCCACCATGATGCATCATTTAATTTCAGCAGCCAGTTTCTAGATAGGGATTTACTTGCTCTGTCTCAGAATCAGCCCTACAGCTGAGTTTGAGAACCAGCTGGTGAATCAAAAGTTTCTGGGTATGCATGACTTAGCAGCATTACTCAAGAGCTTTTTGCTTCACAGGCAAGTAGGCAGGCTCTGTGTGATGCTTTTATATCCATACTGACAGAGCTGTGCTGGGGTTCCCATGAATTTACCACCAGTTCCACGGGGGCTGGGAGGATCTCTGTCCATCCCCTCCAGCCATTTTAAGTGGGAAATGTGGCTGCCCTAAATCCCTTCAGAGGGATGATGTTTCTGTAGACAGAGCAGCAGCTTTCGCTGCCTTGCATGGGTTAAGTTCAAGCCTGCAGGTATTTGCAAGGGGCTATTGGTACATACCCATTCCTGCTTGGTTTGTGTTTTCTTCCCTCAGTCCTACACTGTGAGGAATCCTACACTCTTAAATTGGAGCTCTTCTGACCTAATAGACCCTTGACAGCCATCAGCCAATGCTGCCCAGCATGCCTGGCTGGGCAGTCCAAGGGGGAAAAAAGAGCCTTTGAACTGGAGAATATGAAAGGGTTAAAATATGTGGGACTGTTCCTGTCTGTAGGTGTGATGCTTGGCACCCGTGAGAGCATGGCCTTTGAGGTGGACAGTTGCTAAAGGTCTGCTTTTTATAATTTGTTTTCAATCCAAAGAATTTGCTGTGGTATCCCTGGCCTATGTGGGAACTAGTTAAGGAAAGCTTTCCTTGGAGGTAGCAGGGAAATATACAGAGAGAAAAAACCTTCTGGTTGAATAGGATTTTTCACTGGAACTATTTTCTTAACAAGAGGGAAAAAAGGGACTATTCAGGTTAATGAATGTAGGTTTTTAAAAGAAAAAAAAAGTATTCAGCATTACTGTTTTTGTTCTCTGCTTCAGCAAGGACCTGAAACAAAGATGTAAAACATCAGAGCACATTGCTCTTAGTCTGATAACTAAAGACAAAACCAGGGAAATTTTTGTATTCAGCATTTCAGCCAAAGGTTTTCAACTGCTCAAAGCACGTTGTGCCTTGAGTAAGAAGTCAGGGGTGTGAACCTGGAGCCATGAAATCCTCCTCTGAACCAGGGCAACAAGCTGTTCGGTATGACGCAGCCCCCAGGCACAGAAGCTCCTGCCTCTGTGCCTTGCCTGGAAGTTGAACATGGCCAGCCAAGTGCAGGGGTCTTCTGTAAATAGATCCGCTTGCTGCCTGTTGAATTTTTTTAATGTAGTTCTTTTTGCTCTATTCTTGTTCAGTGCTTAGTAAAATGGGATCTGTGTTCAAGATGAGAGCTCTGAAATGCAATTATATTAAGTAGCAATAACAGTTTATGGTATTATGATACTGCAGAGAACGTTGAATGTGAAACATCAGTTAGCTCAGGAGCCTGGAAGCTGGACTAATCCTCTGTGCATCCTGTCCCAGCTGCCTGCTGACCCAGAACTGCTACCCTTGGAAAGCTTTTGGGGAAGCTGTGTGAAATGTTTTACCAGGGCCAATCCAACACCTAACAGGTGGTGGTAAGTCCATGCCCTATGCTCTGGCCCCTCTGCAGCCCTGCCTCCCACCAGTGCCTCCACACACAGCTGCACTCATTTATTCTGAGGCCAAAATAACTTCTGGCTTATCACTTAGGAAGCAGAAAGGACCAGCAAAACCCCATGCATGTGATTTGTATGGATTCATTCAATATGGTCTGAGGTACACAGGGATATGTTTAATTGATCACATCATGCATTAGGACATAATTTCCTTCTGCAGTGGCATGTCCTGCAGCTCTCCTGCATTTCTGGAATGGAGACAGTGGGGTTTAGCTGCAGATTTATCACATGAATTCAAATAGGCACTTGCATAGACAAATCTCAGGGGCTGTACTTCGGTGTTCTGTACCAGCACACTCCAAGCTCCTTCACCATGAAAGACCTCTGAATAAATGAAGCGTGTTGTGTTGTGAAATATTAGCTTCTTATAACTTCCAGTAAAGTGAAAAGTAAGTAAAAACACAAGGTGGTTAATGCATTTTTTATAAGAAAGGCAATGTGTCTGTGTTTTGTTCTCCGTTAGATTCCTTGGAAATCAATTTGAAATCTAGTTCAACCTAGTCAAATTAGATCTAAAACTATTTAATTTTGTTGCAAGAGTGTTTCTCTCTCGATGCCTTGCTTGAGGACACATAGAGATAAAAACTCTTGAATTGTTATCAGTTTATGCACATCTGTCTGCCTGTGCACTATATTATGTATTTCTAAGTGATCTGACTGTGGCTTGGAGATGGCAGTTTAAAATCCACATCTTAGCAAGCTTCTTAAACTATTTGAACATTTGTTTTGGAAACATTTTTATTCTGCATTTTATAAACTGTGACAGACTTTTATTTCCTCTTTTTTTTAATCCTTATTTTTTGGGCTGTCATCACATTAGAAAACAGGAGAAGCACAGATAAAATAATAGCATGAAACCCACCAGGTCCCAGTGTGTGCTGAACAGAGATGCAAGAAGACCACAAAAATAGCCAAGGGATTTATTAAGCATACAATAAATCCGTGTGATTAACTAGAACTACTTGACTGTATGCCAAACTGTGTTGTCAAAGAGAAGTCTTCAGTCATATGGGTAACTAGTCTGGCCTAGGGTGAATGGATTAGTTTCTCATCAGCATGCATCTACATACAAATCTGCACTACTTCAGGAGACTTTGTTAAGTGGGAACAGAAAACTATATGAAAATCCTTGATTTAGGTTAAGAGAGGCTTGCCTATCACTAATTTAAACCTGTCAACTAAATTATGATTATGCGCAACATGAGTTGCTCTAACCCAAATGAGAGTACCACAGTCAGTAAAGGTATTTAAAAGAATACCTAGAGCCAGTGGAGCTGAGGGCTGGGGAGCAAAGCAGCTGCCCTTGCAGGCAGCAGTACAGACTCAGCATTGTGCATGCAAATACAAATACAGATGCAGATAGAACTGTCCATCTCCTTTCCAAAACTGACTGTGGGACTGATATGGAACAGCTCCAGCTGAGTGCAGACACTGCCTGTGAGCACCCCTCTGTGAGCTGTAACCCCCTCCCTCCTAAACTGAATACCTCCTTAAACATTAGGAGGTGAATGGGCTGCATCAGAAAGCTCCAGTTGGCGATTAGTGGTGAAAGGCTTTTTAAAATCTCTTCTCTGCTCATCTGCTGTAAGCAACAGAGTATGACCTCTCTCTTTTAATTCCATAATAACAATGCATATTTAACCTGATTCCTGACTTGATTTATCCTTGGTAATATGAGGCAGTCTTGTGTTAACTAATCTGTCTGTAGGCAGAAAGTTAAAGGCATTACTGTTACAATTTAGGGTGACATAAGAGGGCTGAGACTTGCAGGGCTTTCCCAGGCAAGATGCTACTGAGAGGTCAGGTCCAAAAACCGTGCCAGTTATTTATGTATTTAGGCATTTAAATTCTCATTTGACCCCTTGGGAGCTGAGCCAGCTAGAAGGAGTTAGGGGCTGTCCTGGGTCTGTCCTGTGTGTTGCTGCTATTACAGTGCCTTTGATGAAAAAGAAATTCCTCCAGTTCCACCTGATAAGACATGAGCCTTCAATATTTATTAAACTTTCCATCACAGCTTGTGAAGAGCCCTAAAGTCTCAGGTTCATCACTGTTACTTTGTTAGTATTTTCTTTTTGCTTTTTCAATCTTTATTCAATCCTAGGACAAATGGCTTCAAATCTTTTCCTCAATTAAGAGCGGTGACAAAGGAAAAGTTTGCTAAGGCTTCATGAAGAAGGCCAAGTTTTCAGAGTGATGCAAAGGGAACTTGACACCTGACTCCCATCAACAATAATAATGGAGGTTGTGCATCTAACTCTTTCTGCATTGTGCTGACATTGTACCCTTGAATGTTAGTACAGTTCAATAATTCTCCAAAGATGAGGCAGCTTATTTTCTCTGCCATTGCTGCTTTGCTGGCATTTTTATGGCATTCCCAGAAGTACTACCTGTCAGAGTTAGTACTTCCAAGGATGGCATTGCTTTGGGGTGATTGAGGATTGATGTAATTAAAGAGAAGGCAGTCTACTGCTTGCCCATGGGTATTTTATATTAAGCATTTCACTGCACAGCTACGATTGATGATTTAAGACATGACAAAGTTGGGCTGCTCTGTATGAACAGGGCAACAGAGATTCAAACCATGAATTCAGGGATGTGCATCCTCTATTCTTATGCTCAAAATTTTGAGAGTGCTGCAGAAACAGAGTTTTCTAGGAAAACTGCAACCTCCTCAAGAGGCATTTTGAAGGAAGGTGTTCCTGCCCATGACAGGGAGTTTGGAAAAAGGTGACCTTTGAGGTCCCTTCTCAACCAAAACCATTACATGAATGAACACCACTGAAAACTCGCAGAAACTTGCCACAGGGATAGTGTCACTCGCATCTAGGGACAGGTAAGATCATTATTTGGGAATAATTTGGAAAAGAAAAGGAAAAAGAAAATCTTATATTACATCATTAAATAAATCCCCTGGTGCAGTTGTCTTAAGTGGATTGTAGTAGTCAGCGAAGATGCAGTCAATATAGCCTATGGCATTAAAGAGCATTAATTTCCTCCTAAGTATGTGTTAGTTCTGCTCTGTAACTTGAACATATTAAAAACCACATGAAATATCAGACATATTATTATCTCAGTGTTTACCCCTTAACAAAATGATGAAGTGTTAAAATCCAGCAGACAGGCTGCTCTTTAACACTGCAGACAGAGTTTGCTAAGGATAAACCAACTCTTTGTGTAGAAAGAGGATTCTGTTTCTTCTCTTCCCTGCTATAATGTCCATAAACTCCAATAACATTTATAACTTTGCATTAAATGAAATATGTTATTTTACACAAGCACTTAAAAAATCTACTAAATATCAAGTAACAGTTTTCTTTATTCCCTTGTTAGCAGCTGCCATGGCAGCAGGACTTGCACAAGAATGAAAGAGATTTAGTGCATTGATTTGCAGTTGGCACAGCCCTCTGTTCTCAAACAGAACTGATTAGCTTAGCAGGAAAGTGCCATTTACTTTTTATCGTGTTTCTTTCCTTCTCATCTCCCTTCAGTGGCTGCCAAGAGGAACAGAAGAGCTGTAACCTCCTGAGCAGGTTGCTTACTTTCTTCAGCTCCAAATTCTGCAATTCTGAGGGCTAATTTGTCTGGATAGTGCTGTAGCATCAATAAAGATACCCGGGTTACTGCTTTGGTGTACTGAAAACAGGTCCCACTGAGCTCTTTCTCAGGCTCTTTCTACACAAAATTTACCCTGACTATGAGAATCCCCTATGTGCCCAAAAGTGCCATCTAAACCAGGATTTTAGAAGTTTTTTCACCATTTACTGGTAAAACTGGACAGCAAGGCAAAATGTCTAGCTGGGAAGGTTTCTCTTGAGTATCTCACTTTTGCTTCATAAACTGACTGTAGGGCTTGTCTTCTAATATATAACATTTGAAGGACTGTGTACACACTTCTGCACCTCTGATCTTCTGTATATTGAAGCTGCTGGGGAAACTCTTGATTCACCAGTTAAAAGTCAAGATTTTCTGTAGTGCAGAATGACCAGCAGCTGCAATAAAACAGTGGGAATCATTGAATTAGCAATTATTTTCCCTTGAAGACCAATTCATGGCAAAAATTCAGTTTGCTTTGGCTAAGACTCCATCATTTCAGGGGTCAGATCCTCAGCTGGAGTGAGTGTCTGTGGCTTTACTGAACTCCATGAACATACATGGAGTCTTGCCAGCTGAGGTCAGTGGAATAACACTGTTTCAAACCAGTTAAGGTTCTGATCCCATAAACTTGCCATGACTATTCAGTCTCATTAGTCTTTTTCAGTTCTCTCTCAAACTTGTCAAAAATTCAACGATGCCAAATCTTCTTAGGGGTGTTAGATATTTCCAAATCTGTTCCTACTAAGAAATAATAAGGAAAAAAAAAACAAAAGGAAAGGGTGGGAGGCTGAAAACCTGGTTCAGAGTTATTTCTGGAAACAAAGATTAAAAGATGAAGAGGGGAAAGAGAGCGTCCTTCCTACTTTCTAGCTGAAATTCACTCAATAATATTAATCCTTTTGGACTCTTTACAGTTCGTAGAGATGAAGAGGCTAATCTCTGTCTCTTCTACACTGGAGGCTCCATTAGTTCTACTAAATAGCTGGTGCAGCACCAGGGATAGAAGTACATATGCATTTACCTCCCTTCTCCTTTGATCCCAGCAAGAGATTATAAAACAGCTCCCATATTCTGTTCTTTCATTTTGAAATGCAAAGCAATCTGTAACTTTCTTCCCTCTGGCACAGGAAATCCTGGTGAGGAGAGGGGCCCTCTACTAGAAAATGTATAGCTCACACTTTTCAAATGTATCTAACTCCATTAGTCACGTGAATTCATTCTCTTTTATTAACCATCTTATGAACCATCTTTCCTCCCTCCACAACAACAAAGAAAATCCTCTTTTCTGGTAAAGCAGGAGTTATTTGAGCTTCACTGATTCAAAAGACTGCAGTATCTGCCATAGCTAATGAAGTCCTGGCAAACCAGGGGTGTGCTGACAGGGCAACATGACCACAGTCCTCTCCTTACTAAAAAAAGCTACCTCTTTGCAGGACTTAAAGTACTGCAGATGTGGGTGTACTCACTGTCAGCAAAACCTTACTCTCTTGGTGCTGTATACCATTTGTTTTGCCACTAGTGGCAAACTTTAATAATCATGAGTTGAATTTTAGGATAAAATGACTCATGCCTTAAACTCCATTGATTGCAAAGGGATGTGAGCCTGGCTTGGATACAGAAGTAAACATTTGGTCAGATAAAACCAAGGTCATACACCAGGTCATTCTCAGCTCTCTCACACTTAACATCTGTGAAATGTCCTCCTTGGCTGTATCCTGGGTTTCCTCCCTGTGAAAATTCAGACACAAGGTGATAGAAGAAGCACAAATAATGGCACCAGAATGTAGGCAAAACATGGTGTCAGAAGGTGGCCGAGGGTCATACTGACAGCTGGATGGCATAGAAATATAGATAGAGGCACACAGTTGTGGCCTGCAAAGTGGATCTTGCAACCCTGTATCAGGGCCTAAAATAACTACTTATGTTTGGAAAGCATCTAGCATCAGATGCCTCAAAAAGGGACACACACATGACAGCCTTCTTAGTGTGGTTTTCATGAAAGTATTCAGTAATATACACTGAAGATTAGAGTGCATCCAAAATCTATCCCACTTCAGGGCTTGGGGAACTTACCTGAGGATACTGGGAGGGATCCCTTCAGTTTGAGAATTTTTCCTGAGGACTGATGTCCAAGCCCTGTCTTTCAAACTGGTGGGAAAGGGGAGCAAGAATCATAGTCTTTTAAAATGGGTTATCTGTGGGTGACAGTGAGGGTAGACCCTTGTACCCAGATGACACAGTCAATGCATTTATCCAGAGCAGGATTTGTCTGGGCTAGGGGCCCTGGAGAGGCTGTGAGCAGGCTGTGGGAGCCCATCAGTGCCCTCAGGGACAACACAGTCAGCACACTTAGCACAGTCTGGCTACTTGCACATACAGTTCCACTTCTATGTACATTTTAATGCTGTTCTACACACATTTTAACATTTAAATTTGATTAGTGGGTTTTCAATATAGGAAAAAAACCCAATAACAGATATTTACCAGTAGTCCTGCTCTTCCCCACTGCCGCTGGAAGGCACTAATCCACCCAAAATTCCACTCCTTGCACCAAACACACACTTAAAGACCATGCTCAATGAGGCCTTGCTTGGCCTCCAAGCCTTTTGGATGAAACATGCTGGGCTCTGATCCACAGCAGAGACTCTGATCAGCCACCATGTGGCTTCCCTGTGACCACCTTGCAGCAGAGTTGCAGGCACAGGAACACAGCCACAGCCCCTGGCACTAGATCACTGTCCTGGGCACAGCCTGTCGCTGTGATGCACGACACAGAAAGAGTTCGGGACGCATGGAGAGGTTCTTCCATCAGCAGTGAAAACCTTTACTTGGGTTTTACAGCCCCTTTTATAAAGTGTTCTGATACAGGTTTAGCATGATTGGCCAAAGCCCCTCTCTGGTCCCATTGGTGGAACAAGAGAAAAATACATTCAGAACATCTTCTTATTTTGAGAACCCAAATCTATTTACAAAAAACATTCCTTGAAAAAGAGGTTTCCCAACAGGTTTCCCTTGGGAACATCTCAGCCACTGACAGGCTAAGAATTTTCCTTAAGCCCAGAAAATCACGTCCACAACAGCCCTTGGCTAGTGGATGGAATGGGCCCCCAAGGAGATGGCACATTTCTGCTGGCAGCAAGTGCCAGAAGAGGGAAGGGCTCATGCTGCCATGGGGCTCATCTGAGAAGCCCTGCAGGGCCAGTCTGCAGCCTCATGTTCTACAGGTGGATGGCTCTTTGTTGTGCTGCTGTACGAAAATGCTAGGCCAGTGCAGCAAAACATTACTTCTAACCTCAGTCTTCACTGCTAGAAAGAGGCTGTGCTCTGATTTGTTCAGTTTTGTATTATTGCTCAAATGTGGAATCCAGGACAGAGGGATATATTAGGGGGTCACATCTGTAGTGCCATGGCTAAAGACCAATATATATTAACTTTTCCAAGGCACTTGATTGTCCAAGACTATTCTGGATGTCCAGGAGCACTTGTACTAAAAAAATTTTGCACTTTGGCCTTGGCTGAGCTTCAACAGATAGATTTGCTTCATATTTGTTAACAAAAGTGACCACGATAGAGAGAGGGAGAAAGAAAAGGTGAGAATTTCTCTCCAGAAGTAGCCACACAGTAAATCTCCAGTGAAGAGTTTTATGGGATAAGGTCGATTTCCACTATTCTGCTTCCAGACCTTATAGATGGTTATCAGGACAAAAGTAATTATCTAATACTGGTGATTTAAATACAAACAACACAATCATTCATTTCCTTGGCCCTGAGTCACAAAACTTCAGAGTGCAATGTGACCTCTGCCACTTCCACAAATGACTTACTAGCAAGAAATGAACTTCTTCAATTCAAAAAGAAATGGAGAAAAACAAATCCATATCTTCCCTCCTCAAAGGGACAACAAGATCATAAAGTCATGCTCCATATGGCCCTGACACTGTCAGGTGGTTTGGGCAGTAAATTGAGGTCTGTGTCATTGATATGTGTAGACCTTAAGATCTAGCTCATGTCTACTGCTGAGAGAGCGATCTGTATCTAATTTGTTCAGTTGCTTTTCTGTTTGTATCAGACTTTGATTTTTCCAAATATACTTGTCAGTAGAATTTGCTCAAATGCACTTTGCAAGCATATTTTAGCCTATGCAAACTATTTGTTTTGACTGTTCACTACTCATGCTGTGTAACCAGCCACCTAAGGCAAACTGCAGTTTTCCACTGGTTTTGCAGATGACTGATCCCTGAAGTGCCCTGAACTCCTTTTGCAAATCTCTGTTGTAATCTGTCTCCAGTCACTCAATAAGGTTACCAAAAGCTATTTTTCAGTCACATAACAAGTACCACTATTTCTTGTCTCATAACAGATATGCTTAGTGTCCTGACAGAAATGAACACAGTGATGGAAGTGATTTGCACACGCACTAAATGAGTTGGAAAATGAACATTTTCATGATTCCTTTTAACCCAGACATATTTAAAATGTAAAAATTACTTTAAAATCTCTTTACAAACTAATAAAAAGTGTAAATGATTTCTTGCAGAATTCTTCATTGAAAATAAGCACCATAAAATGTCGAACATGGATGCATCTTTTCTTGGCACATCACTTATCAGGCTGCAGCTGAAGAGACCTAGAGGTCTGGACTGCACAACTACAACCACAGCTTGGATTCATTGGGCAAGTTATAGCACTATCCTATTTTTTTTTATGCTGCAAAATGAGATGTGATTGTTGTTCCTGATGAAGGGCAGTGGACATACTTTCCTAGAGAATAAAATCAGAGAGCCTCACAAGACTAAATCAAATCTCTTGACTGTCCCCAAGCCTTTCATCTGGTCAGCTTGATGCTTAGCACAGTAATGGCTGAGGTTAGATGAGATGAACCCCACTCTGCTTCCACTTGTAACAACTCTCAGTGCCAGGCTGATAAAAGCCTTGTGCGTTAATACAGAGGTGACACTGAGTTTATTTGCAGACACCTCTATGGAGCAAGAGTGTTGTTTCTATGGTAAGTTAGCACAGATTTAAGGAATGAACTGCAGAGGAAATCTGACTGCTAATGACATCTGTGGGCAAAGAATCCACAGCCTTCAGAGTGCTAGAGAACAGAGTTCCCAAATGCACCTCACTCATGACATCTTCATCAGCTCAGTGGAGTCCCAGGCACCTCTTGAGGCCATGTTTCTTTCTGACAACCTGGTTAGAAACATATGCTATGGATCAGAGTATTTTGCATTTTTTAATGGCCAGGCTGAGGTCACATGCAAGGGCTTCCACCCTCTTGCAAATGTCAAAATCTGACTCAGACATGACATAACCCAAAACACCTTGTCATTACTCCTTGTGGGAACACCATTACATGTGGCAAAACTGAGGTAAAATAAAGATATCTGACCTAAAATAGGTAGCATATATTTTTGTAGAGGAAGGTCATTTGTTGCTGTTATTTTGAGTACTCTGCTGACAGAGGCTTTTCTCTACCATTCTAATTTCAATGCTTCTATCTATAGCCCTTTGTGTAGATTTGTCCTTTCAGTGTGCACTGTTGTCAATGGAAAGATATTGTAAACTGGTTTCAAGGTGTGACTCAGGAAAAGCTGGCAAAAAGACGCTCTGAAATTTTCAAAGCCTTGTTTTGCATATCTTCAGTTTGAATGGATATGCATGCAATCCTCTACAGTTTGGCAAATCTCATCCATAAACTGCCTCCCACCTTCAAAACAGAGTCAATGTCATCCAAAAAGTTTCTAAAACACGACAACAATGATTCCCAGCTCTCGAGGACAGCCTTGCATTTCTGTTATGGCTGCTGCCTATGAGAGAATGTACATATACATCAAGTTTGCATACATACAGACATGCATTTACAGGAACCTTTGTGATTTTCCAAACACAGGCACCAAGTTTGTCAGTCAGAGCCTCTGAGCACCTAAACACATACACAAGCCACCTACACCTCAGAGTTCTTGGCATCCACTAAGACGCTCATGACTGAAACAGGGTTCCCTATGGCCAAGAGAAAATCTTCATATAAGACTTAGAAAACTCACAGGTTTTTATAACCATTATGGTGAGGCTTGTAGAAAAGAAATCAAGGACAGAGATCTGGAAGGAGGTAGATCTAGATGAATAGTGGCTTTATAAGGAGTAGCACAGAATATATACTTAGAAAGAAATCCCATTATGATTTAAGATGCACAACTACCACAGATATTGCCTATAAAAGCATCAGAAGAATAGGATTTCCTGGCTCACAAGGATGATTTTCTTTTTGCAGGTCTGCTCTACACTATTATTGAAAGAGCAAAAGATATCATAGCTTCTCCCAAAACAATTTAGAGCCAGGAAAAGGAAGGCTTCCTTCCATTCTTCCTTATTTCTTACAGCTGCTCTGTTCTGACAGGCTGCTCAGGAGGACAATAGGGATTTACTGTTTGCTCTGTGGCACACAAAAAAGCATTAAAATAAAAAATCCTCATGTAAATAATTGCATCAATTTTGCAATCAACCAGAAAACAAACAAACAAAATCCGGTGAGGCCAACACTGAATGTACTAATCTTGCCAATGCTGTGTATAATTAAAACAATTTCACCTTGAAATCTGGCATTCATTATAATATGGAGCACCTCCAGGCTTTAGCATTTTAGTTTGTTTTTATGGACCTAGCTAGAATAGAGGTTTGTACATGAAATATATTCTAGTCTTTTTGCTTCTGATCCATTTAGTAATTATTTTATGCAGTCTATTTGTTACATATTAGTTGTCTCTTGTTTCTGTTGCTGCACCTGTATGACTTAGGAAACACCTCAGTGCATCTCACTTGGCAGCAAAATGCATGACAAAGTCACTGATACCAACATACCAACAAAACTCAAGTAAATCCCAAATTTGTGTTTGCATTCAATGAACACAGCACTGAAGAGATTTGCTGCTGTTGTCCTCTAGGCAATGACAGAACAAAATGTTAAAAACAGCTCTCAGTCTCAACACTGTCATTTCAGATTTCCCACCCTCATGGAGCTCAGTTTACAGCAGGTGTCTGACAATATCCTGAAAAACTGTTGATACTTTTCTGGAAATTGATTTATATAAAATAAAAGGGAAGCACCAAAACTTACATTCAAACCTCTCATCTTTGCCCTTAACTTCAACATGAGAAATGGATCTCAACTTCAAACTTCAGGAAAATGCAGACCTTACTTTAAACTTTAGACCTTACACCTGTATAACTCAGGCTTCTTAGCCAAAATCTAATCTAGTTCAAGTAACAGTCTGATTCCTCACTTAAATTTAAGTCTTGCCACTTGGGCCTAGCTTTAATTTAAATAAGATTTATTCAGTTACCTTCCTTCTAGCATCAAGCAGTTTCAGCTAAAGAAATTTGTACTTGAAATGCATCCGTTCAGCATCAGTACTGTTAAATTAGCAGTGATATATGTGCTTGTGGGCACAGTGACCTTTATTAGCTCCTCATTATGTTTGAAAATAATTCTTGTTATCTGACTGAATGAATTATGCTGAGCATTGTTATGGCTCAGATAACCTATGGAAACTAGTTATTTTTCATGGCATGTTAAATGTTAAAACTAACAAGCAGTTAGTTAAGCATTACACTGGAGACTATCATCATGTCCTACAACTTGGAACACGCACTTTAAGACTGTTCAGATTAAAGATGAATCAAAGCACTTCAGCTTCAGGGATGGAGCTGGAGGTGTACATCCCTCCAGACAGAACTGGAGTGTAAAATCCTACACAAATTGCTTTTAACATTTAATAATTCACAAAATCTATGGTTAAGCACAGCCTGGCTGGGATAGATAAGTAAAATAAATACCGCAAAGTCAATTTTTAATAATCTGTGGCATGAAATTTAAGCACAAGAGAAAACATTTCACAATCAAGTCAGAAGCTTTTTGTAAATGATCAAATGAGAATTTTATACCCCCTCACCTACCAATGCAAAATACATCCAGTTTATCCTTTAGTCCTCACAGCACACTCCTAGATTTCTTTGTTTAAATGCCTTTTAATTCCAAGAGAGCCTTTACTGTAACCCCTTTTTAGAGCTAGAGTTATTTACAACAACCTCAGAAGATAGATTCTGGAGCCTCTTCTTTGCTGGTGAATTGGTGCATCAAATGCAGTCACAGAAAATAATGTAATTAGTTTTTTGTGCTAGTCTGGTAACAAGTCGTCTGGTATATTTATTTAATTATTGAGACAACACATTTACAACTGAAGGGATTTTGTTATAAGAGATTTATAATACTCTGATTTAGGATGATCTTCAGTCTCTTAATGCCAAGTAAAAACTGGCCTTCAAGCAACATTTTTGTATGATGAAGAATAAAATCCCAGATGGCTTATGACAAGTCTATGTTGTCCTAAAAGAGAAATCAAAATGAAAAGCTGGGAAAATTAAATGGCAAGGATAATATATATACACACGTGTGTTCAGAGGAGAGAGAAATGTGAAGATTTGTATGTATTTTATGCATCTGGAATCAGTATGCTAACATGCTGTTTATGCTAAGAGGTGTACCATCTGCAAGGAATAAAGAAAAGGGAGAGATTATACTATATTAGGGGGAAATCATATTTTGACTTTATTATTATGGCTGTGGCTATTTTATGAAAAGGAGGTGGATTAATAATTGTCTAACCAACCAAAAAGGAAGGAGAAAGCAAAATGGATTTTTCAGAGAATATTTCTCATGCAATAATAAGGGGCTTGTGCAACAGAGTAGGAGAAGGGAGGGCAGTGACAAGAAAGGGAGACCGAGCCTCATGGTAGGAGAGAGGTGAGAACTTGGGTGTCTGCAGAGCTGAGCATGGCTGCAGAGAGAAGGGTGAGTATGCACCAGCAGCCACAGGCAACACAGCCAGAGAGAGGAGAGGTCTTCTGGTGTCCTGGACATCGGCAAAGAGGATGACAGAGAGCCACACGACTTGGCTGTGCGTCCCCTAAGCACAGCTGCCTCCTGGGGTGCCTGGCCATGGGCAGAGGAGAGGCAGGACAAGGGGCTGGTGCAATGCAACCCTCAGTGCTGGGAGGGGATCCTGAAGCCAGGCCCATCTGGGATGGGAAGTGGGCCAGGATGGCTGCATTCTCTCACATCTCCGGGGGACCAGGGCTGGTCAGGGCGCAGGATGATGACACTGGGAGTCAAAAGTGGGTCCCTGAGCTGTTAGGAAATTATTTTCTGGTAGAAAACTGTAGGGAAAACAGACAGCCTTTTAATCTAAGGTAAAGGAGCTAAAATCTGGTAAAGCTCAGCCCTACACTGAGGATCTGGGCCAGACCTCCTGCTCCTTTTATTTACGCTCTCTCATAGTAGATACTTGGCACATGCTATTGCACTTCTTCCCCTGCTGCCCTGCTCCTACTCTGGGCCAGAGGCTTTTTGTTCTGAATGGAAGGACAACCCTCACAAAGGGCCTTTTTCCTGAGAGATATTGGTTTCATTTACAGTGAGCTAGAAATGCATGTGCTGCCATGCCCTGGGCCTTTCAATCACCCGCCAAGAGCACTCACTTTTCATTGTTTCCATTTTAACACTGCTCTTGCAGCTGCAATTGCAGCCACTTTGAATTAAATCTGGGTTAACAGTCTGAGGACAGATAAGCCCCAAGAGAGGAAATGATGTAAATCCAAATGGCAATTCTTTAACCTATTGCTTATTATGACAGGCTGGAAGCCCTGTGTGCAATCGGAAGCAAAGTGCATTTTTGCAGTCTATTCTCATCTGCATAAACCTTTCTCTTGGAATTTGCATAATTTTTCAATTAATCACCAGGACAATACTCTAACTCCTGAACATCCCTCTTTCAGGCATTTAAGGTATTCTTGCTAATATGAAAGCTTTAGACAACGATGATGAGGCCAAGACCTGGAGTTTTATATTTATTTCACATGTAAAACCCCGTCCAAATGTTTACTGTACCTTATACTCAACAACAAGTGCATCACTGATTACTGAAAAAGCACAGATGGGACGTAGACAGTTTTTCATTCCTTGTTCCATATGATAGAACTCAACACATCTGGTATGCTATGAAAAGCATCTTTGCACTAATTTGTTTGTCAGTATCTATTGAAAGGACTATCTGTCATCCTGTCGCATTCTGGTTGCCCTGAGATGGCTGAAGACAAGACTAGTCACAAATTGAGACTGCTGGCCACTGGGGAATAACTGGTAGAAACCACCAGCTGTTCCAAGGATCATCAGTGGTGGAATTGTGTTTTTATTTTTTTTTTCTTTTTCATTTTATTAGTGGAAATTTCAGTGTAATCTCTCCTCAGACATTTTGTGTTTGCATGAAGAAACCAAATCACTTGAGCAACCGACAGTTTGTTTGTCCTTGCTGTCCATGTGCACATTTCCAATCTGTTTTTACAGCTGGCTGAATTTTCTTTGACTGGACAGGAATGATGCAGGGGGCAGAAAAAGAGCATGCTGCTGGAGTATATGGGGTGATTTTATAATCGCCTTTGGATGCTACATCTTTTATGTCAAGAACTTGACCATAAATAGATTGGTTTGTCAGGGAAAAGTAAAGGACCTAAAGGAACCTTGGTGTTTATATAGGTTAATCAATATGGGTTGAAAATTTTTTCCCATGGTTCTTCATCCCGATCATCGTCTTGAAAGACAGCCCTGTGATTTATGATTTGTTATGTTTATTTTACCTCATATCCTCACCAATGAATCAAAATGTTGGATGTCATTTCTTTTCCAGTCTTATTGTTGTACTTTCTTATTGTAAATGCTTTATTGCATTAAATTCTGATTGTGCAGCTAATTTAAACCATTTTTCATCAGTCAAGAGCTGTTCTGGCATGAGAGTGCAGATCTGATTGAAGGTGCGAATTTCAGATTCTATTAATGGTTGATGATATACATAAAGAACTTCCAGAAGTATAAGAAAGCCTATGAAACACAGTGGAATGATTCTCATGATCATTCAATGGGCTTACAACTTCCAGAAATACTGGACTGAACTGTTTGTAGTTAATGAAGTATTCATGCATTCTTATAATTAATCTAAATGATCTGCAATATACCACCATAACGTGCAGTTAATGCCAGCCATTTCAAAATAATGAAAATATTTTTCTACTGAATGAGATATAATCCTTTGAAACTGCTGATCTGAGTAACAAGCCATACTTTGTTTCTTAAGTACTAATAAAAGAACAACTAGCACCTTATCTGTAGGGGAACAATAATAACATCATGTGTGTTTCCCAGCTCTTCACAATGCTCTGAATGCCTAAGTTGAGCTCCTAAGCTTTGAACAAGAGTCCCACATGAATTCTGCCTAAAATTAATGCTGTGTTGTGATCCAGAGTACTCTGTAATTGTCCATATTCTTTCTCTCTGCTAATTACTGAATTACATACGAAAGATTTAAACCAAAATCAGGAGGGTATTGAGTGACAGCTAACAAAACTAAAAATGCATCATGGTCCTGACTCTGCCTATTTGCAAGAAGGTCCCCTCACTGTGGCTGAACACTGAATGTACTGGGCCCAGAACTGGCATTTGGATGCAATGGAAGAGGATGTTCCTCACTCCTGCCAACACCTAAATTACAGCGGGTGAGAATACTGCCAGTGTGTCTTGGGTTCTTAAATCCATTTCATGTCTCTAGTGGGATAAACCTTGCTAAAGTTGGGTATGCCAGACATTTAGCTTGCTGTGGAAAAAAGCCCATAAATCAAGCAGGCTTGTAAAGCAAAATAGATATGCTGAGGGAATCCTTAAAAATTAAGACAGCCTTTCGTGACTGCAAAGCACATTTTGAGCTGAATAATTTTGAGGACTAAACAGCCCATAATGTAGCTGGTTTCACATAAAGTATAATTTGATAATGAAGTGTTCTCACACAATTTAGACTTTTCAGATGGCTGCTTAAACACAGAGGTGTGGCGTGCAGTAAATGAGATTATGTTCTAAAAAATGGTTGCAACAAACGCATGGCTGCTGTGGAGAGCAGCACTATGGTGACGCACCTTGCATTCATATAAAAATTAATTTCTTGTAACACTCAAAGCAAACCAACAGATTTGACTATTTCCTTTTTCACCCTGACATTAAAGGTGAGTGTCTTGCTTTTTGGTCTTGGCTTGAAAATCAGCTTTTTAGTAGCAGCATACAATACAGATTGGATGAGATTGATAGGGATCTCTGGTGACTGTCTAGTCCAGCTCCTCTGCTTAAGCAGGGGCAGGCACAGTAGGCTGCCCAGGACCATGATCAGTTGAGTTTTGGTAATGTCCATGTGTAGAGGCTCCAAAACTAAAGCTAATTCCAGCAGCAGCAGAAGGTGCCAAGGAAAAGCATCATAGAACTGAGGCAGAGGTTTTAACAGACACCAAATAGAGAAGAACTGCACAAGGCTGCAGAATGTGCAGAAGTATTTTGCCTCGGCTCTGTGATTTCTATCCACTAATTTAAAAAGATCTTCACATAGGAAGATTATATTTCCCCAGGTTTTCAGCAGGGACATACACCAGAAATAAATTCTTATCTCATCTGAGAACCCCAGTGGAGCAGCTGGAACCCCAGGAACTCAGAAAATTCACTTTTCTCCTTCAGTCTTTACTCTGAAGGTCTTCTGTTACAAATCCGATATCTGTAGAACCACAAAGACTTGGAGAAAATCTGATGAGAAGAGCTTTTACCAGGAGACTTTCTGTATGTTTTACATTCAGTGAAACAGAAAATCAGAGTCAGTTTAGAGAGAATTTGACTGATTCTGCTTACAGTCAAAGCCAAAGCTACACAGCACAAGCCAGGCACCTGAAAGGAAACCCAGTTTTAGCATCATTTGATTTAAACTTCATAGGACATTGCAAGTCTGGGCAGATTTTTTTCCCCTGTGTCATACACTGAATCCATCAGGGTCAAACAAATAAAACTTTATTTGAAAATTCCTTACTTGTCTGTTTCTGTTTGCCTTAGTGTAAAATTGATGTGACAGAGATTTCTGAAAACCCTTTCTTCCTGCAGGGATTAATTCTGGTGGTACTGTGTGTGTTAGGGTTTTTTATAATCTCTGCTGGCGGTGAAAAAGGACTATAACACCTATGGAAATGACCGTGCCCTTTGCTTCTGTCAGTTTTCAGTCAATGTAGAAAGTCAAAAGTACCAGAGACTGAAACAGGGAGAACTCAATGTCAGATTTTTATTTTCCTTTCAAAACTTTCACATTTCTGCAGTCTCCTACTTCATTGCCACCTTCATTCTTTTAGGCCAAGCAAGAGATGGGAGACCTGGGAGATGAGTGGAGAGTGTACAATAACAAGAATTGATCCATAACTCTTGAGCTTGACCTCTGAAGGGATTGTATCCTAAGTGCCACTCCCAGCTTTACCCTGAAGTGGGGTTTGATTGCATGTTGCAAGAGGCAGCTGTACATCTCAACAAGAAGGGATGCAGAGGCTGGCTCTGTACTGGCATGGCCATCCAGCAAGGATCCAGGCAGTGGCTGGTGGTTGGGGGCTTTCACTCTGCTCATGTGTCTCATTTCGTGACTGGGTGCATGTCTCCTGTTGACCAAATCAACGCCAGCTGAGTTGGCTGTAATGATTTATTAACCATGGAAAGCCAGGGAGAAATGTTAAGTTCTCTACACCAATCAGAATCTCTTTTGACCCAACATCAGTTGGGCAAATTATGCAAGTTATGGCAGATATAAATCCTGAAAATCTCTCAGCATCTTTTATGAATGGAATGAATACTTTTATGCAAATATGAGCTGTTCTGCTGAAGTCACTTACCTTTAGGAAACACCCATGGATTTCCTGAAGGTTGGCAGGACCAGGACACAACAAGAAGCCACCTACAACTTTTATAACAATGATCTCTATTTTTGAGACAAGAATGAGGCCTATTTTGGAAGAAGCTTTATGTGTTCCTATAGTTTAAGATTTTTCTTCCTGCTTCGGACATCACCTGTGAGCTACCAAGGGCTGGTATTTGAAATCCCATTTACAACTTGGCCTCTTCTATTAATGGTGCAACATGGATGATAGTCTTCAGAGGATGGTACGTGTTGATATCACATTTCCTAAGTTGTATCTCTGGGGGCTGATCTTGTGCTTTCTTATATGCACTTAAAGTTATTCTGCTCCTATGACTTCCATGTGCTTCTCTGTGACTGCCACATCCCTGCCCAGGCAATTTTGCTATGGTCTTTATGGAAATGGTTAAATTGTTAAGGTTTAAGGTTCTTATGAGAGCAGCCATGAGGGAACATTGTCCATATCAGAGCTGACATGAAATTTGTCATTGACAACAGTGTGGACAGGCTTTTACCATCCCTCAAGACAGGTATGCTGGTGGGAAGCAACACTTCATTTGCAACTTCCAAGACTGTATATCTTAAATTGCAATGGCTTTCAGGGGGTAAAAAGTCAGTGCTGGAACTCTTAATGCATCCAAGTACATCTAAATTTCCCCTGGGGATGGGATGACTTAACCGTCATTTCAAGTTTTATATTCTTCCTTTAAATCAGCTATTTCATTTAAATAAAAAGGTTCTATATTCTGGGAAGGAAATGCAGCTGCTTCAAGTAGCCCTGCAGCAAGCTGATTTATTACTGACTGTATACTCCTTCAAGGAGAAGATTCCTTAAGAAGACATTCCACATCCAGCTCCATATTTCTTGCTACATAACACTTTATATTAATCTCACCATATCTGCATCCATGAAATTTGAGATAAAAATGGAAAATAAGGTAATTACATATTTGGAAAAATACATTTGCAGGATTTAATGCTCTGTATTCACATGAATAAACTACTCAGCTGTCTGCTATTTGAGATGTTAAAAGTAGCGTTATAAATCTGAAAAGTATCTTTTCTGCATAAACTGAGAAATGAAAAGTTTCCACTTCTACTTTTATGAAACACTATCCAAATCTCAGTAAAACTACGCTTAGGATGTACCTTAAAATAAACCCCAACAAATTCTGAAAGGAAAAACATTTATTTTTGTTGAGAGTTTTTATTCACAACCATTTATTTTATTTACAGTTTATTTACATTTGTTTTTATGTTATTTAAAAAACCCCAACACTCTCAGCTGCACTTTTTCTGTTAAATCAAAACCTGAAGGCCATGATGTTATGTACCTTTGTACGATCATGGCTCCCAAAGTGTTATTATCCACGGACAGCTCACATAGTTTTTCAGCAAGACTGGTTTTGTCCATGCACAAACCACACTTTGTAAATTCTAACAAGCACAGACACACGCACACACACACAGAGGGCAAAATCTGTCTTTGTATGGAACGAGTGCAAGTCCCACACCTGGAGCTCACATCAATTTTTAAGGAAGTGTCTGTCCTAACAGTTCCACTGTTGCTAATGTGCAGTCAAAATCTTATTGAACTGAGCTCCAACAGTAAACCAGAGATGGATACTGCTGGTGGAGTATGGCTCTCTGAAGAGAAGAAAGAAGGAGAAAGTTTTCTAGGACTACATACTTACAAAATCAGTGTTGCTGAGATGGATACAAGGCAGACGCTTTTTTAGCTCAAATCGTAAAAATATTTTGCTCAAAAAGATCCTATGCTATGCTAAAGCAAAGGTTGCACAAACTCATAAACTTTTACATGGTTTGGGCATCAGGGAAGGACCATGAGCCACAGGATCTTGAATGTAAGTTCGATATGGACTGTTGTGACCAATAGACATCTAAATAAATACCTGAACCTGAACAATGTTAATACTCCCTAATGCCTAAAATTGTTCCACAACAGAATGTACTACCAAAAATCAAGGTAGAGGTTGGGGTACTAACTCTCTGATTGCTGCTTTGAGTAGGATGGTGCCACTGTGTCTCCTAGTACTGCTCAGGACCAGGAGACAGAGACTGAATTTGAAGGAAAATTCACTAGTTCTTCTTAGACACCACTTCTTTCCTTTCTTGTTTCAAAGGAAACAGTTTGTGCAAAAGAAGTGATTGGGGTGGCTGATGGCTGAGTGCGACTTTGCACACTGGGCAGGCACAGGATTCATTGCTGGATCCCAGTTTTCCCCTGGGAGAAGAATTCATGCAGTTAAACAAATCACCTGAGGTCTTTCTCCAGTGAGGCAATTTGAAATTCCTGAAATTCATGCTCATATGTAATAAGGAAAGGTAAAACTGGATACAGGACATTAATAGCATCATCAGCTTGGTAAAATAAAGGAGCCATTCTTGCTGCTGCACATGAGCACAGCGTGGTCTGCTTCCAACAGCAGCCTCAGAGAACAGCCTTGCTTTAAATAAATAGCACGACTTTTTCAGTATTATCAAGCTGCTGGGTTTTGAATATGTCTGTACAACATAATGGTCTGGGGTGTATCAATTGTTACTGCAGGATCAATATTATAAAAGAGCTCCTCCCCTGCTCAAAGCAAAGTCTATTTTGGCTTAAAAGCAGCTGAATGGTGGGAGAGAAACATAACTTAAACAAACCTTACATTCCTAGCTGCCATTTTAAATTAACAATCTAATTTTAACTAAATCACTCTTCTCACTTTCACCTGGAGACCTGAATTTAAAATCATAATATCTCCCTGTAAAAGCTAGTTGTTGGAGTAAGACCAGGCTATTTCTGAGACAAAATGTTGTTTCACCAGTGTGCTAAGATGCAATTTTCTCCTTTTATTGCCTGAACAAGAAAAAGAAAAAATTAAAAAAGATAAATGAGATACAAATTCCAAACAAAATGTGTCTCTAATCGGATATTTCTGTAACGGGATGTATTCTAGCACAGTATGTATTCAGCCATGGTATTTTAGGGTCAATATTCAACATACTTTATGTATAGTGTTAACAAAATATGATGCACTGAAATAAAAAAGGTTTTTTATTGCTGTGAACACAGGCCAAATGCTGCAAAATGCTGAATAGGGCAGACATGACAAATGCTCCGTCTATACAGAGCTTTAAAGATTAAAACTTCTCTCTACGTGGTGTGACAGCCTGGTTTTTAAGATTATTTGGTGGCATCTGTTGAATCACTGCTACACACAAACTGTCAAGTCAAGCATGAATCTGTATCCTTAGTATCTGGTTCTATTTGTTATAGACCAAGTAATATCAATCCCATACATCACTTTTTCCAAATGTGTAGGGGAAGGACTCTCTGTGTTTTTAGAAATTCAGAAGGATGTGATATCTCTCCCTTTGTGTGCACAGATTATATTATTTGCTTTTCATAGTATGGATCCTATTATATCCCTTACAATAAACTGCTTTAATGAGTGGGGTTTTTTTCCCAGTTACTTGAAAGGGCACATGAAAAGCAAGTTAGGACTTCTGTAAAATGAGATGGGTAATTTTAGGAGAGGCTGCTGCTTGTAATTTACAGTTATTATACAATTCTTAATTTTATAAGACATGTCAGATAATAAATCCTCATTTACATTCATATACTCTGTCTCTGAATTTGAAGAAGCATCTTAACCTAAACAGCAGTTGAGATGATGATGATGATGATGAATGTGTGTACTGGACTTCTGTCTCATCCTCAAGTTCTGATCAGTGTAATTTTGCCACAGCTGGGGAAAGTGCCTTTATTTCCCTCCCATCATTGAGGAAAGTGCCTTGCCTTCCCTTCCATTTCTAAGTAGGGCAAATGGCAGGAGGTGCTCATCGTGTTACAGGTCAGAAGTCATCTGGGTCACTAGCAGGACATTTTGAGGCACTCTGGCAAACTCTATGGAACAGAAACTCCAGTAGGAATGCTTCCAGGTACCCTAGATTGCAAAAGTGAATGGGCTCATTTCCAAAAAGCACTACATAATTAAGAAAAGAAAGGTGCATTACAAACTGCAGAGGACTTGGATGTCAGAGATGTGGAAAGTGAAAATTTAATTTGCCTTTCACGTGCAGCAGAGAGAATTTGTATGATTACATTATTGTAATTTGCTATTTGTATGATTAAGAAGCTGAAGGGGTTATTAATTAACTGGATATATCTCTAACATGGTGATCTTACATGGTGGTATCGTAAGATCTTACTGGTGGTATCATATGGAGCAGTGACAGAAACCACTCAGAGCACACTATGCACATTATGTCCTGTAAGTTCATTCTTTTTCATTTGATTTCTGTGGGTTTATCCTTCCATGAGAGAAAAGACACAAGAAATCTTGAAATGGCTTAGTGGTCTGACTTAATATCAGAGCAGTTCTTTTATGCAGGACATCATTCTCTCTCTTTGCCTTCAGAAGAAATACTGGACCATGTCCTCCTGACAAGGAGCAGCAACTCCTCCAGACATGGCACTGACACGAGATGTGCCCAAAAAAATGGTCCTGCTGATTTCACAGATATCTCCCATCCACAGCTTTCTGTCCCATCTGGGCCTGGATATTTATTGTATCATTGCCAGAACCTTGACAGAAAGAGAAGCAGTTCCACTGACACAGCAGACGAGAAGATCCTCCTGAAATGTTTTAGCAGAACTTCTCATGTTGAAAAGAGCCAGAAATGATGGATGCACTTTTCTGAACACAAACACACATTTCCTGACAGACTAGGGGTGCCTTGCTGGACAGGTTGCAAAAAAAATTCTCAAGCTGAAGCACTACCTCTCCAGCAGCTGCCACAAATCCTTAACTGCAGACAGAGGAAAGAGCATACGGCTGAATACAACCACACTAGGCACAAAGGAGGGTTGGTAGCAGTCTGAATGCTCAGACTAAAAAACTGGGGTAAAATGATGTGCAACTGTTCAGCTTTTGACATGGACAAACTGAAAAATGTAGGTAGCACAAACTCACCAACCCCTCTGTGCAGATTTTGTAAAGCTCAGAGGCCATTAGCTAAAGCAGTGCTCCCTGCCAGGGCCAGTCAGACTGCCATGTGGAACTCATGCTAACCTGCTGTGTCCAAATTCATCACCAGGCCTGGAGATGAAGGGCAGGAGTTCTGTGTGCCACCTAAATCAGAGAATCAGAGAATCACAGAATCCCTAGGCTGGAAGAGACCTCCAAGATCATTGAGTCCAACCGAGCCCTAGCACTACAACTAAACCATGGCACTGAGTGCCACATCCAGTCTTTTTTAAACACATCCAGGGATGGTGACTCCACCACCTCCCTGGACAGACCATCCTAAAAATCTAAATATTTCTGTAAAAACCTTTTTCCTAATATCTAACCTATATTTCCCTTGGCACAGCCTGAGACTGTGACCTCTGGTTCTGTCAGCTGTTGCCTGGAGAAAGAGACCAAGCCCCACCTGACTGCAACCTCCTTTCAGGGAGCTGTGGAGAGTGATGAGGTCACCCCTGAGCCTCCTTCTCTCCAGGCTAAACAGCCCCAGCTCCCTCAGCCATTCCTCACAGGGTTTGTGTTCCCAGCCCCTCTCCAGCCTGGCTGCCTCCTCTGGATGTGCTCAAGCATCCCAAAGTCCTTCCCAAGCTGAGGGGCCAGAACTGGGCCCAGCACTCAGGGTGAGGCCTCACCAGTGCCAGGTACAGGGGAAGAATGACCTCCCTGCTCCTGCTGCCCACACCATTCCTGATCCAGGCCAGGGGCCTTTCTGGCCACCAGGGCACTCTGCTGGCTCATGTTCAGCTGCTGTCACCAGCACCCCCAGGTCCCTTTCTGCCTGGGCACTGTCCAGCCACACCGTCCCCAGCCTGTAGCATTGCCAAAATGCAGGACTTGGCACTTCGACTTATTAAACCTCATCCCACTGGACTCTGCCCATCCCTCCAACCACTCCAGGTCTCTCTGCAGAGCCCTTCTCCCTTCCAACAGATCAACGCATGCTCCCAGCTTTGTGTCATCTGCAAATTTACTCATGAAAGACTCAGTACCCTCATCCATGTCACCAATAAAGACATTGAACAGAACAGGCCCCAGCACAGACCCCTGAGGGACACCTCTGCTGCCAGCTGGATGCAGCACTGTTCACCACCGCTCTCTGGGCCCGGCCATCCAGCCAGTTCCTAACCCAGCACAGAGTGAGAAACTTATTCTGGCACAAAACTGAGTAGCTGACAATCTCCCACCTGAGCACAGAAGTAATCTGTAGCAGACAAGAGCTTGAAGGAATTGTGAATTCCTTCAAAAGAGTTGAAATAACATGTGCTGATTCTTATTTCATCCTCTAGAACACTGAGGGAAAAAAAATTGGCTACATCAACAGCAGTCTTGCAAATCATTAACAAGAAAATCCCCTTAAATGAAAGTCTACTGATTTTCCATGGGGTAAACTCCTGATAGTAACATGAAACTATAAAACACATAGAAATATAAATAATTATAATCAAAGTGGGGAGTAATATTATATTTTAATAGTAAAATAATATCAAGACTGCAATAAATTATATAAAAACTGCATTAGAAAACCTATCTAAGATATTAAATTATTATCTGAGTTGAAGTTGTAGAGTTTTAAGTTCATAAATAATAATGAAGCTTCTGTTGGTAACATAAGTAATGTTTAAACTGTAGGGTTTAAACTCTGTTTTTACTGAGCTTAAAAAGCTTAAAAAGCTTAAAAAGCTTAAAAAGAGGAAGGGCAGAGTAGAGAGGGCACAGATTCAGATAAAGCAGCTGTTATCCTCCACAGGCTGTGTAGGGAATGGCAGAGTCCCCACAACTGAAATGACAATTAAAATAATAACTAGCAAGTGGTGCATACTATTGATAATACCATCTCTAAAAAAATAAACTCAGGAAGCCTCTGGATTCTGGAATATCTGGTAAAACAAAAACCAAAGTGAACTTGCATTGGAGAACAAGCTCCTATTTCCCTTTCCAGATGACCCCAAAGAATCTGACCTGCCATGGATGTGGCAATTCACGCTCTCTAAGGTACAAATGGCACCTCCTCGAAGTGTCTGATGAAAATTTAATGTTACCTCTGAAGTCCTAACCATGAGAAAAGGTCAAGCATGACCCAAGTGTTGCACTCCTCTAAGATGATGCTGGGTCAAAAGAGTGTATGCAGCAAATACCAGCTGGTCCCTGCAGGATCCTGCTTCACCTGAGAGGATGATCCATCACCTTGCTTGTTCTCTATTGCTGAAATACCGTATGGAGAACCCTGCCAGTGCAACACTGAAGGTGGTAAGGCCACCTTTAACTTTGAGGCTTTACCTGAATTTTGTCTCCACCTGTCTCAAGGGACACTGCAAAGTGCCACAGCAAAGGATGAAGCCTTCCCTGCTCCACTCCTACATGCCACCAAAGGATGGCTCTCCTCTCCTGCCTCCTGCTCAGCTCAGATCTGATGACTCTGAGACTGGGAGAGCTAAAATATATACCTGGGAGAGCTAAAAAAATCCTGCAAAGCCCTGTCAGGGTATCAGCACTGTTTTGCTAATAAGCTTCAGATAAACTATGCCTATAGCTTGCTGAGCTGCTTGGGCTGATAAGTGATTGCAAATGAGTATCTGAATAGCAAATATACTGTACTACTAAACACAGATCTGTTTCTAATAATAATTAAAAAAAAAATAGACAAAGGAGGGCTGAGATAAAGGAAAAAGGATTCCCGTGGCTGGAGAATGGAGACAGCTCAGACTGGTGCCTCCACAAGACAGAAAACTTCATTTCTACAAAGACTTTTGCTACTTCATTTCCACAATGGTTTTAACAAGCTATTTCAAAAGATGGATGAATATGTTAGCCTGCTCAACCAATGGCAAAATTCCCTTGGTTCCCATGCAAGAAGTTATGTGATGCTCTGTGTGTGTGTGTATGTTTGTCGATTGATCTGTGTCTATATAAAACATTGTGTAATACAAGAAAATAAAGCCCTGGGTAAGCAGGTAGGATTAAACCCACAGTAATTATAGCTCATGTAAGCCTGAGAGAAATTATATGTCCTGTTGAAGACTGCCCTTCCCACATTTGGTATAAAATAGCTTTAAACTATGGATGATATAACTTGTGTATAGATTATGAGTCTATCAAAACCTCTTCTAAATCTCCATCATTATCTACCTGAATTTTCAATAGTCAACCATGCATTCATGGATGCAGATTAGAAAAGTTTTTATTCTGGAAGCAAAAATCTATACTTTCCAGCTTCTCAAACTCAGTTGATTTTCGTCCTAAAAGGGAAATAATTTTTAGGGAATCTTTAGTTTAGGTTAGATTTAGAAAAGGCTGGACAGACTTTGAATCAAATTGTTGAAAGTTAGTGACCTTGATCTGTACCCTCAGATGTTCTGAAAGAGGAGAAAGCGTTCATCTCCTGATAAGCGGTCTTTTTAAAAATAAACACTGAGCAATGAGGAAGTTACTGTTGCATTTAAATTACCTATTTATTTAAAGTAACCTTCAAGACCTGATATTTACTTTTGCTTGAATATAATTTATCATGAAAAAGAAAGCTGCATGGTTAGTGAGAATACATGGGCATTTAGCTATTTTTCCTATTTATTAGTGTAAATATTTTTATTATCATCTGTTTTGTTGACTAGCAGCTTGCCATGAAGGGAGAAGCCACAGAGTATTTTATTATGCAAAAAGACAAGAAAGCTTACACTGGATTTCTGACTTCAAATCTGTCTTTTGTCAATAACCCAGACAGCTTTTACCTTCACAGATCTGATCATTATCTGCTGAAAGAAAGTCTCCTTAAATAAAATAAAAACTGAATATAACTACTTTTCCCTCAGCTAGCCATGAGCTTTTGCAACATTCCTTGAAATTAATGATGATAAGGATTGCTTTGGTATTTGTGATGGGATTGTATTTTCCTAAGTTGCAACGGAAGTATTCTGTGCCTAGGCAGACAGCTTCCCTCTGGAGTACCACCCGGTTCTGGAAACCTGTTGTCTTGCTTCATAACTTCATTAATAGGGTGTCTGGAGTGACAGTACAAAAAGGAGATGGGCTGCAGTCGGCAGAGAGTGGTGCCAGGATGGAAGCAGGAGCACCAGCCATAGGGAGAGCACAGCCAGATTTTCCCAGTCCTTTATCCCATTTGAAAATTACTAGGGAATGTTTCTTCGTTTCAGCTTCTTTTTCTCTTCTGTTTTGTTCTTGTTTTATACATGCTCTCCATGGCACAGGTTTCGTTAGTTCAACAGCCTGATATTATCTCCCTTGCCCAAGATCATGCTGTGAGAGGTCTGGCAGCCCTGAGACTGCTGGAATCACTGAAAAAATGTGATATGTGTTCCTGGGGCACTTGGGGACAGGGCTGGGCCTGCTCCCTGTGGGGTTTGAGGATAAGACTTCCCCAAGCAGACTGAGGCCAGTGGTGGCTGTTGGCATGTTGGCATTTGGGGTGAGGGAAAACAGGGAGAGGTTACACGACATTAGTGCTGTTGCAGGCAACCTGCATCAGCAGCTACTACTTTTTGTCTTATATGGTGATTCCCCAAATGCACACATTTGCAGTTGATGTTCCTCAGATTTTGGTTAGGTAAAGAAATGCAGGAAGGACTTGAATCTCTCCTCCTGTGGACACTAAATTTCCGGGTTCTCTTCAGCATTCAGGCCTTCCTAAACCACAAATAATGCCTTTGGAGACAGTGAGCACAGTCCTTGCTCCAGTCATTTGTTCTGTCCACTCAAAATGTACAAAAGTCTGAGGACTCAGGGAAGCCTTTGGACCAGTTTCTAGGAGTACATTTGATTCCCTGACTAATCTAGCAGCCAGCAGCAGAAGGCAAATAGCACTCAGGATTGTCTCACATCAGAGGCTGTCAGGAGAGGGGGAGAAGAAGGTTGGTGACTACATTGACACTGCAGCAGATTATAGGAGTTTGGGCCACAATAACCTTATAACAGAAACTAGTGTTTAAACATGGAATCTTGAATAATTTCTGGAAAATTTCTAATCTATTTAGTAGTCAGATTTTTAGATCTTAAAATGTGCAATCTGGAATAAGCCTTGAGATGGTCTCTGGGAAGGACCAAATCCATTTTCCTCTACCTACGGCTTTTTGCTTTTGCAGTGATTAAAAGCACTCCCATTTTTACATCTATCACTTCTGTCTAAACCACAGCACTCAGTTCCCCTCAAAAAAATCTGTGTTATCTGTGTTGTCCTTTTCCCCTTTTTCCTAAATTCTCCAATGGCCTCTGTCTTTTAAAGGCTTTGACAAAAATCGTGTCCACTTACTAGCGACACTGCAGAAGTTCTAGGTTAGCATGACTTTAGTTTATACCCAAGTTGAAATACTTATTGAAATAACTTCCTGAAGGGGTCCTTCCCCTTCTTTTTTATCCTGTAGAGGGAAGAGCTGCACTACAGGATTTTCACAGGTACAATCTATTTACAAGCAAATCCACCTCCTGCTTATCCATACAGCCAGCTGACAGATGCTTGTTAGCAGGTGAAAAGAAGGCTACTTGTTAAAGTGCAGCTGCTTCCATATTTTTTTGCCAGCTGCATATCAGACACCACCTGGCAGGAATTTATTCATTAGATATTACTTTAAAAAACAGCAATGAAATGCATTTAAAATGTTAATTTGGAATGTTTTAAGGACTCTGTCATTGATGAGGGAATACAATGCTAATTTGATGTGACTGGTATTGCCAATGGCTATAATATTTGATTACTTTTCTAGGTTTGCAAATGAAAAAGCCATTGTCATTCTGAAACAATAAAACAGCAGCAATCCTTTCCCATATTTATTAGTAAATAAAAGATATGGTGGATTCTAGGTCACAGAGATCCAGCTAAACTCAGGCTTTTGATGAATATTTAAGTTCCTGTTGATAGCTGGAGAAAACCCTTTATTAATTGTATTAATATTTTATCTCACCATAATGGGACAATATGAAGATCTCTTAAAGGAATTGTTCACAATGCCTTCATTTTACCTTCCCGGGGTTGTATTTTTTAATGAAGCTACTTGTCATTCCTCAGTTTATTGTAAGTAAAAAAACTTGTAGCATATTGTAGCATAACCATAAGGAAGTTTCATCCAAGTTATAAAACCCAATCATGAAGAATTATTCAAAATAGAATATCTGGGTTTAATTGAAGCATTTCATGAATAAGGTACTCAAACTGGAATAAAGGAACACACTTCATTAGTGGTTTAGGTTTTCATTTCCTTTGCCTCTTAAAAATATAATAATCCTCTCTCCTAGAGGGCTGATCTGAATCCATACATCAGTAATAGTGAAAAAATAGAATTTCAGGAAAAGAGTTCATTTACAAGACTGGGACTCAGTTCCCAAAGAACATAATTCAGTTCTGATTATTATATTACTGAATCTCTTCCTGGATAATTAATAGATGGGATAATCTGTTATACATAATTACAAGAAGTCCAAAGAGTTTCAATCTAATTTATTGACTTAGTATTTTATGAAATGGAAGTTCATTATGAAAAGGAGGAAGTATTTTTTGGTTTGACCTTCTCTTTATTTAATTGATACTCCACAGAAACCTTTATGTCCATTTATTTTCTAACAATGTCATATGTGCTCTGGGAAAGTGGTTAAAGTCACATAGACTTTCTGTTATCACTTATTTACAGTAGCAGTGTAGCTCCAGGGCTTCAATCCATGAGAAGTTTTAAATATATTGATCCTTTCTCCTTTCTCTTTATTCTGACCCCTGAAGGTGAAACAGCACCTCCTGTAAGTTAGAGAGACGTGGCTTTAGAAGTGCTCTTGCATCACGGCAGTGCAAGCAGGCAGCTGGGCAAGATGTAAAGTCAAGGGAAAAAAACTTGAGGGAGAGTGAAAGGAAAAGGTTTGCCTGAGGTTTTCAAGAGACACTGAACCTTCCCCTGGTAAATCTTTCCTTATACAAGAGAAAATACAATCTTCTCAGTTTTGCCACAAAGAGGATAAAGCAGCACCTCTTGCAGGTTTCACGAGCATGTGTCACAATAAAAGGTACAGCACTGGATTTCCAGTATGATATTTTCCTGGAAAGCATGTATCACCAACTAGATTTTCCTTTCAAAATTCTGATAGTCCTGATGTATCCTGAAAAAAAGTAACAATAAAAAACTGATTAAAATAAAAATAATAATAAAAAAAAAATCTTATGTCCGCAGAAGAAGTGAAGTCAGGCTAAGGTTTCTGATGACATTCAGGCCTTTTACTTGAGGAAAGCTGAGACTGTAAAACCCAGTATGACAGCAGGTACAGGTCCAATCTGGGCAGGAAGATGTGGCTGCATGGAGGCTGGTCAATGCTGACGGTGGGGAGGAGAGAAGCTGCTTGGCCTCTGGCACTCTCTGGTCTGTCAGCACTTGCCAAAGCAGAAAACATGAGAGCTGATGGTTCCTAGTTCCCACACCAAGAGGATACTGTCTGTAGCTTGTTGTTGACAGAAAAAATTAAGAATTTAAAACTGAGGATTATGAGAAGCATCAAGCCTTGCAGGGCTGGATGGCTCAATATTCTCAAAACCAGGGTCTGTGAGCTGGCACATTTGGGCACTACTGGCACAGATGCTTGCAATGGCAAAGGAGAACACAGAAAATTTCTAAAGCAGCAGTCAGGAATATGTTTAGATTAACAAGGATTTTAAAGGTCTTTTTCATTTTCTTTCCTTCACATGCTACCATTACAAAACACCTTAGCTAGCTCAGGTTGGAACACAGTAAGCCATCAGTGCCTTTTGAGATTCACTGTTACGTCCTTAGTAGATACCTGTGACTCTTTGCAACTCTCCATAACAACAGCAGAGTGCATCTACACTCAAAATTTCATGTAAACAAATCCCATGGGCAAATCTAGCACTTTGTACACATCTGCTGTTAGGCATAAACCACCTAACAGCAACAAAATGTAAAGGGTGTGAGTGAAAATTCCACTCAAGGTTACAGCTTCACACAGTGTCATGTCTCCTATTCCCTAATTTCACTTTTTTTCAAGAGAAATAGCTGGGGTTTTAAAGTTTTCAGGTTATTTTCTGTGAACTGCACCATTTTTCATTGATAAACATAAATGGTTAAAGAATGAATGACTATCATTCTCCCCATAAAATCTGATCATGCAGTTACACTTAATTTTATTTCAATTCAGATTTTTCCCCCGCATTTATATTTATTCCAAATGTCCTTTTAGAATCACCACTTCTCTGCATTTAAAGAGTTTGTTTCAGCTACCTCCAAAGCCATTAGTAAGAATAAATCAGTAGGAAAAGCAGGACTGGTTCTCATAGGCACTAATAGATGGAATCAACTGTATAGTTGATACTGGGGGATATTAGTTACTGGGGGATATTTCTTCTCACTATTTGGAACTACAACAGTGCAAGAGAAACTTTGGTGTTTTCTGACAAAACAAAAGGCATTTTCTTTCTGTATGTTCATTCAAATATTCTGATGCTCATTCTGCATGCTGCTTAATTACAGAGATCTAATTAACCAAACTGAAAGACATGTGCAGAACTGAGAGTGATAATGGAAAATTAACTTAATTTCTCAAAAATTTGAGGATATGGATTAAAAAGAATGTTATTTTCCCCCTACTATTTTTTTACCTAAGGTTGAAAAATGAACTAGTAAATGTTTGCTAAAGGTCATTAAAAAAAAAAAAAAGGAGAATAGAGAAAGATTATGGTATATTTTTGGATCAGTTGTTTCAGCATCTTATCAGCCCGAGCTGCTCATAGGACAGTAAGTGTGGATATGAAACAGATAATATCTCATCAGATTGTGCTGCTGGGGCATCCAGGGAAGCTGTGCAGAAACTCTCCAGCACAACAACTATTTATCTTTGTATTCAGCAGTGTGACACAGCAACACTTTTAAACCCATATATGCTTAGAAAGCTGCCTATATGCACACCTATGTATCTGCACACATGTGCACATTTACATTTAAAAGATATAAAGATTCCACAGGAATTAATGGGACAGATTCTTGTTCTCCTCGGGGAAAGGAACATAGTCATGTGAAGAGACAACAGGGAGATACAGGAATTTGGAGTGTGTGATTCATTCAGCCAATTCAGAAAAATAGTTTATAAAGAGACAAACCACACCCTGAAATTATTAATTCCTCTCTACCAGCTGCAAATGGAATTTAGGTCAGTTTTTGAAAGCTACAGTTATTCTGATGAGGTTGCTCAAATATAAGAAGGAGAAACAAGGAACTCTGCTAAGAGGATAGGGGATTCTGTCCTAAGAAACTGTGTGTCCTAAGGAACATTTGGTGTAAGCCATCAATATACTACTGATGTTTCTGATTAGTAAGGGTTAAAGAATTACCAGGGACAATTCACAAGCAGTGAATGGGAGGGTTGCAGTGTATGGTATTTGATATGGTACAACCAGCACCAGGGAACCTCAGTAATATCTGGTGTAACATGGATGATATCTCAAGCAGGTTCAGAGAAGAATAATGAAAATGATTGCAAGACTGGAAAGAAGGCTGTATTACACATTATTTAAGGGATGAAAAGTATTTGGTTAAGTAAATAGAAGAGGGAATTATGGACAGCAAAAATTGTAAGTTATAGCATTTCTGACCCCATACAAAGAGAAAACCAAAACAGAACCACTGTGGAAACATTGTCATTGGAGATTTTCAGAACTTGACAGGACAAGGCTCTGAGTAACATGAGCAGGAGCTTGCACAAGATGACCTCCAGAAGTCCCTTTTTATCCAAATTATTCTCTGCAATGATTCCATTAATTTGGGGTGTGTGTTTTAAATACAAACTCAAGCTTAGCCATATGGAGTGATTAACTCATACTCTTTATCACCAAAGGGAGGTATTTTTAATACATACAATGCAATTAATCTTGGGGGTAGATGTCATTATGTTCATCTCACCTACTCCAAAAGAGTTGCTGCAATAAAGTGGACATTTTCCTTGTATTAACAACAAAAGAAAATATTCAGCTGTTTCCTTCTTTTCCCCAGCAAGATCTTGTCTAAAAATTCAAAGCAAATTAAAAATCACTGACCTCAGAAATAGTATTAGTCTTGTTACCTTAACAGTAAGAAATCTTTTGCCCAGCTTGAAAACATGTGTATACTGAAATCCCAACAGCCTGGAATTTAATCAAATAATTTTTTGCACATTCAGAATGTTGTGAAATAACTATAGGTTTTCCATCTTCCTTCCATTTTTACACACATCCTGATCTAGAGAAAAGATGCATTTTTTTTCCCCTGCAAATGTAGTTTTTCTGTATAGAAAGGCTTCAGCTTTTGCTCTGTTTCTTCCAACAAAGCTAGATTAATAGAACAATGAGGTTAGGAACACACTGCAAAAAACAATTCAATCTAAGAGTAAAAGAAATAAGCTCCCAAGCCTATTTTAACATGTTTAAAGCCAATAGGTATTTATTGTAAAAGGATTAGGGTTTATTCCTGACTTAACTTTTTATAGGTAAAAAAATGTGTTTCAAACTGCAAGCAGCTATGTACATCTAGAATACCAGTGAGATGCTTTGACTTTGACAGACAAATATCAAAATATCTAAAGACCTTTAATGTGAAAGGTTATCCAGACGAACAATAATGTTTCATTTCTACATACCACAGAAAATGCTTGCATAAAAAGTAAAGAGCCAACCTTCTCCATCAAATCAATTGAAAATTAACTCACCAAGCCCTGTTTTCACCACTACAGCTGTATGAAAAGAAGCATACATGGTCATACATGTTCTGATTATTATCTCTCTTGGTGTGGCATTTGTCCACCAGCATCTGAATGTGAAGACTAAAGAAGCAAATTTCTGTGTTTATTGGCACAGATGGTTTTGACACAACTGCCCATCTGGTCTCAGCTGTGGAGTGTGCACAGCATACACTACAAGGTTACTCTTCACAGGATCTGAACTGATGCTGAGCTTCTTCATGGCTGAAATGATCTCATGTCAGACTGGCCCTCTTCATCTTCCAGTTTTCCTGCTTAAATAAGTTTCCCTCTCATTCCTGCTAAAAGGCATCATCCCATGAATTAAAAATTCTATCTAAAATCTCTTCAGTTTTACAACTGAGTTTTTAATAATTTAGATTATGTTTTGCATATTTTTTTATAATTCTGGTGAAAGATTCAAGATATTGACTGACCTTAGTAACTTCTGCTTCTTGCGCATAAGCTTCATGTTACTACAAGACAGTAAAAAATAGCAGGCATGCTGAAAAATATATGTTCTTATTTGAGCTATCATCTAACCTAATCTGGTTGATTTTTTCATAAATCAGATGTCTGGCTACTTAAGCCCTGGTATATTGGCCAAAAATACCCAAGGAACTTTCTATTTTCATAGGCAAGCTCCACAGGCACTTAGGTTTTCCTGTGTCTTTTAAGAATTTTTGAATATATTTCCTAACAGAGCTGCACAAATGTCATGTCAGCACCAACTTAGTTGTTCCTGAACCAGCTCATCTCATTGCCCAGTTAATTCTTTACCTTTCTACTGAGACAAAATCATGATTAAAAAAAATAATTTTTTCCCAGCAAATACATTCAGAGCACATTTGCCTTCCATGATCATTTCAAGCCTGTGTACCCTCAAGGCAGAAGAGCACAGGCTTGGGTTGGTGATCACCTTTCCAAGAGCTACAGAGCATCCAGTGTTGACAGGGTCACCTTAACCACATCCTCTGTCATTTGAATGCTGCTGATCTCTTATTCACCCCAATGTGAAAATCTGGGATGTTCAATGGGAAGTTACCCACTGAATTTACTCAGTAATGTATTAGGTAGCTACCTACATATTGATTTAAGACAGTACAGTTTCATACCAATGCACAAATCTTGAGTGGACACAGTACACACATGACTTTTCTCAATCTGTAGTTACATTATTGTCAGACATTGCCTTAGACGATGGCAAAATAATTTCATTCAGATGTGATGCTTTAAAAAGGTGAAATTAACCTCTGGGCCTAATAACTAGCTTTATTTTGTTTCAGAAACAATCCTCAGACAGTATTTTATTAGAAGCCTAGACTTGTGAGAATGAGAATTCACTGCAGTGTTTTGTGGGGAGATGGGGATTGTGCGTATTAGGATTCCTAATGCACTTGGAATCAAATGTCCATCAGCACTTTCAAAAGGCCCAACATGTTACCTTCACAGAAGAGTTAAACCCATTACAGATACAGCATCCAGTGAAACTAATAAAAACAATCTATTATCTGGTATATTTTGTTCCTGGGGATGTGTAAAACGAAAATCAATACCAACAATGTGAACATTTTGAGGCAACACAGGTGCTGCTTGTTTTTGAAAATAAGAATTGTTGCTTATGTTGGTACATTGTAAAACATTCTAGCATTTCCTTTAGTTCACTTACCGGTTTTAAACAGAAGACAATAAGCTCACTGAGAAATCTGCCTCTGACACAACACTGAATTTCTCTTTATGAACTGAAAGCAATCTGTCTGACTAGGACATTGAGGACCAGCAATTTACAACCTCGGCTGTAATTTTAAGTGCTCACCCAATACAGGGATTGAAGCTTTCATTTTATAATTATAGAGGAATCAAAGAGTAGCACACTAATGTATTGAGCTACAATGCCAGCTATTTATAACCATCACTTCTCAGGCAATATGCTTTTAATATGTTAGGATGGTATGGTTGTCAAAAACAATCTGTTTTCCTTCTTTTTTATTTTTTCCCTACACAGGCTCCCTAAAATGGCTGAAAAGTGCAAATTATTTTTAAAGCTTACAGTATTATAGTATTTTTAAAGAAAAGATACTGTGAAATTTACCAGGATTAGAAAGTATTAGTTTTGGTCCTTCCTCTGTAATAAGGTACAAAGAACATCAGAATAAGATATTTATGAAAAAAACCCCAAACCAAACCACAAAAACCAAATTGCCATGACATGTAATGAAATTAAGACAGTAGGTTTCAAGGTCAGTCTACCAAGCCAGGGAACTTCATACCATTCCATTAGTCCAGTTACCTCACCAAAAATGCATTTTTAAATTCTCTTCTTCAAATATAATACTTTGGCTACACTTCTACAGTAGTAATCTGAGTCTCAGGGATAGATCTGTTTTTTCTGATCTCATCACCCATCAGCTACCCAGATCACTGGCCTTTCCTCTCTCTAGATGAAATATGTGGTACAGATGACATTTGTTAGGCAGTTAGCTCCAGGCTCTAGCAGAAGACATGTTTACTTCTGATTTTTTAAGGTTTGGCTGTAAGACAGTATCACGTGCATAAAACCATCACCTGAGTAAAAGCAAAGCTTCCTGTGTGGATAAATGAAATTAGGCAACACTAAACTTTCCTTCAGGGGAGTTTTCTTGGGTTTAGTGCAGTTTATGAAAAAGGAGAGAAAAAAAGTTTGTGAGGAAGAAGAGGAAGATATCACAAGTAACTGTAATATTTCTGTTGCAAAATAGCTGCCTTATTTTGCATTCCAGCCTTCTAGTCTGTATTCAGCCTTGCATCCACACCTAAGAGCTTAGGGATCCCATTTTTCCTGTTTTACCAAAAGCTGGCTTTTGCCCTCATGGCAGCATCATTATATCCTGACCCTCTTTTTTGGATTTCTGGGCAGCTTGGAAAGGCCAATGGTTCATCTGGAAATAGGGCTGGGACCCTTCACTAAGAGAGATCTACAGGGAAGTCCTATTATGGTTAGAGAGTCTTTCCAGGTAATGCTGATCAATTCATTCAGCCCACTAAAAAGAATTATCAGCTTGTCCCTTATTATGTTGTTTGTAGAGTGTCCAGCACAATAAAACCTTCCATTTATTAGGGCTTTTGATGTCATATTATTGTACAAATAATTATTAATAATGGAAGACCCGGTTGAAATTATTCATGAATAACCTGTTATGAAGTTGATTTAGTGTCTGGAAAACCCTGACTTGCATACCCAATTAATTAATACAGTAGCTCAACATTCAATTGATGCAATTTTCAGCAAAAGCTCTCAGCACTGCTCCCGTGCTCTGGTTCTGGCTGAGCCTAAAGCTCATTCAGCAGGCAAGAGTGTTTGCTGTGCTTTTCCAGCTCACTGATCCTACGACACTCACCTTAACTAGTTTCTTGTATCAAAGATTGACTCAACTGAGCATTTTCAGGGAGGAAGCTGAAGCACAGGGAAGGGTCTCCAGGGCAGACTGACAAGACATCCTGGCAGTCCATCACACTTACCCAGAAACACTAAGGATGGTTTATCCTCGTCCACAGCCAGCTAATGGACACTTACAGACTCTGACCCATACCTGTTTTCTCTGACTGTCTCCATTTATGCCTGGATCTATAAAGGACAGAGGCACAGAGGAAGCCTCTTGTGTGCTTACACACTCAGCTCTGCAGAGGTGAACCATTTACCTGGTGGAATAGACAGGCCCAGCACTACTCGTCTCTCTTCCTGCCTCACACCAGCTGGATGCCAGGCATGTGAAAACACCCAGAGCCTCTATCCTCCCCCTCAAATATTTTATCCAAATGTCCCTTCCCTGGGTACAAATTTAAGAAAATACATGGGTTCAACTGTCAGCCCGTTACATTCATTACCTTGGTCCCTGGTCACATCTCTGATATCACTGACTGATGTGGGATTGTCTGCACATACAGTGCTGACAGCCAGGTTACTTTTTGACACCCAGGAGGGATTTAATTGCTTTTTTATACACTTATTGCAGTGTAGAGTGTGCCCTTGATAGCAATATGAGTTTCAGGATAAAATAAAAAAACAGGGTATAAAAATTCCTGCTAGCCAGCATGAAAGCAGAGACAAAGCTTTTTATTTCCCCTCCCCAAAAAAATCTGTTGATTGTTTTTTAAATGAAAAAGGCATTTTGCTGTGTTATTCAAGAAAGAAATATTTTATATGGACAGATCTGTAAAAATACTTCTAATTTGTCATAAAAGGATATGAGAAGGATAAATATGCAGCTAATGTGAGACATTACATTTATGAAGGCCAGCTCTCATATTTAGCACTGGTTCCAACACAGATATATTTGTAAGGAGGATTTTTCAGTGCACATACCATCTCTATCCATTTCTTTTCTGTACTGTTCAGTGTCTATTTTTGAAATCCTACCCTACTGTTTTATCTAGCCTTATCCACCTGAAAGGTCAATGTTTAAGCTAATTGCCTTGAATACCTCTGGCTCAGGACAGGGCAGACTCCCTCTGGAAGTGTCTGTCTCCCTTATCATTTCACTGCAGAAAGAAGTTCTTCAGACCCCATGCCTGGCATTAGCTGAGACAGAGCCTGTCACAAACACATTAAATTTCATACACTATCAGCTCTAGTAATTTATTTCCTCTGGTGACAAGTTTTCCAGTCTATTTTCCAGTGGTGACATGGGTCATTTTCTCAATGCCATATCCTCAAACTGTTGAGTAGCAGGTAGAATTTATTTTTCTCTGGCCCCTTAGAAATAACCCATTTTTCCTATGGAAGGAAGGAAGGAAAGAAGAATGACCAAAGGCTGAACTTAACTGATGATGCCACTGGAAAGCGGTCCTAACAACTGCCCTGCATGGCGCAGCAACCCTGGTCTGGAGTAATTATTTTATTTCCAATGTCAGAGTAATTTGTCTCTACTGCTGAGCAGTCAAAACTCAGCATTGTTATAACTTGGTGCTGCTCATGTTGCAGTGAATCGTACTTCTTATTATGCTTCTAAAGCTGAAGACAGATATGGAAACAAGAGAAAACTCAACCTGAAGTTCAGTTAAGGTTCCCTCTGTTAAATGACATGTAAACTATGGTGTGTGTGTGTCTGTGTACACCCACATGGAGCTGGTGCTACAGAAGTAACAGATAGGAATAAAAAAATTTACTTTCTCTTCTGTGAAAAATGGGCAGCAGAAAGATGAAAATAAGGTGAGATTTTAAAGTAATTAAGGAAAAAATATCCCCATAACCTTTCTCCCATATTCTGACCTTGGTTTCCATGGAAACAGGATCAGACACTTCAGTAGCAGGAAGAACTTTTATTTAAAAGTGTCACCTACAGAGAGGAACTACTACCCAACACTGACACCCCAGCATAAACACAGGGAGAGATCGAAGTGTCAATACACATCCGCTGTCAGTGGTTTGAAGCAAAATATTCAGCTTTCAAAGGAAAAAGAGGATAACCAGATCCTCTGCCCTTTAGTTACTTTTGGTTCCTTGGCTCCATATATTTACACTCACTCACACACACACACACACACACACACACACACATATATGTAATATATATATATATATATACACACACATATGCACTCACAGAAATGACACCAAAATCATAAGGTCTGCTTCTGTAAGTAGGAGAGTATGGGGTATCCATGTCCAGCAGGAGCAAACATTTGGTTATTATTAAAGTGAAAGAGTGGACTGCACCCCTCTGCCCTGGGGGAGGTGTCTTCTAAGCCCAGGAAAGGTAAAACTCCACCCTTCCTCTATAAATCCCATCACCCTGCCCCTGTTCAATGTTCTCTGCCTCTGGATTAAGCTAATTCCTGTACTGGTGATGCCCCAGTAAATGGATCTTTGACCTTAAACAAGGATTTTTGATCCATCTCGTTGTGTCTCATGCTGGTCACCAGATCTCCCGGGACTTGATCCTGCATCTACAGAATGCAACAGGAAAGGCTTCAATTGCATGCTGCCAAACCCCCCTACTGTTGAATTATCTTTCAGAATCCTGGGAAATCTCCTGCACACAGGCAGGTGGTGGCTATAGAAACATCTCAGCCAGCTGCAGTAGTGAGTAAGTCTGAGGTCCCATCAATGGTATGTTCCACAAGTACAGGCAATCTTAGAGATGGACCATAAATAACTTGCAAAACCACAGTCTTGTTTCATTATAAAACAAGAATGAAGGGAGTCAGTGTTGCTATCAGGGTTATTGACAATCCAGATACACATCAAGTCTATTGTAAAACCTGACATTCCAGTTTATTGTCCCTTTTGATTTTTTTAACACCCTATGTTTCTTGTTTAACAAATTGTTCTCAATATGACGTATTCACAATAAGCACATAAGCACAAACTGAGACACAATTTCCTGCTAGCTTCAGTAGAAATATATTAATCCACTCGATACTTCCCAGGACAATATTATCTCTCATGTGCAGGCTATATTTCTCTCACTCGGCTGCAAAGGGGAGAAAAAAAATCCTTGAAAATCTGCTTGAGAAGTGACATGCAAGAAAGTCATAGTTAAACTGCCTCTTTCTCATGTGAAGACTTTTCTATCTATCTATCTATCTATCTATCTATCTATCTATCTATCTATCTATCTATCTATCTATCTATCTACCTACCTACCTACCTACCTATCCATCTATCACACATCTCTGTGGCAGCATGACATTTACTAAAACCCTCCCTCAACATGACAGTGAAATTAAATGATGAAAGAAAGACAAGAAGGTAGTTAGGCTGCTGCACTCCTGACTGCTTTGAAATGCTACTGTCATCTGTTTCGAACTGCTTTGTAAGGCAGGGGCATTTTGCATATCAGGAAAGGAAGAATATTGTCTGTTTCTGTTAAAGGCAGGCCTCTTTTAAATACCCATTGCTGTTTTTCACCCTCACATTCTCAAGGCTACCTATGCTACCATGCCCTAAAAAGATGCAATATTAAATGCTGCCAAGACTCTAGGGGTGGTTGATTACTGGCCTCATATGATGCACAAGGCTAAAACACTAAATTATTCTTCACTGACTTGACAGCTGATGAAGAATAATGCTTTCCTCCAATAGAAATGAAAAAGGAAAATGTTAGAACAAGTTCCAGTTTTAAAGACTAAGAAGAAATTTTTCCATTTTTCCTTTTCATTTCAAGTGATTATATTATGCAGAATAAGCAGTAATCTCTCTGCAATTCAGAGAAGTGACAGAGCTTGTACTTGGGATATAGTCCCATGCAGATGGCAGTGCCTATGAACATGCTTTCCTCCCTGCCTCTTCCAGTCATTTTGAGAATATCAGATGTTTTGGAAGACGTGCTGGTGAGCTCCTAACAAATTCAGCTTGTGCTTCCAGAGCATTGTGTTCCTGGTACATGCTAGGCCAACTCTGGTAACTTGTGATCCCAGGTCTTCCCAGGTAAAGCTGTGATCTGTGCCTATCCCCAAAATCTGCCATCCATTTTCTAGAGGCATTCTGAGGACATGGCCCAGCAATATGCTTGCAAGAGCCAGCTCCTTGTAAATGCAGCTGTTATAGTGAAAACAAAATCCAAAACACTGTAGCCATGCAGTAGAGGAAAGAGGAAGTTGGGAAATACAACTCTTTGGGCAGAAGTATTACTGAGGTAATGTGGGACTACTCATGGAAAGACTTCAAAGAAAATGGTTATTCAGGGATATTTCTGGGTATGAAGGAAAATATGCAAGAACATTTTTTTCTTTAGCTCTTAGTAATTTCTGCTTTGGAATGGGGCAGAGCATTAGCAGTGCTGAGAACAAACATGGGAGAGTGGAGGGAAACATCAGAACTGCTGAAGGCTTTGATTTCACTCCTCCTCCCCCTCGAAAGCTGCCAGTTTCAAAGTGAGGAGAGAGATCCTCCTGTCTTGTTGACAGCTAATTCCATCTGAAAACAAACACTATGATCAGCCACAGGGGCTTGGTTTGAATCTGCCTTGTAGTTTGTGTGGGGGAAGGAGGATCAGTGGTTGAACAAATTTTTTTAGTCCCCTGGTCCCAATTCAAGCATCCAAATAAGTCAATCTTTGACACTTGAGAGCAATGTCAGGGTTTGCTTCATGTTTATTTACACCCTTTCCACTAATAAGCACCTCTGTCTTCTTCACTCCTGGCAATAGGACCGAGGTTTCACAGGCACCACCATTAACAATAGGTGAGTACTTACATTCTTCCAGCTTATGAGCATTCCAGAGTATATCTGAACAGAAAAGACTTTATTCTTGGGAAATAAGAGCCATCCAAAATAGGCTCATTTTCACTATGAGGATAGCTTATCTAGGGCAGGAACTAAAATATTTATTTGGATAATGGTGCATGGACAGAAGCAAAAATGGAAGATTTTTTTTGCTTTTGCTGAATAGAAATGGCAATTTGAAAACTTGAAAAGGGTATCTATTATGGTACTGATTATAGAATCAGAAAATTGTTGAGGTTGGAAAAGACCTCTAAGATCATTGAATCCAAATGTTAATTTAACACTGCTGTATGTTAGCACTAAACCATGACCCCAAATGCCACATCCACATTCTTTTTGAACATTAGCAGGGGTGGTGATCCCACCACTTCCCTTGGGTAGCCCATTCCAATGTCTAACCACTCCTTCTGTAAAGATATTTTTTCTAATATCCAATCTAAACCTCCTCTAATGAAACTTGAGGCCATTCTGTTAACTGGAAAAAAAAGACCAACCTCCACCTCGTTACAACATCGTTTTCAGGTTGTAGAGAGCAAATGATCTTGCAGCTGTCTCTGAAGAAGGAGCTTTTGTATCTATGTGCAATGTCTGGAAGCCATAAAGAACTGGGAGAAAGTTTGCAGTGAGCATGGAACGGGTTAAAGACATGGACCTAGGAATGTGGTACTGAGCAGATGCTTTTGCCTTTGAACATAGCCAGAGCTTTGAGAGGTTTGGAAAAAAAGGGCTTAGAAGTTCTGAATTGGAAATGCATCCACGCTGAACTTTCAGGCTCTGCAGGCAGAGAGGATTTGTCCTTGGTTTGGGAAGGATAGCCCTTGGTGCTCCAGAGGGAAAGAGTAGAAAAACAGATGGAAGGAAATTAATTCAATAAAAATAAATTAGACCTTTTAAACAGTATTGTTTTTAATATTTATGATGCAAAGAAGATTTGCATTTTTCTTTCAGTAAAGTATATGTCTCCATTTGACCTTCACTGCCAACAGAATGCTTTATTTAGCCTGAATGGAAGACATTTTTCTATCTTTTCATGGACATTTCAAGAAAACTTGGATGCTGCTAATTTTTTTACCCGCATTGTAAAATGATCCTTGATGATAAGAAAATGGTAATATTTGCTCATACCACATGACTGGATCAAGGTAGCCAATGATCTGTATCTGGGTTGCTACAGTGTGATGTATTATACTTCATACAATTTGCTGCAGGCAGAAATCTTAATTAAGGCCTTTCCTAAAGAGTGACCTTCAGGGACTGCATTTTTTAAATTGGTGTAAAAATAGACAAATGCCCTAACAGCATTAAGAGAGTTGTTGAAAAGTGTTAAATGTACATTCCCCCATCTCCTCTACACAAACATTGATTATTTGCTGCTTTTATCGAATGAGCTGTGAGGCGTTTTCAGCAAACAATCAGCCTTAATGTGTACAGAAGGAGATTTCCACTTGCCATGCAGAGCTCAGTTACTCAGCTTCTCCTCCAGTTCCAATGCAAGCTGCACGTCTGATTTGAGAATATACTCCCCTGGGCTCCATTCATCCATATTTTACCACGCTCATGGATATTCACTGTTTTGGGATCCCTCTAATTAGCTCACCACATGTGGTATCTTGCTCAGCTTTCATCAATAATCCCCGTTACCCAGCACACATTGGCATCTGGGTGGGTTTGGCTGGGAAAGGAAGGGATTGTAGACAGCACTTAGGAAGCAAACTAACCCTGCTCACAATAAAGGAATTGTAGCTGTAGGTAGAGCTATGCAGGATGCCATGGGATGTGTTCAAGTGTCTCCAGGCTGTTTCACTATGAATTCTCAGATGAAGCATCCTTATGATGACAGTCATGGATTTTCTTCTTTCTCTCACCCAAACCAAACCGCCAAACTTCCTGGCAGCTTGTGCTGTTAGCACAGGGGCTGAGATAAGCCCACCAACCTCACCTCCTGCTGTAGATCCAGGCTCAGATTTGATCTCCAGGGACAATAGGAGTTTCCCATGCATGCAGTGCCAGCATCCCTACACCCTTCACAGGGCTGTGGCATGTCATGACACACACGTTCTCAGCAGTGTTGGCTCTTTTGCTGTCCCTAAACTGCTGCCTCAGCTGAATTTTGGCTAGCTGAGTGACACCCTGCATCAACTTAAGGAAAGCTGATTCCAGTTACCACAAGTTGGATAAGCCACTTAAATTTTGAAGATGAAGTATGCTTTCAAAGTAACTTTTAAAAAGCTTTTGACACAAGTTATCCCCACCCTGCTCTACAATACAGCTTTTTTTCACCAGCAAAGTTGAAATGAAACAGCTGCTGAGGCTTATAGAGAGCTCTTGTCAGAGATGGAGCTTTTGTCTGCTTTTTTGACAAGCAGAAAAACTCTGGCTTTTTAAAGCTAAAGCCTATTGTGAGAGGTACAAACCAGACTCCTGGCTAGACTCACACAGCCTATTTCAACTTAAATAAGACTACACTATCAGTTTACACAAGCCAAGAGACTGGCTGGACTGAGGACGATTATGTGTTTTCAGGGAGTGCCAGGGTCCAGGAGGTGAGGGCATGGCACATGCAGAGGAGCCTGAGCTGCCCAATGGCTGGGCCCTGCTCCAGTGCCCGTGGGGATGTGCTGGGCAGTGGTGACACTGGTGGCACCAGACAGTGGGTGGCCCTCATGTGCTGCATGATGCACTCTGAGCACCAGCTCCAGTCCAAGCAATTTGCATGAAATGCTTCTAATGTCCAGTACTCATAGTTCTTACCACCACACTTTTCCATAAATAAATATTCACCTGTAGGTCTCAGAGTGTCCAGTCTGGTGGAGGGTTCATTCCTGGGGTGGCTGGAATGCTGTGTTAGGTGGGACTAACATTAGGTGAGATTTCTCTTTTTATTCCCAGTTCTACTACCATGCTTCAAACATGACCTGAGGAAAATAACCTCATCTCCCTGTTATAGTTTCCCAATCTACAAAGCAGAGATAACTGTGCCTATCTGCAGGAAGCAGGGAAAGGCCTAATCCTTGCCAAAGAGCTTAAACTTGCTCAGACACATGATGCAATAGATGATCAGGATCATCATAGCCAATCTTCTCTCTGAAACTGATCTCCAGAGCCCACTAATGGCCCCAGTAAAAGCCTTGGCAGAGAAACATGGATGGCAAGCCAGTGGGGTGTCCTGTGTTCCCAGTGGGGTGTCCTGTGTTCCCAGTGGGGTGTCCTGTGTTCCCAGTGGGGTGTCCTGTGACATCCCTGACCCCTTCCCCTGCAGAGGCAGAAGGTGAGTGCCCCAGCATGAGTGGACACTCTGGCAGTGCTGTGATCTCACACTGCTTTTGCCATGAGTCTAGCTGCACCCAAAACAGCTCCTCAGCTCTGCTCCAGGCTGCTTGACTGGCAGAGCCTGGAGCTAAGGAAAAATAAATAATGAACCAAGGAGACAGCTCACTTGCAGCCTCACACGTCGTCGAGGAGATAACAGGCCAATGTGTATAATGATCTGCACTGAATCATTTGCCACGTTGGTATCAGAGGCTCTCAGCTTCACTCAAGGGCTCTCTCATCCAGACTGCATCCGAGATGACAGTGTTAATACATCAACACGGCTGTAATGAAATCTGTCAGTGTTGCCCCTGCACCAAACACTACTTGAAAAAGCAGATGTGTAGCTCAGATTCAGTTTATTACTGTCTGAGCCTTCCTCACTTACAAAACCAAAGGGTGATTAAGAGGGAAAAAATCCCTGTCTATGGAAAGTTGTAGTAGCTACTGCATGCAGCTTTAGCAGAAATACCGTCTGAAAGCTGATTTTGTTGTTGTTGTTATTATTATTAATAACATCATTATTGTTGTTATCATCATCATCAAATTTCAAAGACTCCCCCTCCCCCCACTAAATATTTCAAGATCTTTAAGAGATCTTGTATCAAGATCTCATGTATCAAGAGAGCTGGACTTTTCTGCTGTTACACTGTTTTGACAGTCACAGATCCCAGAAGTCACAGATCCCAGAATATTCTGAGTTGAAAGGGACCCTCAAGGATCATCAAATCAAACTCTGAAGTGAATAGCCCATAGAGGGATTGAACCCACAACCTTGGTGTTATTAGTACCATGCTCTAACCAATTTTTCTAGCCCCAGGGTCAGTTCCCTTTGGTTCCTCTTGGAGAACAAAGCCACTGTTTAAGCAGTGTACTATGGCTCATGGCTATGCCTATTTTACCATTTGCCCACTTCAAGTCAGCTTAGGTAATGTTTTTATAAGGGTGTAGCACCTTTCAGAACAGAAATTCTACTGACTGCTAATAACAAATAGGCTTATATGTGCTTAATGCATACTGAAATTGAGACAAAGTCTCCTAGAAAATTGCGACATTTCAAAAATGAAAGCTCATCTGACCTTGCTGCTCTGTCTTGACTGTTACTGGACAGAAGCAGGACATAAGTATAAATCCAATGCATCTGTCTTCCCTGAGATTGTTCTTTGCATCCTCTCCTTAATGAGAAAGAATCGTCATAGGCACTGGAAGTGCCAGATTATTCTCATTGACTCTAGACAGCTCCAGTGGTGAAGTCTGCACTGAGGACATCTAATATTGAGTTAAATCCAGTCATGCACTTTGTGTCCTTCTGTGCAACAAAGATAAAACACTTCTCATCTTCTCAGCTCCCCTTCTTCTCTGCTTAGGCCTGTCCAACCCTGTAAATTTGCACCATGTGTACTCCACTCTTGTTTCAGGTTCTCCAGGGTGCAACACTCAAAAGCAGCATGAACAAGTCTTGTCAGACAGTAAGGACAAGGCATTTTGCCATCCCAACCTGCTCTATCACTGTTTCTGTGGAAGAGGTGAAATCGCAAGCAAAAGAAATCCTCTTTTCCTGTCTCCTGTCCTTACAAGGCAAAACAAAGTCTTCTGCAGCTCCTCTGTACAGCTGAATATGGAGATGAGCTTCTTGGTGGGCCATCTGCCTATCCTCTGCAGTGTGTGAAGAAAGTCTTGCTCTCCATCCTGAAGGAGAAGGATGAATAGAAAGATAAAAGAGATTTTCTTCTCATATGTTGTGTATTCTGGTAATTACAGCAAGTCAAATGGATGCAAGTAGAAGGTTATTTTGGTAATTGCCTATCTCTAAGGTATAAAACAGTATATTATGTACTATCTACAAATTAGGATTCAAAAGCAAAAACATGTGTTTAATTTTGATTTTAATTGCCTTTTTACTTCAAACATCTATTTTTCTCCCTGGTGCAAACAGACCTGAGCAATCTTGCAGAGATCAACAAAATATTCCACAAATGCCAAGCATTTCTCTCGTGGTGGTGCTTGGCCCTTGAGCATTTGATCTGCTAATTTTGACAGAAAGAGCAGTCTAATTTCTACAGCCTGCTCATTTTCAAATCAACAAATATTTACTGCATACTGCATTCTAAAGGATCCAGTTATTAGTGTACCTCTGTTTGATTATCAATGACACAGTAATAATACCAGCAGTTGCTGAATTCTAAGTGAAAATAACCCTTTGTTCTCATTTTTCTTATCTGTAGACTATAACAGCACTCATGGGGACAATAACCTATGAAATAGATTAAAAGCCTGTTAAATGCTATTTTCAGCTTGGCAGATCACCAAACCCTAGCTTACCCTTAAGGTCTGTTTCTTTTTGAATATTCCTTTTAGTATAACCATGTGACAACAGTAATGTGCTGTTTCACAGTGATTAAGTAACTGCACAAACAAGAAGTTTTGAGTTTATAAACAGAGTGGAGCTGGTCTCACAGGTGAACAGGACTGTGCACCACCAAAGATACTGAGGCTTCTGATAGAGGCTGTAGTGATTTTCCACCTGGAAAAATCTGGTCTAGTGACTTTAAACAGGAGAACACTGTTGGTTTTCAATTTCTGGTAAGTGTTTAACCCTCTTTTTTGACTCCAGCTCCCATTTACAACACTAGATTCTGATTAGCAGGGATATAATTCATATTTATTCACTGAGTAATTCTGAGGAAGTTTCAAATGCTATGAGTCTGAGGGGGATTACCAGTGGGAATGACAGTAGACTGGGCCCTTCCTTAGTGAGCCAATCTGCTTTTCCAAATCTCTGATGACTTGGGTCTACTTTATTTGTCTGAACAGAAGAACAGGAGAAAAGGGGGAAAAAAACAACCCCAAATTAGAAGGACTAAAGGAACCAATAATGACAAAGAGCTTCCAATACTGGTTTTTTGTAGGACACAGATAGGGAAGACACAGGTCTAGGGCAAAACAGGACCAGGAGCCTTAGTACCAGTGAGGGAAGATGGGCTGAAGGCTGGAAGGGAACCAGTAGCCTGGCACTGCTCTGCTGGAGTCATCTGCCATCATGGGCTGGATTGCGCTTCAATTCAGACATGGCACAAATCTGTCAAGTGCAGCACAGCAGGACTTGTGTCTTCTGCTTTCTGTACTAATTTATTATATTTGGTTTTGGCCAGAGCCTCCCCCTCGGAGATCAGAATCTCTTCCTGTAGAAAACTTGGTTGGAACTGTAACCTTTAACTTGTGTTACAACTTTTTGCATCAAAACAAACCTGTAGATAAAATCCCAGCTACTTCTGAATTCAGCTGATGGAAGAAAACATAACTAAAAATTATCCCAGCTTCTCCCACCTTCTAAATAGTTAGAAATAAACCTAAAAGATGTGTTTGTGTTTGCAGACATGGACATTATGTTTTGCACGTTTCTTTTAAATTGGAAATTATCAGCTGACTTCCATATTAAGAAGGAAAAGTCTTTCCTCTTTTTGATGTATAAATTTTCATCAACCTCTCACTGCAGGGACAATAAGAGCACATGAAATTTTAAGCTGTAAGAAAGCATACTCCTCTACTTGAATTTCAGCTTGATAAAGGCACAGAGACCTCTCACATACTTGAACATTTCAAGAAACAGGAATGTACCCAAGACTAAGAAATTTTCCAGTTTATCCAGGCGAAAGTCTGCTGCCTTGAGAAAACCAAAATGTGGGAAGAGGACCAAGATCTAAGAGCCTTTAGGACATTGTCCTCCTCAGCAGCAACCCACCTCAGAGTTCCTCAGCCCCAAGTCATTCCATGGGGGTGGTGACTCCGGATCCTAAGCTGAACAGGATCTTCTTGCTTTTAGAACTAGGCCATTATGTTCTTTAACCGAACACACATAAAACATTACTCTTCAAATCTCTTTGTATTCTTTACTTGCTGCTGAACTGTGATACTCCCCCACAGTCTTTTTTCTCCCTTCCTTTTATCTCTACATCCATACTCAATGTGATATGAATTTTAGCATGGCGCTGGATGTCATGCTCAAATACTCTTTCAGTGTCACCAGTATCATGATATAGCAAAAAAAAAAATCAACCCTTCATGCCTATATATATTTTGTATTGCTACTGGAAATATATGAGGGGATGACAGATATTTCAGCATTTATCTCATTGGCTACTCCAATTTCAATGTACATAAGACCGACCTGCAGTAGAAAAGGAAGGAGTCAGTCCTGCAGCCTCATGGAGGCCCAGTACTGGACAAGATGCTTAAGGCTGGAATTTCAAAGAAGTCTTTGAAGGTCAAACTGCAAAATTCCATTGTAGCTACAAAATGGTGCCTTAAGGCCCTAACTGGAATATTTCTGCATGTGACATTTTAATGCACATCTTCAGGTTTTTGCTCATTTTCCCAAATCCTAGAATTTCACTTTGAGCTGCGGGTTGAAATGAACAGAAAATATAAAGTGAAACTCAAATGAAAGCTCTAACTTTTACCTACTTTCAGGAGAAAACTTCAAATCCCTCTAGACCCTTCTGTGAAGAATGTTTTTGAAGCAAAACCTTAGTTCTCTTTCTCTGGTATATGCTATTATCTTTGTGCCTTAATTTCCCCCATTGCTTGCATCCCATAAGGAAGAAGTTTCTATACATTCAGATTCAGATGACCTGGTTAGGGAGACAGTGTTTGCAGTTAAAGCAACAATACCACAGCTCTGAAAAGTAATCTTATTTTAAGTATATTCCTATTACTTTGGGAGTAAATTGAAGAGAATCTTTGATTTTTCCATGATTTTTGATGCAAGCACCCTGGATTTGTAACCACAAGGGTGCTGGGAAGTCACTGATGATTGCTGAATACACCAAGGCTCTGCAAAGGAGTCAGGAAAAACACGTGAAGTTTCATCATAACTGATGAGCTGGGTGCAGAACATGAGACATATCAGCTATATTCTGAGCACAACCCCTGCTTTTCTGATTCACTATAATTTTTTATTCAGAGTCTCACGAGATTTTCTAGAAAAAAACTGGAGAGGCCTTAACTCTGAACTCGAGCTGTTGTATAATCACAGAGCAGGAAGGATGCACCATGAGAGGTCACCTAGTGCATTTCTCTGCCACCTACTATTCCAGAGTAAATTGTATTTTCTCAATTTATTTTTAAAAGACTGATCCAAAAAACCAGAGCACATGGCCTGTGTAGGATTTTCTCATAATGCCACAGAGATCATAACAGCACTTTGGTGCTGGCGTGACGCTGATGGCTGGAATGTGAACATTGTAGTCAAACTGTGAACATTTATCATTTGATCCAAAACAGTGGGTTATCTAGCCACTCATTCTTAAAAATATAAACCAGCAAGGAAACCCCAGCCCCAGATGACTTGGATCAGTTTGCAGCTTCCTTTCCTGTGGAAAGATAAGCTTTCCTTGCCTGAAATGGGACAGATGGAGCCCTATGGGTTGCCACTCCACAGTGCCTCTGAGCACAGCTCTCTGTACGGTAGCTGTTGTTACAGCAGCATATGCTTGGGAGATGCAAGCTGATTTCCCTGAATTTAGCACTCCAACACCGCATGCTGGGCATCCACGATTCATTGCCTGCCTCCCAAACCTCTCCATGTTTCCTTTTTCTTCTCCTTTAAAGTGAAGTTTTGTTTACCAGAGATAGAAAAACACAAATTTGTGTGTACAGACAGATCTGCTCCTATCCTTTGTATATTCTGTAATAAGTGTAGCTGTGTGGAGAATTTTACAGGCGATGTTCTCAATTTCAAGTCCCCACAAAAACAAATGGAGTCACAATTTTTAGGCTCTGGTAGCAGTGTTGGAAATCCAAGATCATCAGAGAAGCCACTGCAACACCACACTCTCCTGTTCATTACTGTGAGAATAAGAGCAGATCTCTGCTTAGCTGCTTCACCAGGAGGATAGTTCTAGCTACCAGAGGTAGATGCAGTGTCCCAACCTTGGGTGTCCAGTATGGGCACTGAAGTATTTCCTGCCTCATTCCCAGCATAATCCCATGCAGATGAATTGAACTCAATTGCTCAGCTCACCAGTCAATATACTCAAACCAGAGCTGGGAATGATTTGATTCCTCTCAAAGAAGTCAGTTTAAGTAGATAGGATGAGTTCTGTGTGAAAAATGCATATTCCTTTTCACTGACCACAGAGGGAACTGTGAGTGAGCTGTCACCCAAAACTAAGGGGACACTAGCTCATCTCTCGAGATTCCTGGCATGTAAATCTAAAGTTAGGTGACACATTCAGTGTTCACTGCTATGCAATTGCGCATGGGTAACAGCCCAGATTTCTCCTGGCTACCCAGAGTGATTTTTCCCCAATGTTCCCTCAGAGCAGCTTGGAGTAACCACTGGGACCTACCTTCATTAACTGGGACCAAAACAAGCATTTCTGAAATGTTCCCCAGGACTTAGAGCGCTGAGTTTAGTACAGGTGACACTTGCTAACGCATCCCCTGAGAAAATCTACTCTAGAAAGAAATATTCCAGTATCTCAGCCAGTCTGAGCAATAAAATACTGAAATACTGTACTCTCCTGCACCATGAGTCTCCCCAGTGCTAACTTCTGACAGTGTGACAGCAAAGTTAAGGCCCAGCACCTTTAGCTGACAGATGACCTTTAGCTGACTAAAGCTCTGGTACATCTATTCCTGAGCCCCAGAAAACAAAACTGAGCTTATAAAGATTTGCAAAGGCCATGAACATACTGTTCCCGTAGGTTTTTTGAGCAGGGTTTTTTTTTGTTCACAACTGGTAGCAAAAGCTATTCTGGTAATACCCTGTGAAAAGCAGGGCATTAAATTGGTGTCATTTTAGTGGATTAGTACTGTCACATCAGCTGCCAGAGCTTTCTGCCTATGTCATCAACTGTGCTGCTGCCATTCTCTGCCCCCATCATACTGCAGACTTCACAGTAAAAGATGGAGTCAAAGGAAAGACATGTTCTAAATAGAACTGGATAAATAAAGAGGGAAATGCTACTATTAGAACTTCAAAAAGGAGGGCTGATCTGCTAAACTCATAGGTTTTGGGTGGTATCAATACTACAGTGTTAGAACATTTTTCCTGAGTGCATTTATTTGCATAAAAACAAAGTGGATTCTGCATCCTCTGGTTTCTAAATGTGAGACTAATTTAGCTTTTGTGAAACCACAAGAAGGATGAGTGTGATGAACTGTCTCATGCTTTCTAGGTAGGAGAATATGAAGCATTTTCTATGGTATAAATGACTAATACCTTCTAAGCTGTGTCCTGTGTCCTACCAGGGGACTCGTTGCATAGCCTTGGGCATTTTTTTTATGAGTCAATTGTCAAAAATGTGAATGACTCATGGGGGAGTTTCAGGCCCTCAGAAGGGCTAATTATCCAACTGAAATTCCTCCAATGTGTTTTGACTCTCCTAGTATTGGCAAAAGAGTCTTTCTTATCTATCTTTTAAGATCCCAGAGTATTGGGAATAAATGAGTGCAAAGTATTATTTCTATAGCATGATAAAATTCAGGGCAATTATATATAAGAAGAAGATATGATCTCTACACATACTTATGATACCTTAAAATGATAAAAAAATTTTTGGACTTCCCATTTGAGCAAAATATACAATCTATAACCTAAATGAAATAGAAATTCTCTTTGGGCTAGAAGAAAAAAATCCTCTTGCAGACTGAATGCAAGTCTTTCAGCTGTGCCGTGTGCTGGAATAGGGAGCTGGCTGTTACCAGAACAAGTGTTTAGGTGAGGTGGGAGAAGAATGGAGGTGGGAATATCTCATTTCACATAGGGCTTGGAAAGTTGTTGAAATGACAACTCTTTCTACATGAGTATTTTTCAAGCAAAGTTGTGATATGAAAACAAGAGCTTTGCTGAAACACTGCCATTTATTTTGATGATTTATTTAGGTACAACATATACTTCTCAGAAATTTTCTTGACTATGTTTCAGGACAAACCGATAAAAGGGACGCACTTTTTGACAGGATGAGAAGAAATGGCCTCAAGTTGTGCCAGGGGGATGTTTAGATTAGATATTAGGAAAAAATTCTTCATAGGAATGTTTTTCAAGCATTGAAACATACTGTCCAGGGAAGTGGTTGAGCTATGACCCCTGGAATTAATAAAAAATTGTGTGGGTATGGCACTTGTAGACATGATTTAATGGTGAACATGGTGGTGGTGCTGGGTTGACAGTTAGACTTGATCATCTAAAAGGTCTTTTCCAATCTTAATCATTCTGTGATTCCATGGTTGCATTTGGATAGGCTAGCCTTGAGGCCATGAGAGTGGGAGGTCCAGACCATTAAAACAAACAGCAGCCATTGTTTCCAGGAAAGCCCAGCAGAGACCTGTAAAGCTGGGAAAGGTGGGTTGAAAATGGGTTCAGATGCTCTCCTCACTCTGGTTCAGCCACTCAGTACTGCCACACCGGTACTCCTCGACCTAATGGCACAAAATACCAATTCTTTATTAATCATGATGTTCACTCTGTCTTACTGAAAATGATAAAGTTAATTTCTACCTTATGAAACTTGAATTAGGACCCCAATTTGGCTTAATCAACTGAATTTTTAACATTTAAACCAGACTTCTTTATCATGAACCATCAAAAGTAATCCTCATTCCCTTTCATTTAAACCTGTCCCCTATTCCTATGTTTTAATTTCTCTTTTTTTCTGCTGTTCACCATTCCCAAAGGACAAGTCTGAATGCTTTAATTCCCTGCTGAGCCCAGCCCACTCAACTCCATTTGTTCATATCCTGTGCAGTCCATCTGAGACACAAGATTAAGTGACTTGCCACAGTCCCAGCTAAACATGTATTTAGTGAAGTGTTTAATTTGTTTCACAGTCAAAAATTCTATGACATGCAAAGGCCCTCAAAATGATTTTGAATTTAGGTATATAACCCCCTTATATATAGTCCTCTTGTATTTGTTTAATTTTTTTCTTTTTTAATTTCTCATGAACTCTAAACATTTTCACTTTCAGTTAAATAAAGGAAATAATTTTCTGTAATTTCTGGTCATTTTTTGCTGAGGTTTGGGGTGAGGAAAATTTTAAGATCTTATTCATTGAGTTACATTAAACAGCTTTGCCCTTGTCTCCCGTTGCTTACTGCTGATTGAAGAAGTCCTATCAAAATGATCAATTTAGTTTCCAGTTCTGATGCAATTTTGTTTTTGTTTTTAACCAGAAAGGTGCCCAGCACTAGGATGTTCTTGCCACATGGACCTAGGCACATTGACCTCTGTCTTGCAGAGGATGTGATGAACTCAGAGGACAAAGATGGATAATCATCTGCAGGACGAAGATGGATATTAATCTCCTATGCCTGAAACTGTAGCCAGCTATGGATCTGTGTTCCAGTACCTGAACACAGCAAGGCCAATATTATTGTCAGACAGGCAGTTAATGAAGCTCTTGAATGCATCGTGAAAATTGTCTTTGGTAATGACACTTGTCTGAGCCAACAACCTCTCGAAATACAAATGATGAAATACTGTTCACAGCACAACACTGTGCTGCAGTAATAAAGTGTTAAAGCAAAAGCTTCATGACAATCTTTGGGAAAAATCTATTTAAAAATGCTTTTATGTCTTATGTTTTCTGTATTTTCTAATCCTCTTTATTATACAAACCAAATTCTCCACTATACAGACACTGTTACACAGGGTTTTGTCTCTTGAGTTTAAGACTGCTAATATTAGAAGGCAGCAGATTCTCCTATGTTCCTCTAAATCACTTTTTTTTTTTCCCCCTGGGAAGAGCTTTGGCTTTGTGTACTTGTTTTTCAATAATCAATTTTCTCCTCTCATTTCCTTCCAGACTGTGAGTTTTGGAAGCCACATCTTGAAACAAGTACTTTATATAGTTCTACACCTTATTCTGGATATTGTTAGGAGCATGGCCGATTTGATGTTCAGCCTTTACTCGGGTTCAAGGTTCATTTAGAAGGTCCTATTGTCTTTGTTGAAGTCTTATTCTGGTGTCTGTCACTTGTTGTTGCACAGAACTTCTTGCCATAGATTATTGCCACAGGTAATCAGCACAGTGAGAAATGGGGTCAAGGAAAGAGTCAAGATACAGACAGTGGAAAAGCCAAGAAAATAAAGATCTTAATAATAAAACACTGTACTGAACAAGAAGACCAGAGTGATCAGCTCTTATAAATCTGTGCTGCTGATGTGACAGGTCACCATGTGTTGAACCATCTGGATCCTCTTCATCTTGTTCTCCACCAACCCCTCTTACAGTAATGTTCAGTAATTTAGTGCAAAGGTGACAAACAGGAGGTTGGCTGATCTTTCTGCCTCTTAGCAGGAAAAGAATCAGTCTCTGGATTGGCTAGAACAAGACATTTCTACCTTAGGCATGTCTTGAGCACTCAGAGGCAACAAAGTACATGGGACCTGGCTGAGATGGAAAAACCTTAGCCCCTTACATCAAGGAAAACACTTGTCTTAATCAGTCCTCTAAAGTTTTTGCTTCTTCTCACATGCATCTATGTGGTTCATATTTAATGCCTTATTTATTTCAGCCAAGCAATGATTCAGCTGGACCTTAATACAAAAGTAGGGATGATGATACAGAAGTGAATGAATAACTGAGAACTCTGATCATTTTGACATTTAATACCATCAATAAGCTAAGAGAAAGAGAAGGCTTAAAATACACCCCAAATCCTAAAGGTATCCCTTCAGACACAACTCCTCCCCAGTCCTTCCAAGCTCTGGCAGACACACCATCCTTGCTCCCAGTGCCCACCCACACACCATCATGCTCCAAGGACAGTCCCTCTGAGCCCACACCTTTCCCTGTCCTGCATGTAGCTCAGGCTGCCCACCTCCCCTGCTCCCCCCACTCCACATATCCACATGGAATGAGACTGAAGGTTTCTCCATGAGGGAAGAGGAAGAGTCAAGGAAATCAAGAGAGCTTTGTGGCACTAACAGATCCACTCTACTTGGCTAATCATTGAGCAATTACTATATGTGAAAACTACATTGGGCAATTAAATTTCCCAATTAAGACTCCTCTCACAGCCATGCCAGTCATGCTGGCTGGTTAAAAAGGGGCAGGACAGAAAGGGGGTTGGAAAAGCACGAAAGGTTTGGGATGTGTTTTGAGGCACTGTGACACACTCCAGGTCATGTTTGACTTATGTATTTAGATGGGAGATGAACTGAGGGCTAAAAGTGGTTCATAAATTCAGAAATTTGGTGTTCCTTCCTTTTACAGAAAATGTAAATGGGAGTAAATGAGTTTCTGAACAAGTAGCACACTAGTCCACCATTTGAGAGGTGAGTTATTAAAATAGAAAGAATGGAATTTGAACTGTCATATATGCGAAACAAAATTGGCCATTTCCATCCAAATAATAAATGAAGAGCCTGGAGAAAGAAGTAGAAATACAGAAACTGGAGTGACAGATTAAAAAATATTCATAAGTGAGAAAAACTGCATGAAATCAGAAGAGCTCCTCAGAATGATGCAACTGCAGGAAACAATGTGTGTCACTAGGGCATGAGATTTTGAAGAGTATGAACACAGAATATATCCCAAAGATCACTTCTGAAAACCCCAACAGGGACTGCTACACACAGATTGCCCAGCGTGGTCCCATGGCACTAGAAGAGGGATTCCTTCTGGGCCTTGCTTTGATTTTGGGGGAGTCTCTTCCTCAACTGTTCCTCCTTCTATTCTGTCTTCTTGTCACTCTTATCAACACTTCTGGGAAAAATGACACCTGTATGGAACCCAGCACAACACGTGGAGTCTCAGCTATGGCCTTTGGCTCTTTTACATAGTGCTGGCAGCACTGGTTCAACAAGGGAGTTCAGGCTGTGAGCAGAAGAGATTTTTCCTCGAAAAGCTGAGCAGGACTTGATAATTGCATCCCTTTTCACACATTTCCTGCTTGTCATGCATTAGCCCATCAGTATGCTCCTGTGACTAGCAGTAACAGTGCATTGAAGGGAATGCCACTTTCCAGAGAGAATGATCAATCTCTTTGACTTTGCCTGTAAACATGTTTCATCAGGGGGTCACTAATATGCTTTTATTGCCTCACTGTCAGAGATGATGCCATTACCAAGCTTGATAAAGTATTCTGTAGAGGGTTCCTTTTAATTTTATTTTTTATGCGATCATGAGAGACAGTAACCGATAAATTTAGTTCAATGCTTTCTCACTATTAACTAATTCTGAGTAAATCCATTGGGGCAGACTGGATACAAACACTTCAAAGAATTTTTACAGGATATTGAAAATTATATTCACCGTGGGACAGTGGTTTAAGTACTGAGCTGCTACTGTTTTCTTTACCATTAAAGCTACAACACTGTTAAATGTCATTTAGTCAAAACGCTGTATTCAGACGGATTTGTAGCACAAGATGACTATTTGCTTTTAATAAACTTGTCGCATCAGGGTGGTAATGTTAGCTTATTTCTGGGGGAAAGGGAGTTTGAGAAAAGATGATATTTCTTCCCTCAGTTTCTTTCTTAGAGTCCAATCCAGCTCCCACCAAAGGCAATGAGATTTTTGCTGTTGCCTACAGGAGGAAAAGTCCCATGGTCTCTCACAGCTTTGAAGTGGTCAAATCCAAATTAAAATACAGGTTCATTTTTTTGTGTTTGTGGGGTTTTTTGGTGTTTTTTTTTGTTTGTTTTGTTTTGGGTTTTTTTGGAGGAGGAAAAAAGAAAAAAACAACCCAAAACCCAATAAAACCAACCCCACCCCCAGCTCTATCAGAAACACAACAAATAAGAGAACTGAAAATAAGGTTTTTCTCATGGAGGTTTTTTTTTTCCAAGCTGCTTTCATTTCCTAGCACCCAAAAAACTGGAACACAGGATGTGAAACCATGGAAACAGTTGGATGCTACAGGATTTTGAACTACTTTTGTCAAGGTTTAGACTTTGGGGATTTTATTTTTTCTTAAAGTTTAATTGATTTTTTTCCCCTTCTGAAATCCATAGTATGTCGAGCTTGTTAAACTATGTTAGAGGTCACAGACTAAAATTAATTGGTAGTATTTCTTTTGAGCCTAATTTAAAGGTTGATTTGGCTTTATGGACAGACTCTTAGTTGTAGTAAATCAGTTCAGCTGTAATGAGACTCTGTTTGCATCAGTAGAAAAGATGATCACTGGAGACCCAAATCCCATGCAAAATCTAAGGAAGAACATGAAAAAAAAATAAAAGAGAAAGCTCCTTTTTTTAAAGACTGTTTTAATTAAACGTTATGTAAAGTTAAAATATGCAAACATATTTTCATGTAACCCAAGAAGATAGGACTGTCCTGAATATACAGATATATCTGGTTATATCTGTACATATCTGGTTATGGGGACTAACAGGAAGTAGGGGGTTTATTGGCAAATGCTTTTTCAATAAAATGTATTCTGAAGCTACAGTTTCTCTGTGCAAATGTGGAGATGCATGGTCAGTGAAACCTGACAGAAAAATGAGTGTGAAATCCAGCAGCATTCATTTTAGATCAGGTTGGTTGAGGTTGTTTTTCCAGATGTTCTCAAATTTTTTCCAGATGTTATGGAAGGAAGCACTAGGAAACCAGATAAAACACTATAACAAATTCTAGTTCATCAGCTTTTCTAATTTTTTGATTTAGAAAATTTGGTTTTTTCCCCAAGCTGCTCAGTAGATGGAAAAGGTACTGATAAGCTTTTGAATGAAAGAAATTAAACTCCTAATCTTTAGGGATTCTCTCCTCACCAGAAAATGTGCAAGGTATTGGAAAAGTCCATGGAGTAAATGTCAAAATCATTCATTAATACTCAGTATTGACAAAAACTGTAATCTCAGTAGAGTGAAATATAACACAGCCTCAAACTGAGTGCAGCAGGTGAAATAAGGGAGCCTGTGCAGCTCTGAGATCTATGATCTGTGCATGAGCACTGCATCTTCAATCTACTCCAGTATTTACATGAATCCTAAACATCAGTGCAATAAATTTTTCACTGGTGATACGGCACTTATGTCCATTTTTCCTTATTTCTATTTAATTTCTGTATATATCATGCTTCAGCTAACTCGACAGTAATAATGTGATGATCTCCTGAATCAAATCCAGACTTTCCAACTCTGGAATATGTACTGGAAACACTCTTTCCTTATTATACTTTACTAAACACAGGGTTTGACAACATGACCCATAGTATTGTGGTGACACAAAAAGCACCATAATGCTCTAGAAGTGCAAACCAACAACACAACTTGTCCTTGAAACACTGCTTATTGCTAGAGGAATTGACTTGGAATCGGAATTTTCTGTTGAAAGGAAGTGTTAGGAAGGTCATCATTCAGGTAGGTCTTGAAAAGAAGAGGAAGATGTATGGAGATACTCCCAAAGATGACAATTGTAGAAAGGATGAGCCTCATCAAAATGAAACACGACAAAATTATCCTGTGGCACTTTTCCTCATGGAGAATTCCAATCTCTGGGGAGGAACTGAAGCCTTCACAATGACTTAAAACTACTTTGGTTATGTCCTACCAAAAACAATAGCAGCAACAAATGTGTCATAAAGATAGAGCTTTATCTATGTTACAGATTGAAAATACCGTCCTGTGAGCCACTTTCTCATCAAAGCAGATATTAGACAAACAGGAGCTGGAGCTGAAAGAAGATCTGAATAAAATTTTGGGCTTATGGTACACAAGGAGAAATTTTCTCCACTGTAGCTGTGACCTTATGCCCAAACACAGGCAAAAAATATTTCCTTTGTCGTAGAAAGCTACAGTGCCTTTATAGAGAAGAAAATGCCTGAGGACTGAAATTTGGTTCCAAAAGAAAGTCATCACTGAAGAAATGAATATTTGGTGAAATAGATGACCTGTGACCCGCCGAAAATTGTCATTACATATTTGCTCAGTACTTGTACAGCTCACAATGTTCACAGACAAGGCAGGATGCTCTGAAAAGGTCCAACCCTCACGTGACAAAACTCATGAATTTAAGTGAAAATCATTTGCTGAAATGGAAATACCACAGTCCGAGATACTGCAACGAATTACATTCTACTGCAGCCATACTCTTCTGTCAGCCATGACTGCACCATTCTGTGTGAGCAGGAGCTGAGCCACAGCTACAACTTTGCATAATTGATACTGAAATCACATTACATAGTGCCTGAATGCCATATTTCAATAAACTTTTTTAATATACTCCTTCAGATGTTCATCTGAATATTTTCTGAAGTTTTAGACAGTCATTACTAATTTTAAATGGTGGTAAAAGAAGTGGTCGAGGAAGTCTTCCTCTCTTCAAACTTTTAGAGTTTGAATGAGTTGCAAAGGGTGTGTATGAGATACTCTCACAGCTTCAGCTGACCAAATAAATAAAATAAGCAACAGACTAACTCTCAAAATAGAAAGCAGATCTGTTACCAATATTGATTCAATTTAATTAATATTGAAATTCAATATTAATGAAAATGTAACTTGGATGAAACCTATAACTGTATCTCTTTTCTGCCCCTTATGTATCTAGTTGTTTTCATTCTACAAAATTTCTTCTCTGCTTACATTTGATTTCAACCAATTATTTCACAAACCCTTTGAAGAACAATGAGAAGTGTAATATTTAAGGGACAAGGACAAATGTAAAATACATGTTTGCATAAGGTCCAAAATTAATTTTAAGTCAGCAGAAACAACACTCAGATAAATTGCAGTTGTACCAGAGTGAACAACTGTGACAGTGCATTTGCTTGATTTTTTGCTTAGTCTTAATACATCTTGGAAATCTCCTTCCCAGGTATCCCAGCAGCATCATCTCATGTGTTTCAGTTCTGAGCTGGTGATGTCCCCCTGCAATCCCTGCTTGTTCCCAGAGCTGGTTTCTGGTGGGCTCATGACTTGTACCAGTAATGGTAAATTTGGGAGCTGTGCTTGGCCACCAACACATTGTCGTTTCAGGCAGTGGCAATTCTCCCACCAGAAAACCCTTGGCTGCTCCGCCTGATGCTGCTGCCAGGGGAACAGGACAGCTCTTCCCACTCCCTGCCACTCTCTCCTGCTTACAGGCAGTGAATTAACACCTGCTTCCTGACACCAAAGCAGGAAATTAGAAGGGAAACCTGAAATGATTTCCCTCTCTAAAGTGCTCCTAGAAGAGTGAAGCTACATGCTGTCTCTCAGAGAACTGGGTGTTTGATGTGGTTTAATTTTGAACAAGTCTTTATGGATGTGTGAAAAGCCCATTTAAGGAGCAGAACATCTGTCCAGCTGAATGTGCCTTTAGGAAATGAAATGGACTAGATGACCTTTTGAGGTCCCTTCCAGTTTTGTTTTCTCTGACTCTATTTTTTACAATGGAAACGAAAGTGCTTTAACACTATTCACAACTGAGCAGAACTGCCAAGGAAAATACACACTGGAGGGAAAAATCCTCTTTGACTGCTCTTTTTTTTTTAACCTAACGTACAGCTAGATCTTCTCCGAGAGTCTAATTTTTTACTGTTTCTTGTGAGTACTGGCTATTTTTACTACTTTTATGTCTCTTGTAAAGGCATTTCTTTCAGACAGAATACTCTCAGCCCTTTTAAGTATTTGATCCTCTTTTTTCAAAGCAGACATCACATTCTAACCTTAACGCTTTGTATTGTGATTTTGCCTTTTTTCCTTTTTTTTCCCTCAATTTTTTTTTATTGGAAGTCTCTGTAATCTAAATATGTCTTTATTTCCAAGAGGATGACTGTTTCCTAGGGGATGACACTGCTTCTGGCTGAGACAAAAGCTGTTCCACCCAAGGAAAACTTTTGAAGTGCTAAACACAAGTATGTACTTTTCATTTAATCCTCAGCGCCGGTAGCTTTTCTCACCCATAGGAAGGCCTCAGCTGATGTTACCAGGTCATTATCCGTATGGCTGCATTGTCATTTGCATCCCTGGCATTTCTGCTTTGGTGGTGATTCAGCAAAGGGTTCAAGATGTAACAGAGACATGGTGAAATTCGAAAATAAGTGCTCTGAACGTGAGTGCAGAAATCTTTGAAGTGCGTTATGGAGCCGGTCAAGAATGGAGCTGCGCAGTCACAGGGCTGTGTCTGGAGGCAGCTGACTGCATGCCATGGAGAGAAGGATCTGTTACTACACATATAGTGAAACAAGAAATTATCTCTCAACTGAAGTGGCTCCTCTCAATCTGACAGGGTGAGTGAAACTTTGCTGGTGTGATGGGAGCTGTAGATGTATTTGGGCTGCAGCTTTGGGAGTTGGAACTAGATGATCTCTACAGTCTGTTCCAACCCAAACCACTCTAGGATGATGGCCTTGAAGATGGCAAGATCCAGACCCAGATGAGCAGCAATGGTCCTGGCAAAGCTGAGGAAAGGAGGAGCTTTCTTGGAGCTGGTGCTCCAGGCTGGGCTCTCCCATTGACCTGTTTCTGGGAGGCTGGTGGCAACTTGTCTGGGCTTCAACCAGTGCTGAATGGATTAAGATTATTTCCTCCCATCTGGGAGTATCTTGTGATATAGGAACGGTATTCCCCAATTTAGTATCCCCCACTAGAAAACAAAGCAAAACCACAAGCCCCCACCCAGTAGTGGAAGACAGAAGGCAGAGGTCTTCAGCTGAGATAAGAACAATATGCTGGAAGAAAATGAACAGTAACAGCAGAGATACTAATAACAAAAATGTACAAAGACAGGGTGATTTATATGCAAAACTGCTAACTGAGGAGTGTGACCTGACACAGCATTATGTGACTGCAGCCAGCAGTGCCACATCCCACCTGCCCTGTCCACTGTGCTTGCTCCTGACTGGAAACCATGGAAGTGCAAGAGAGTCCAAGCCTGTCCCTTCCCTTCATCTCCGGCCATGATTTAAGATGGTATCCAGCGACACAGTGCCTTGGCCCTGCCCACACAGCTCCAGGCTCTGCCCCCTCACAACTACTGCAAAATATTAACCCCGTCCTTGGTGGAAACTAGGACAGGCCCTTTCCAGAGCCTGGCAGTGGAGCACCAGGTCTTGTGCTGCCTGGTGAGTAATTTGAGTTAAGGGTTCACACTCAGCTCTCACCTGGACTTTACATGAAATAACAAAGAACCGATGTCAATAGGAATAGAGATGAACACTGTTTTCAGATAGGGAATAACTGTTAAAAAGAGAAAAAATCAAACATACAAAAATACCAGCTGCTTGTGTTGGCTGGAAACTGAGGAGAGGGAAATATCTATTTAACAGACCCAGAACCATCAGCAATAGTACTGTACATTTTATTTGCACTGTGATGACATGCCCCTCCTGGGAAACCTGGTGTGGCAGGTTGAGCCCTGATTGTTCAAAAGAGTCCCCAGCTGCTGGAGAGATGGGTGACAAGACTGAAAGCCACATCTTTTAAAAGGGACAGAAACTTCTGGGTGAATCGGTTCACAAAACTGTCCTTTCTGTCAGTAGGGCAATTTATAATAGAGAATACATTAGTAACAGGACAAAATAATTACAGCAAGGGAAATTTTGGCAGGCCAAAAGAGAAGATTCCTTGTAGCAATCCTGATTTCTGGAAGAGCCCAGCTGGGTCCTTTGGAAACATGCAGGCTGTTCAGTGCTACCAGGTGGTTATTAGTCCTTGATCACCACTGAGGTCTGATGAAATAGAGTGTGATGAGTAACCCTGAAGTGTTTCAACCATGTTAATTGCCAGAGAGGGATTTACTGTGGCAAGTATCAGCAAAAACCCCCCTAACTCTTTATTGCACTCAGTAGAGAAGATGTACATTTTGCCATCAAAATGAATACAATGGTTTTTAAAACTTAGGGAAGGAAAAGATTCAAAAATATGAAAAATTTGAGTTTGTTTGTTTTAAAAAGATTTGATCTGTTGAAACCCTTCAGAGGTACTTCAGAATACTGAATTTGTCTCTTTCTGAGGGATAAAAGGATGAAATGAACCCAGCTGGGATTTAAACCTGTGGTTTCATGGAGTCTATGTGTTTCAAATCAGTTGCATAAATCATTGAATCATCTCACAAAATACAGTACTTATGTTCTGTCTTTTTAGTATCCTTTAACCAAAACTTGTGAGCTTGGTGGGGGTTTTCTGGCTCTGTCTGAAATGATTAGCTCAGAAAACAGCACAGTTTAGTGGGGAATGCACAGCCCTGCCAAATATTCCAGTGGACAAGGATGGTTTTATACATCATCTGCAACTTGCTTCAGCAATTCCACAAAGTTAACAGGTCTACTTAACTCACAGAAGGGTTAAAAAAACTGCTTTTCTGTTTCCTCTTCCATCTTCTGCGTTTGGAGAAGGGACATGTCAGCACATACCTGTGCATGTTTTCCCTGAAAATCTATAGCTCAGCATATGTCCAACCATGCCCTTGTAATTCATTTCATGCCATTTTTTCCTGCCCCAGCTGGGAAGCCAAATTAAGCAAGTATTTTGTTGCATATTTTAGTCTTTTTCTTCCAAACTGAATTAGCAAACCTCTCTGTCTGTGTGGGCCTGGCTGACTGCTCTCATGTTGGTCTGGCACCTTACTGGATTGCCCTGGTAGTGGTTACAGACCCCATAATACACATCTCTTTGCATCCCCATCCATTAGTTCACAGTGATGAAGTAGCATTAGTTCTATCTCTGCAAAAATCAGTACATAGGATGACAGACTCATAGATTATCCACTAGTCATACAGATTTTGATACATGGGTGCAAGCCTAGGGGAGATTTGGGTTTGAAGCTGATTGAGGAAGAGAGTTTTTTTATCTCATTCTTCCTGAGATTTCAGAACTCCTCCTCTTTACCAGCAAGATGAAGCCAAGTTCTGCTGGAGGTGTTTCACAGAAGCCAGGGATCCTGACCCTTGTATATCAGCCAGCCTGACACACACAGGGGAGTGGGGACCCTGGTTCAATGTGCTGCTCTGTTTAATTCACTAATGAGATACTAATAGGGCCAGAGAGCAGAAGTGATTGCCTTGATAGCTCAGTGATTTGGTCACTCATCTAAAACGTGGGAGAACCAGGGTCATGCCCCTGATCTAAATCAAGCCAAGCAAGCAGCTAAATGTGTGTCTCCAGTACTCTGGCTGAAGCTCTCACCACCAGATCAATGTTGTATAACCCTTCCTCTTCATGAAAAAGTTGTTTCTGGAACTGAGAAACCACAATAGAGCAGATAATTTAGTTGGAAATGCTTCAAAAGAGCTTTGTCTGCCCGACTGCAGTAGGGGGGAAGGAAACAAAAAGGCGCAGCTGGGAAATGCCCGGGGTTGCAGGCTGCACATGGCCTGTTCTTGAGCTGTGATTTGGGATCTGGGAGCAGCAGCCCTTCCCTCCAGCTGGCTCAGCTGCAGCACAGGGCACAGGCACTCACCTATGGGGCTTCTTGTGCACAACAGCTGCAGGATTTTAGAAACATGGAAGTCATTTGCATGGGGTGCTGGAAGCACAGTGCAAATTAATTGCAAATTTTCTATTCTTCCATAGTCTAAGGAAACAATGAATTCTATATATAGAGTAACTAATACTTGAAATTAGGGCTTTATTGGGAGAAAAAGTGCCTCCTTTAGTGAATGCTTTTCATTTGTCCACTTCAGTTCTTTCGATATTCATTGATCAGATGTGTAATTAAGACAGCTGGGTCATGCAGTTAGGAAGAAACAAGGATGTGTTCTGGAGAGCAAAGAGAATATCCTGTTCAGGGAGAATCTGTGACTGTGACACAAGATAATGGGGAACAAAGCAGAAATAATGTCTGGGAAACCTATAAATGTGCATGGGATAGATACAAAATGAGGAACAGAAAGAGCAAATCCCACATGGAACCTGATCACTTGTCTCTCTAGTCTGGACTTGTTTCAATATAAAATACTTGAAAGTAACAAGCTAAAAACTTTCTGTAGAAACCCTACAGCTGAAAATTTTTTTCTTAAGATTTCTTTCTAACCTTGATTATACTCTGGCTTGTAGGCCAATGCACAGGGATTTGTATTAATTCTAAAATCTTCTAATTTTGCTGGACATTTGTCTTAGCTGTATAAATATCAACTATAGATATATTTATATTGATTATATATATAAAAGAAACAACATTTTAAATATATATATATACACACCCCAATACTTTCCAATCAATATTCTTGACCAAAAAGATACAATGACAATGACTCTTACAGACTAACTTCTCATAGCTTGGACACAGTATTTATACTTTTAAAACAAAAATCTTATGAAATATGCATTTTTAAAAATTATAATATAGTATTATAAAGAAAAGTAGCCAAAATATTGCATTTTATTAGCACCTTAGTAATTCAGGAGGAAAGGTTATACACCAGACATATCTTACAAACTTAACCCTAAAACTTTGTTTTTTCAGAACACTTAAAAATACTCCTAGTTAGTTATAACAATTTACACCGACAGATTAATAAAATATACTTCTAACTTCTTCAATTAAGGAGGATCCTATTTCTTGCTGAAGACTCACAGCCATGTAAAATGTACTGAAATCATTCAGTTCCAACTGATCTTGCTTCAGGCGAGCATTTAGCTAAGTACTGAGACGGTTTCGGCTTGCTCTCGCATCAACATCTTGTGAGGTAACACCATTTACACCGGTGGGCAAAACACCATATTAGTGAATCGTGATTCTTAAGAGATCCTGACCTTAAGAAAGCAGTAGGATCAAATGTATTTTTAAAAGAGTTCTTCCTTGCCTTTTTAGGTACTTCTGTGGTTAAGCACCAAGCCTGTATATAGGATATACCTCCTGTATTCCACAGTATTACTGTACCCATTTCACAAATGAGGGATTTGGAATCAGTGATTTGCCTGGAGTCACTTAGTAGGTTCTTGATTAACAGCTATCTTTTCATCAGCACTGTAACTCCCTATTAAATGAGCCTCTCTCCTGCTTTAGTCACGACCCCTCTGCATTTTAAAGCAAAATCCTGATGTTCTGCCGATCCCTTTCCCACTGCAATCACAAACTTTTTGCCTGCTATTACAAATCACTTGGGTTTTCTCTACTTTTACAATCTTTTCTAAATCCTCCAAAACATTCTGCAGCTTCTAGACCTAAAATACATTGCCTTGTCACCAGACCACTGGGATTCAGATTCCCAGAGCAATTTTTCATTTGCCAGAAATGGAGAAGTCTCTGTAGTGCAGTGACAAGGCAGAACCCTTGCCTGTCCTGTTATAGTGTGAAGCTGTGACAGTGACATGGTTTGGGAGTGTTTTCCTTAGTAAAACTAGGTCCTCTTTAGAAGACAGACATTACTGTAGCAATGCCCAGGCGCCTGCATGCGATCAAGTAAACAGAGAGCTGTTATAAATAAACGAAGCTGTCATAACCAACTGGGGCAGGCACCAAGACAACAGCAAGTGTGAAGTAAAACATGTCAGACTAAACCATTCTCATGGTATTGTAATAGCAGCTCGACTTAGACTCTGAACACACCATTTCCAGCCTTTGAATGTTTTCAGTTGCAAGACTGGATTGAAAAACATAGGTCTAAGCTGCTTCCTCTATTAACTTACCTGCTGCAATAGCATCATCTAAATGGCTACCTGAAACTTGACAGGTATGTGCAATGGAGATGTAGGACATTCAAATGCTTTTTTTTTATTGCAGTATACTGAGGTATGCTTCTCACAATAAGGCAATATACCACAAAGCAGAGATTATATTGTTTAGCTGTCAGGAGGCTGTGTGGAAATAGAAAACTTATGAATGCTCTCTAGCGTCTCCTCATCCCGTGTTACAGCACAGCATCAAGCAGCTACGTGGTTATGTTACACAGGGTAAAGCATCACTGTCTGCACTGGTTGGCTGTTAAGCTGAGTTTTACTCATAACAGATATTCTGTTATATGATACAACCATTGGGTTATTGTACTGCTTTTCAATCCGGCCCACTGAATGAGGAAAGGCTAACAAGGTTGCTAGAAAATTATATCTACCATCTCTCCAAGGACAAATGCAGATAGAGGCATCTAATTTATCTACTAATTAGCATTTCTCTGCTGGGTTATGTGAACAATATTGAGTCAGATGTAAAAGGAGCCTTTTACTGTGCCGAAGCTCTGCACTCCCAGCATCACTGTGTGGTTCAGGAAAGGATAGGAAGTTATGAAGCCTGTGGTAATAGATCCAGGACAATTTTCTGATTTGCTTTTGGCTAGCACAACACAGTCCATTTGCAAGGCAAAAAAAAGCATTCTTCACAGTTTCCTTCCACACACCAGTGGACAAGGTGCAGGCACGTTAGAAGCGTGCTCTTACCAGAGTTAGATGACATGAGGTAATTAGCAGAAGGTAACATACTGATTATAGGAGCCTGTCCACTTCACTTAAACATCAGGCTTCATTACATTTTAGGTAGCTAATGAAGCAGCCTACATACAGTGAGTTTCTAACAGAAACAATGGAGAGAAGCAGATTATTGCATTTCCTTTCTGAAGGACCTAAGGGGCACACCCTTTCTGCTCACCTAGAACTGGTAGAAAGGAGCTCCTTTTGGAGGTCTATGGGACACCTCATTACTTCTATTGCACATAGAGGGAATGTGAGCACTTACACTACTGCTTCATTAAACTGCTAAAAGCTAAGCATGAGTCAGATCTAAAAATTAAGTATGCATCCCTCATTTTCCAAGAAAAGTAGAACTTGGGGTGATAGGTCTAGGTGAATGACCTTTGTGCCAGCAAGCTCCAGTACATTTGTTGCTGATGTGTTGTCTCAGTTACTTTGTCAGTGAATGCAGGAACACCAGGTTTCTAAACCACCTTTCCACTACAATATGAATAACCACACTCCACCGTTTATTTTCTTGCAAAGAGTTCTGACATTCAGCATCCCACAAAGATCAGTTCTTGCACCACTTAATCCTGTACTTACAGACCACCTTGACATGATAAGGAATTTATTTTGGTAGCTAAAGATATGGTACTGTCCATTCTATTTTATATGCTTGATATCCTTGTCAATAACTGCAATTTGGATGGAAATTTACCCAATCAAATGTAGCCCAGAAATGGTTGGAAAACTAAAGAATGAATGACTCACAAGCTGTAAAATTAGGATCAGAATGTGAAACACTGCAAGAACACTGGGAGATTGTTACAAATCAACACAAATCTTCTGCTTTGTTCCTGCTTTGGGAAGACAGAAAAGCACTAAAACACCTTGTCAAATGAAGAAGGAGAAGAAGGAGAAGGAGAAAGAGAAGGAAAAAGAAAAAGAAAAAGAAAAAGAAAAAGAAAAAGAAAAAGAAAAAGAAAAAGAAAAAGAAAAAGAAAAAGAAAAAGAAAAAGAAAAAGAAAAAGAAGAAAAAGAAAAAGAAAAAGAAAAAGAAAAAGAAAAAGAAAAAGAAAAAGAAAAAGAAAAAGAAGAAAAAGAAAAAGAAAAAGAAAAAGAAAAAGAAAAAGAAAAAAGAAAAAAGAAAAAAGAAGGAAAAAAAGGAAAATAAAAACTTTTGTGAAATTTCTACACAGGTCTTCTGAGCAGGTGCAGACAACCAAGGCAAATCTGTTCCAGGGATCCCAGAGAATATTTTCCGATTTTAATGAAGTGTGGGGCATGCATTGCTAGGAGACAGAAGTAGTGGTATGGTGAAATGGAGCTATTTAAACCTTGAAATAAAGTCCTGCAGATGAATTCATGTCTACACCATAAAAGCCAGACTCTTCAGAGTTCATGGATCTGCAAAATCAGTTATAATCACATGCAATGCTATTTGGTCCACACTTAATTGTTAAGTAATTCTAAGTATTAGCAAGCTTCTGAATATCTTTCTTTGGCAAAATATAATTTAACATCCTGAAGACTCAAATGTATTTGGCTGACCTAAGTTATTGGGCTCAACTCAGTGCTAACTGGAAGAGATTTAACATCCTGTGATATATAGGATATCAGACTAGATGATATTTTCTGGCCTGAGCTTTATAAATCTATGAAAAGTGAGGCTTTGCCATAAGTTTCTCACAAAAGGCTGTCACAGACAGGACACATTGTCCTACTGGCCTTCTTTCACTGATATATGAGGTCTGGATTTAGCCAGTTCCTGGGTTTGCTAAGTTGCAGCTGGGAACCCTCTAGGCTTTCCAGATATCCTTTGCTTTGATTACATTTCTTGGGGTGTTGGCTCTGTATATAATTGTGCTAAATCATTTTGGCTCCATGCATATTTTATTATAGGAGGCTTAGTCCTCAGGAACTCAGAAATATGAGGTGTAATTATTTATCCTGCACCATTATTCCTATTGAGAAGCTGTCCTTCTATATCTTGCTTAGCTTGATATTGTAAGTTTAACCCATACACACCTTTGGTAGTATACCCACATCTTTGCTACAGAGGGAAGGACTGAAAATACACACAATAAATTTTCGTTGACTGAACAGGACAGCAATGGAGAAATGTGAGTGCTAAAATTTTCTGTTGCCCTCTATTAATTTTATGCAATCATCTTTTCTTTTATTTCACAGTACAAAGCTCAGAACAATGTGGGAATTGTGGAATACATTTTAAGTGGATGCTTTGGGAATTATTTATCCCACTCAAAATTAGACATCTGTGGTCTTTATCTGAGCTAGTTGCCTCCGTTTGTAGCAATGTATAAAACTAAGTTCACCAATTTTCCTTTTCCATTTACAAAGAATCCAGAGACAAAATGGGTAGCACTGAAAATGTCTCTTGTTTTTGCAGACTAGAAGGAGAGTTGATGATGACTAGCTGAAAAGTAGATGCAGAGATTTCTAATATTAGATGGAATAAAATCCCAACATTTGCAAATTCTTAGGAACACCTGGTTCCTTAGGACTAATATAATGACTCTGGGAGGATGGTAAGCAGCAAGGTGATTACACCTTGTGGATTACAGGAGTAATCCACATTTCATCTGTTGTGTTTACTCCTAAAGATTAAAACAGTTTTAGGAGTTTATATGTCTCCCACAATGACGTGCAGCAGCTTTTGCAGCAGAACAGGAAGCTACTGCCTTTCCAGCTCATTCTGTTGCCAGCTGTAGGAATTCAGAGGCTGAGTTACCCCAAGATGCATTCACTGCCACCACCCATGGCTACAACACTGCCCCAAGTCCTGTAACACGTCCTGGCATTGTGAGGATCAGGACATGGGCTCTGCACTGAGTTTGCCAGGACTCAAGAGAGGCTTGTCAGGCTGGCTCTGTGGGAACATCTGAGCTGCCCACAGCTTGCTTTGCCCTGGCTTGGCTGTGACTGCCATGGCTCTAACTGATCAGGTGTCTATGGCTGAGTTGTTTCACTGATGTTTACCTCTGCATTGGACTGCCATAGTTTTATGTCAGTAACAGAAACAAACAATGAATCTGTGCAGAATGAGATTTTTATGACTATTACAATGATGGTGTCAAGAGTCTTAGTATGATATCAGAGGCCTTGAAAGGTGGAAACAGAGCAGGGCACATTCGAGTGCAGGGATAGGATGATATGACAGGGCACAGGCTGGCACTGGTGACCCCATAGCAGTCAAAGCTCACCTGTAGTCCCTGAGCCAGCTCCTTGGGAACTGGAAAAAACAGATTTTAGGCATATAAAACACAAGAAATAATTTCTTTCTAATATACAGAGAATAGCATATCTAGAAATTTGGAGGTAACTTGGAGCTGCAGAAAAATGAGGAGAGTGTAAGATGCAAAGGCCTGTTATAAACCATGTAAAAATATAATTTCACCTGGCAACTGATTATACTCTGAGTCTATGGATGCACAGGTTACATTTGGTAGAGCATCTTAAAGAATACTAAATTGACTTTTGAAACAAACTATGTTCCTTTTCCTTACATGCAGTATCACTGATCATGATTTACTCCTCAGTCTCACCTCCCAAATATGTAAAAGTCCAATTTTTTATCATCAGCTTATATATCAATGTCTTCTCAATGTCTCCTTCTCAAGGATGATACTGTACTGAGTAGAGAATAGATCTGTTCCTTCATCTTTCATTCCACTGCTTTCATGGTTTTTAAATAGCGACAGGCAAACAATGCTGCTGCTTAATGTATTTTGCAATTTAGATTGATTATTGAAAGATACAGTGTACAGGCAAAGAGTCTATGAATTATTCTGAGATGGAATATCTTATTATTCAGAACGTCCCAAGAAGCAGCAGTGAAAGTGAATGAACAAATCCATACTGTATTAGCTGCTTGTAATGAACATTTTGCTAATTGGAAGATTTGCTGGACTGGAGAAGGGTCTGACAGGGGAAGTCTTGAAGTCAGACAGCACATGATAAAACAGTAAGCAATAAGCCTACACCCTGCAGGACAAACAGACACACTGAGTCACAAGAGATTATTCACTGTATGGTATGCATTTTTATGATATGTGTTGCACTAATAAAACTAGGTGAAAAGTCAAGGATACACTAGAGCAGTCCTCTGAAATGGTGCTTGTGTTTCTGTAGTCAGAGTTCTCAGAACCAAAATACACTTCTTGTAGTTCTGACATGGATATTCTGCTCTTTACAGAACTCATATGGACAGACAGCACACAGAGAGAAACAGGGGATTCCCCAAGGAAAATGAACACTAATGAAGTTCAGGTTTCCAGTCATTTTCAGAGCAGAATATGCTCTTTATTATCACACCGATGAGAGGGCACATTCAGAATGGCTGTACAATTGCTAGGTACTGAACTAGCATTAAATTAAATTACGGTGAAATTGAGTTTGTCCCTAGAGCACAGGAAGGCTGAGCAGGACTCTCTCTTACCCTTTGCCTTCTCCCCAGGCAGCACTGGTGGGAACAGGTGAGCCCTGTCCCCCTAGTAGGACATCCACCACTAGATCTGGGAACCCTGCTCCTCCTCTCCCTTTCAAACTGGGCAGCCATCCTTCCCCTGGGGCATAGGGGCTTTCTGCTGATTAGAGAGTTCTCCCAGCAGACAAGCTCTCCAGGTTCTTTGAACCAAGAAAAGACATCTGGAAGGGTAGAATATCCACTTTTCTCTCTTCAATTTCCTTCACAAAGGCTGGAATTGGCTCAAAAATGTCTTAAGGAGAACTCAAATTTTGCAGAGTAGTGCTGTTGAAAAAAGGGTAGAATAGAGGAGAAAAAAACCCAAGGACTTTCAGCTCTGAAAAGTGATGAGAAATAGATGCAGCACATATATAAACACAAAGGAACCTATTTTTCATCTGTTTCATAATGCAGATGTGTATTACTTGCTCTGATTTTCATTGTGGGGAGTTGTTCTAGGTCAATGAACTGTGGTCAATTCCCTAAATGTCTCTAAGTGTGCACAAATTGAGAGGTGATGGGTAAGTGTCACTATTTTAACCCCAGATATTTGGAAGCTCTAAAAGGTCATAGTGTGAACCTGAACAACTCCAGATCCTCTCTGGGCTAAATGCACATTGTCACATATGGGTACCAAACTATGACATCATGACTACTCTTGCTTTTAAGGTCAAGGAAAAAAATAATCCCTATTGTCTTAATAATTTAAGAGGGAAGTTAGAACTATAAGATCTTTAAGGTCCCTTCCAACCATTCTACTAGCCAGAGCTGCCAGACCACAGCAAAGATGGTCACAATGGTCTTACCATTGCAGATGTGGGCACATGCAGAGTATGTGCTTATTCAAGGTCATAAAGTGGCACAACAGAAAAAGGAGAAAAAAATCCAGCTGTCATTCCTTGCCTAATCCTGCATATCATTCCTATTCCAAAAATTATACAAATGTTTTAAGATTAATAAGGCCTAAGAAATGACATTATGCATTGCCTCTGGTTCTGTCAAACCTGGGGCACATTACAGTTTGCTGCGGTGAGAATTGGTACGAGAAGAGGAACATATGGTGGCACGGGAACACAGAAATGCAGAAAGATCAGGAGATCACTAAGCAGGTGACTGAGCCACTGAAACGATGCCCCTGCCAGCAAGACCAGCAGGAGCTGGTAAAGCAGCAGACACCAACCAGCAACACTTCACAACGCTGTCTCACCCCGGCTGCTCTGGAAAATGCTGGCAGCAGCTCACGTACTTCTCCCCAGTCTCTCTTGCAGCTCCCTCTTCCCCTTGTTGACATTGCCTGTGAACCATTTCCATGCCTGAAGCAGCTTTACAATGTCTCACAACAGCTTGCAGGAAGTGATACAACTGCAAGGACTTTGTTGTTGTTGTTAAAATACCGAAGACGTCAAGAACAAAAAAAAACCCACAGAGAAAACCAGAGAGTTAAAGGTTATCTGAGCCCTGGGGGGCAGAGGGGAGGGCATGGCAAGGGAACAGTTTGCACAGCATCGTGCAGGCTGGTGGCACTTAGAAAAAGTGGCATTTTCTGCTGGAGAAAGGCATTGCTGCCCTTATCACCTTCCATTAACGGCTGTGAAGCACCCCGGGGTGCCCCAGCCAGTGATTACATCTCCCTCCCGTTGCACAGAGAAATGTCCAGCCACTTTCCTCGGGGAACACTCACAGCAAAATGGATTGAAAGGTTTTCAGGTCTGTTTTGGTAAGACTTGAAGGTCAGTGCAGAGTCAAAACAGTGAGGAAATTTGGACAAGCACACAAAACTCTTAATATTTCCATTTTTCTACGAGTCTCTGTCACTCCTAGTCCCTGCCAGGAGAACTGCAAATCTCTATCCCACCCTGCCCACATCCACTGGTCCAGGCAGAGCCAGGCTCCAGCTGTACCATCTCCTCTGATAAACTAATATTTTTTCTGAAAGGAACTAATCTGCTGTGCAAACCCTAGCTGCTCCTCACCAGCCCACTTCTGTGTGTCCCCCTGCTAGTGGAGTCTGCAGGTGCTGGGGGCACTTACAGACCCTGCACTGCTCGTCTCACCCCACACCACTGAGCTGGGGGTTAAGTGGTTATTTGCCCTCACTCAGGCAGTCCAGACCAGGCTGTAGTAAACAAGGTGTGACTTCTGCCCACCTGGTTCCTTGGTGTTTAGTGGAGCAGATGCTTCTGAACTCACAGTAGGTTTTGTGTGTGAGTGCCTTCTTAATTTTCCTTCCAGATCTACTCTCTGAAGTAGTAAATCGGTGCTGATCAGTGTGATGCTGAACTGCTTATTTCCTTCTATACTGAATACCTACAGGAAACAGTTTTGAACCTCTTCTGTGTTAAACTCTGCCTCATGATGGAACTCAGGTGTTTATGTTTCTACAGTGATTTTTTAACTTTTACTCTAAACAGACACAGTGGGTCTTTATAAAACGTGTGAAGAACATCTGAGAGCACTTTCAGAATCCAAGCAAAAGCTACTTGCGCAGTCAGACTGAAGGCGCTTTCCCGTACTATTTAAACATCATTTCAGCATGAAAAAGAATACTCTTCCCTTTTGCTCAAGTTGTTTTCATTCTGTCTCAAGCAGGATTACAAACCCACTGCAAGCCCCCGAGCATTGGCAGACATGCCACTTGGTGCATGACACACGAGCCTTTTAGAAACACGCCTCACTTTCATGGCTAGCAGCCACTCATATTAGCGCCTCTTTTAAGAAACAAAATGAAAACACAATGGTAACATAAACACTAAAACAAATCTGCCATTGTCATGGTTTGTATTAGATACACTGACAAGGGCAGCGCTAAGGAAATTAGCAACAAAGGTGCAAGTCTTCAAGGCAATTACTGCAGCCAGAGTGCAGTGCTTGATCTTACGACATCGTGAAGGACTGAAACAAGCTTAACCCCATCCAAAGGACAGCAGGAATAGGGAAAGGCAGCAGTAAAATCTTTCTTTTTAAACCATACTTAAATTACTCTCATTCTGACAAGCTCAAAACACCTGCCAGTTCCTTCCAGAACAGCGAGCTGACATATTGAGAGCTCGGGATAAGAGCATGTTTTAAGGAGAGTGATCCAGTTTCCTCACATATGAATGACTGACTTTGCAGGCTGTGAGATTTTCATACCATCACACTGCATCACCAAGGTTTGATTTATTCAGTAGCACCTACAACACCAAAATGTGTTTCATCTCTCTCCTGATAACAGCTGAACACAGAATGGGAGAACATACCATCAGCTACTCACTGATATAAAAACACTGGGATTTATGGAAGCAAAAAGCCAGGGCCTTGGGAAGGGTTATCTATGTAAGTGCCAAATCAGCATTTAGACCTATGTCTCTCTTTTTCTGATGTTAAAAAAGAAACATTAATGCTACGCTATAATTCTTTCACCTGAGAAATTAAAATGTTATTAAAGTGTATATTGCTAAAGAGGGCTTTGCACTTTTCTTTGGAGATCATTTTACTCATGGACCACTGAAATAGTTTTACATGAAGAGTGAGGAAGTTTGGCAATGTCCTCCTCTTATGTGTGGGTAAATCATGGTACAGACAGTTTAAGCAAATCACCCCCAAAAGGCAATGATTAGTAAATTTGCCTTCAGTTTCTATACTTTAAATACTCACATTCCTTTCCATGTGTCACCTCAAATTGCGTTTGCTATAGAGGAGACAAAATCGATGACCTAGACTGTGACCACGTAAATATCTCAAGGCAACAACTTCAGCTCTGTTTTTTTCCAACAGCTCATCTTCAAAATGTCTTTTCAGCCTATGCGACCATCAATGAAGGGAGAAAAAAAAGTTCCAAGATGCAGGTTTTGGAAGTAATGCTTGAAATCTGGACACTTCCAAAAGGAACGCTAGATGGGGGTTTGTTAATTTAAGAGCTGCTAAACAGGAGCAACTGTGAAGAGAAATCCTGAACATGTAGCAATGCATTGTCTCTGGAATCCCACTTGTAACCCCATAAAATATTTCTGTTGTCAACAATAAGCATTGCAGTAATTTTTTGAGGACATAATAAGTATTTCTGCTTTTTGATAGAGGAAGTACAAAATACACAAAAGAATCTTTCTACTTCATTAGGGTTTTTATAAATTAGTTTTTTTTGTTTCAAAGGTTAAAATAAAATGAGCAACCTGCAATATGATGGTATCATTGCAGCTAAGTTCTTGGTAAATACAGTATATACTGAGATGATACCTGCTTCTTCAGATTAAATATATCTCGTCCTCAGATTTATACTGGCAGTTTATGGGTTCTGCAAATGACTGTCTCAGCACTGCAAAGTAATTCCACCCTGTCATATTTGTCTTTGGAAATTGTAACAAATTATGGTGATTTATAACATCAAACTCAACTCTTCCATTTTTTCCCCCAGACAGGAACGTCGCTGATGGCGAGATGCTGGGCCATCCATTCAGGCTGTGTGGAGGGTGACAGTGAAACATGTTTCATCTCTCTTGCCTGACACTCTCTTTCCCTTTGAGGGGAGGCTGTCAGCATAACTCAAACTGTCATGGCACCTTTGTAAGGGTCCTGAAACAAATCTAAAGCTCTGTTACCTGCATGCCTACTAATGAGGTGTGACTCCCCAGCCCTGCCTGCCTGACCCCGATGGAGCTCAGTGCCTCTGACCCCTTCTCAGACAATAGAAGCTGAACCCTCATTTGTCTTGGAGTGAGGACAGGCAATGATTAGATGAGGAAACTTTGGGGAAACTCCTTGTGTACTCCTGCTTTGCTGGGCTTTGTCCAGGAAAAATACATTGTGAGAGCCAAAGGAAAGCCCACCTGGGGGTTAAACCAGCCTTGAAAAACTCTCTTAACCACTTGCCTAAGGCAAGTATGTTCTTTTTGACAAGGCAAGCACTGAGATTTTTTACAGTAAAGTATTTCTTCCCATAAAAGAAGATGAATAATAGATTATGTCCTTTAACTGAAAATTGGTAGCTTTTTAAAGCAGTATTGCAGGAGAATGCTGGATTAATCTCAGAATAAATATATTACTGTTTCTAACATTGGAAAGGGAGAGTGAGACCTGGCTGAAGCAAAGTCAGAGAAGTGTAGCTTTATTTTTACAAATTAACCCATGGAAATTTTCCACTGGGAGCAGGAAGATGCTGCTTACCTTTTGCAAGGTCCAGACTTCTATCCTAAAACTGCCATTATATTTTGAAAGTCTCCATTTTGGTCAAAGAAAGCAATTCCCAGGAATCCTTGCCTACAGGATCTTAGGGAATGGCAGAAGCAATATATGACACAAATAGGCTAACTAGAGCCAGGTCTCAGCCCACCTTGGCAAGATGAATTGCTCTCAAGTTAGGAGCTCAGCAAAAATTGGTATTTATTTGCCACCAATGATGGTGTTATAGATCCCAAATTATGGCAGAGATTACTCACAGGGCTGTATGGAGGGAAAAGTCAGGGAGGAGAAGGGGAGGTTTTAACATGCTTCATCAGAAATATTTCCTGAGCTGCCTATGCTTCAGTAGAATAGATTTCACATGATGTGACTGGAAATATGAAAAGCTGAGGAACTGAAACATCCAAAATGTACCAGCCAACTTGGATGTAAATGTGTCATGTGCTTTATCATAGGAGTAGCTGTGCTTCAGTCATTCCAGCTGTATAAGAGAGCCCTTGTGTTTCCTGCAGTGTCTGGGAGGGTGTGTTCAGTGATTGCCACACACAAGCAAAGGGGAAATAAATTGATCAAGGATATCCTAGACATTTGCACTCTCCAAGATTAAGTAAGCAAGTAAATAAATACATAGAACAACTGTCAAATGCAATCAGTCCTGAGATTATTCTTGAAAACGTGGTTTTATTTCTCATCTCACCATGGTTGCAGAGAATTATCATCTGACAATCTTTGCTTATTTTTGCCGCAACTTGAAAAAATGTGTGCAGGCAAGTCTGTATGTGTGTATTTATTTTTAACATGCTAAGTCTAACATGCCGCGCATAACGTGGCAACAAAGAAAATAATTTCATCAAAATTACATAATGTAAAACAAATAATTGGAATACCTACATTAAATACAATTTGCATGCAACATCGCATTATACAATTGCTGACATGCTGCAGAGAGGTATTAGGTTTAAAGTAACTATGTTTAGAAAGCAATTTGTAGAATTTCTGCTCTTTTTGCCAGTTTGAAAAGCAGTGATAATATGTTTTTTCAGCTGACAAGTGAACAAAAAACAATAATTGAATGGTACCATTTTACCCACAAGGCAAGCTGATAATTAGAGGTTTAACAGACAGTTTGGATTTAATCTGAGCACTGGCAGCTACTACTTTTTATTTTTTCTTCTTGTTTAGGGACCAAACAAAGCTGTGTGTTTTGTTGTCCTGTTCCTCCCCTTTGCCCTCATCACCACCCCTCCCCCCCTTCATTTTAAGAACAGGGGGAAAAACAATTTATTTGTTATCCTGGCTCATGTCTGACACTGCCCCCCCAGAGTGCAAACCTGGAGAATCGTAATGCACTACAGGGCAATGCCTGAAGAATGTGCATGTGGAAAAAATTGTAAGAAAACTAAAGGAAAATAAAATAACTTGGGCAGGGGACTGGCAGCCACGCCAGGCCAGACCTTTCTAGGGCACAGCAAGGGGTGACCAGCCCAGCCTCCTCCCTGTCTGCAGGTGGTGAGTGGGACACGCTGGTGGCACTTGTGCTGCCTCAGCATGGGGCTTGCACAGCAGGATGAAGGTGATACATCTGTTGGATGCACGCTGTCAAAATCCCTAAGGTCCCGCCGAGAACAGGCTGACAGCACACGTTCACCCAAACAGGGGCAGGGCACAGCCCCGCGGTGGGAAGTGCCCCCGGTCACACCCTTCAGGCACCACCCAGCACCACACTGGATTCCCAGCCCAGCTCGAGTCATGAAACATGAAACCTGGGCCAAAAATTAGGTTCCTTTTTTCAGGTCAAAAGGTGCAAGATGATGTCCCAGCTATTTCATATTCTCCTTTTCCAAGTGGAATAGCTGTTCTCTCAGTCCAATGAGCCTTCTTGCAACAGCAGGTTTTACTTATGCTGATCCATGGCTGAATTTTAAGGAGTTATATTACTGATCTCAACAGTAAAACAAAAACTATTGCTGAAAAATACAGTCTATTAAACACTAATGAGTATATAAACCTATTTTATAAAACCATAGAGACTTCCTGGAGGGCTAGTCAGATCATAGAAAGAAGACTATACAGGCCATTCCCTGTTGAGCAATTTCCAGATGGTTTTATATCATGTCCAGAAGCAGAATTCTGGTTTTGCTTTTGGCTTTTAATAGTTTATTGTGCCTGAAAGTGAGATCAATTAAAGCATCCCCAGAAATCTTAGGCTTAATTGGAGGCCAATTAAGAACTTCACCAGTATACAGAGGATAGTACTCATTATTAAACATGTTTATTCTCAAAAGAATTTACATTGAATAAAAGCGTTCTCATCACTTTTAGCCTGGGTTACATTTGGGAATGTAAGCTGGAGACTAAAAACTTCCTAGCTCACTGCTCACCTTACAGATGATTTGTTTTCTTTTAAAAGATTTGTAAACTAGGCAGGATAGGTGAAATTTGAAGTATCAATTATCTTTGTTGAAATAAAATTAGAAAAAAACAGCTTTTTCATTTGAAGACACTATTAATACCTAATGCATAAATCGTTATTAATATTACTGTAATGAGTACCAAGTGAATTAATGATGGCTGGCTGCTTATTTTAAAATTATTCACATTTTTTATGTTTATTCTCTGCCCAGCCATTATGCCCTTTTTATAGGACATGCTTAAAGATCAGTTGAATTCAACCTGTAATAGAAGCACAAGAAAAAAATTATTGGGAAAAATAGTTCACATGGGAACAATTAGTTTGCAATACTCCCTACTATTTCACCCCTTGCTTTAAATGTGTATGTCAGAGTGGACATTTTCCATTCCTCTGTTAATTGACAGAAATACTGGCTCATGTACTTTCAGAGGCTGCCTGCTCACACTCCAGAGCACTCCTTTCTCTGGAGATGAAAGAAAAGAAAATCAAATGTGATTCTTCCAAATAAGAATGCAGTGTATTACCACTCAGTTATTAGGGGAGAAAAGTACTCCTCTGAATGCCCAACATCAAGGTCTAATTCCTAGACCTACCACAGTAATGAAAGTAATGGAAGACCCACCTGAGTAATGAAAGTCACTGACAAAGTCACTTAATCTCCCCATGCCTCAGTATCCAAAGTCACACAAATGAGTCTCAAGGCTAGAGGGAACTCAAACTATGCCTCATGCTAAAGATAGTAATAAATTTGACATCAAACCTGCAGTCTGATTTTCTGAGATTGTGGCAGGACTTCTGGGTGAGTGGCACATGCTGAAATTCAAGCCATTGCTCCAGATTGTAAAAACACATGGAAGAGACAGACTTTGGGAACAGCTGCATGAAGGTTTTGTGCTAAGCTTCCAGCTCCCTTCCCACCAGCCTACAGGGTGTCTCCTCTGGGCTATGTGTAGCCTTAATTTGTTCTCCACATCTTGGAGTTCACATGGCCCCTTTCACATCCACCATGAATCCCCACATCCAGTTTTATGATATCCATGATTGTGGAAATCTCTTGACAGAGCTCTTTAGAGACATCAGGGTCATTCTCAGCACCTTTGGAGCCCATAGAAATATCTAATCAGGCACATGTTCTGGTATGTGTTGCAGACTGGAAACACACAATTTTGGTTAGCAACAGGACCACTGTGATCTCTGATAAACCACATCCAGCACTGGTTTCCTTATGTCAGCAGCCCAGAACTGATCATGGAGCTTTTGCAGCCCTTGTAACTGCTTTCAACAACTCCAGAAATAACAAACTACACGCGAGAGTTATTTAAAAACCCCAAAACCAACAATGCATTTTATTATGGGGAACTGGTGCACAGCTTCTTTTACATTCAATTTGTGATGGTAAGAGGTTTAGTAACATGTTGCCTACAGTCACAACTCAGAATAGACTTGCCATTTTCTCACAAGTCGTTTTCTGGAAAAGAAACCACCATGTGAGGTATTATGTATGGAAGTAAAAGTATCTGTAATGTATTATGTATGTAATTTTTTGTGTATAAGGACATGTATAAAATATTCACTTCACACTTCTGTTGCTTGAGGGATGGCGATATGAGAAATGCTATTCAAGGGAAAAAAGTAGAAATAGGGCAATGCTGTAGTATTTTGTCAGTTGTTCATATTAATTTTTTTGGTCTTAAGCAGCACACTGGAACCCCTGGGGACTACCAAACTCTCAGCAGTTTAAATCTCTTTTTTCAGCAACTTATTACACAGCCAGATTGTCTGACAGCACCCACAGCAACAAGTAGTTAATACTTCTCCTGCAGTCTTAATTCACCCCATTGTGTTTGGGATTGCAGGGATGGAAATGATCACACAGTGAAGTGCTGCAAAATGCAATTTCTCTAGACAAAATGGGGTTGAATTAAAGGACACGAAGCACTTAACTCTGAAACCCCTTGCTTTCATCCAAACACTCTTACTTTGACAGCATATTTTTGTGGTTTATTTTCTTTTGGTTTTATTTTACAACATAGAAAAAGTTAGATGCTTCTTTGATGCACAAAATAGTTGCTACATGCCTTCATTTCCAGGCTGGGATGGGTTTCTATATGAAGAAAATTATGTACAAAAAAAGAAAATGAGAAAAAGGAAGTTGGATTTTTTAGTAACCTTCCCTTTTGCATGTCACTTTGAGCGCACAGAGATGTGGTCAGACATCTGACCATTCAATGGGAATGAGGTGGTTCTAGATTAAAGTCCCAGCAGAATACATTAATGAAAGCTGATTTACATGTTAATAACTTGCAGCAATGACTTGCCTTTCCTAAGTGTGTTAATTTCCTTCCTTATCCCTCAGCACAGTTTTTAAGATGCTATGAAGATTGGTGTTATCAGCCCTCCCAGGATGGGCAGATAACAGATTTTTCTCTCTGTGGCTGTCAGATTACAGTGAAACTGGCTTGTCTGTTAACAACACAGGCATATTTATATGAAGTCAGGTCCCATGCAGAATACTCAAAAGGACAAGTCATTCTTAGCTTCTGTATCTATCCATTAAGGTCTGGGCAGATGGCCTCTGGATGCTTAACTGTGAATGAACTGTAGAACATATGGAAATATGCTCTACATGTTGACATAGAAATAGGCAACACTCATGTTAAAACAGCAAGACCTCATAGAAAATTATTTTCTTATGCATATTTTCTGTGTCATGTCCTGCCCCTAAACAGATAACCACAGCTGCTGGCACCTATATGTCTTGGGGACAGGAACTGTATGTCCTTTTCTACACATAGAAATGTTCCAGCTTGCTTCAAGCACTTTTTGTACCCATAGCCAGATAACATTTTCTGCAGAAAGGATTTTCCATACAGGAAACCCCACCTGAAATTCCCAGCCTCCCAGAGGTTCCCCAAGGTAGGCATCTTTACAGTATCTTAACCTACAGTAACCCTTTAGGGACATAATATAGCCCTATGTAATGGTGGATGGCTTGAAAGAATGCCTGTTCTAATTATTCATTGTATAATAAATTTCAATTCATTAATACAACTGAAGCACTGATTTATGTTATAAATTGGCATTTGCATTTCATAAATAGTTTCATTTTAATGGCTTATAATTGCTACATATCTGCAAGTTATACAGTGCAAAAAATGCTGGACTGGATTCAAAATATGTTGGCATGCATGCAATTACTGAAAATAGGGAGAAAACCCAGAGCAAATATTTAATTTAGCATTGTAGTGTTATCAGACTGCACAACTGCTATAATTGTCATCTGTAAAAAGACCAAAGCAAAGTGCTCTGGAAACAGAAAATATGTCTCACATGTCATGGCCTAATCCATCAATCACTGTATTCCCATGTAATCTTTGCCCAGCTGAAGTCAATGGTGTTAGTTATCAAAGTGGGCTGACAGGGCTGAGTGGAAGTGATAAAAAATGAAAACATTTTAATGAGAAGTTTTTAGTCCCTGGGCCTGATCTGGTCAGTATCTTCTACTGGATATGCTGCTTACTCCTGTGAGCAGCTGAGTTTGCTCTCATTGTGCCCGTTTAGAAGTGCTGGCACCACAACTCTGCGCTTTAACAAAACCCAAACATGACAACCCAGAGGATAGCAGCCTAAGCAGCCCTGCCTGTCATACACCTGCAGCCCAGCCACCTGCAGTTATCCCTCCTTGCTCAGAAACATCCCAAGGCCAGCAGCATCTCCCTTCCTGACTGAGGACACGTCCACCTGGAGCTGTGCCCATGACGTTTCCTTGGGAGCTGGCGTGCCTGCGGATGCTGGTGGGGAGCAGCACTGCACTGTCCCACCTAAAGCTCTTCCCTGACACACAGCAGTGTTGTGTCATCCAAGGGATTTTGGTCTGCTTGGAAGTCTTGCAGTTCATGTAATTTGTTGTAGTTAAACAGAAACACTTCTATGTCAAAGCAGAAATCACTTAGTGCTTACAGTTTCTTTTAGCAACTTTTCAAAGAGTGAGAGCGCCCAGGACAAGCCCAGCTGAAGCTCTTCCCACAGAAGCCCTTCCATGCTCACCTCTCCCTGATCCATGGCTCACTGTCCCTACCTCTCACTGCTGCTCCCACAGCAGAGTCTGCTCTAATCACACCTCTGAGTTAAATACAGCCTCTCTGCTTCCCTTGGAGGTGTGTTTCTAACCTGAACTATGTTAATGATTCAGATTGCTGGACAGCAATTCTGCCAGCTGACTGGCATGGCCAAAACAGGATGAATAGCTGCAGTGGAAGCAGAAAGGAGCAGGCAGGACTGGCCATGTTTCACAATCTCAGATTAATGCTATCATGGTTTTCTAAAAGTTCACACAGCAAGGTGAATCAATGGGAATAACGTCAGCAATGTTTTTCTCACTGGGCTTTTAAAATCTCATCTCTTTTTTCTTCTAATATCTGATGGGCTAGGGAAATCCCTCCATGTTATATACAGAGGAGAAGGAGGTGCTGATAATATGTAACCCCAGTGGTACTGGTGTTTGATGTCTGCGGGATCCTTTTGCCCTGGTGGACACTGTAGCTCCTCCCCACTGTAAACTGCAGCACTGTCTTGGGTTCATGTCGGCTTCTCTCCCAGCTGTTTTGGGGGCTGAGTACCCTCCCCACACTAACCTGTTTGGACAGCAAACATGCTGATGAAAAAAGATTAAAATGTGAGTGCACTTGGGAAGAAAAGCCATGGAAGCTTTCTAGAGGAGAGGGGTATCACTTCTTGTGAGATGTATTTTAAGAGCATGCACAGGAGTATTTTTTGAAAGCCATATGCTACTTATTCACATGCGTATGACAGAACTCATATATGAGGAATGATACAGAACACAAACGTAGGTGTTGCACATTTCATATGTGCATATGTTCATAGCCTATTCCCAAATTCAGTTTCTGAAATATTTCATTGCATGTACACCATTTTCAGGTTCAGTATTTGGTAACCTTTGGCTTAAGAAAGGTGCACTAAGTTTATGATTAACTTGTTCAAAAAGATGTGCAATCTAAAACTTTCTTACTGGCAGAATTATAGTAGTTGTTTTTATAAGAAAATGATATCAAAGTAGGACTAAATCTTCAAGATTATTCAATTAATCTTTGCAAGAGTTGGGGCACCACCAGATTGGAACACCATAAAACAGTGCAAGCTCACCCTCCCTCATCTCCATCGTGCTTCATTTCCTTTCCCTGGTGATCATTAGTCATGAATTCCAGGAAACTGCAGTTCATCTGCAAGCTGATAGCATTTACTTTTCTTAATTGGCAAAAAAATTGACCCTCATCCTACTAGGACTAAAGCAGAGTGTGAATCATTTATATGATGTAACTGAGACTTATGGAAACTCCTAATACATTTATAGCAATCTCAGGGAATGTAAGGGATGAGGCTACTGAAGCAGGAAAGAACTGGCAGCCCAGGTTGAGCAACCACAGCAGAGATGTCCTGGCCGCAGTCCTGCACCACAGAGCAGATCCTGAGCTTTGTGGCCAGCAGGTGATGCTCAGCCTGGGCAGTGACTCCCCCACTCCCCTGCTGTCGCTCTCAGACAAAAAGGCCTTCCAAGGGAAAAGTTACTGATGGGAAGAGCAAGTGCTTGAGCCAACTATCTTCTGGTTGCTCACAATACTACCCAGAAAGTACCAGGCAATCAGCCAGGATAAGCAGGAGACTGCCATGACAGGACTTATTTTTTTCTTAATTCACAACTTCCTCAGATGTAGCTATTTTTGACCACATTTAGACTATAATTATTGTAACCATTTAGTTATAGATTTCAGCTTTTAAATTTTCGGCCCTCAGAAAGTCTTAATGAGCTACAGAAGGACATAAACTTTGTGATGTCCCACTAGTGAAGCAAAGCAGAAGGTAGAAAAATCAATGGTTTGAGCATTTCTGCAATTACACTACTTAGCACATAAAGAGACCTCTGTCTTCCAAAAGTTGTCAGGCATTAGAATTTGAGGGAAACTTTAATCCTCCATGGAATTTTATCATAGTGCTTTGCAGGATCTTGCTCTACCTCTGGTCAAAGGTCCAGTTCTCTCAACTACGTGGGAAATATTTAGGATATATTTGAATGCTAGATTAGATGGAAAGACAAGAAAAAATTACTCTTACAATCATAAGTACAAAATAAAGTCAGTGTGCTAAGGAAGAACGTTTAAAATAAACAATGTACTTTTTCAGATGAAATATTATTAACCCTTAATTGAAAATAAATTACATAATGACATTCTCTGTTCTCTACAGAGGAAATACAAGGAGCTTTTGTGCAGAGAAAAAAGTGCAAAAAAAGTTTAAAGGCAGTTACTGAACGTAAAATACACTAAATAAGTAATAAACCACTTTAAACTGAAAAAAAGACGCTTAGAACAACTTCTTCGAGAAGAAAAATAAGGAGTAGTCCTTCATGCTAATACAGATGTGAGTTAGAAAGAGAATAGCTGATACGAGCACTTCACAAAAGAAGTGAGAACAAAATAGAACAAATCTTTCAACAATTTTTAACTTTCTTCCTTTTTTCCAAGCAAGAATTATGCCCAAGAACAATCTCAGTATAAGAATTACACATCTGTATTTATAATGTTAAGGTACACACTTCACAGACACTTCAGTTAAACCAGCATTATGTGCACATAGAATGGCTCTGGATATCAAGGGGACTCCATCATGAATCTGTTACTGAGATGCTCATTTAATTCAAATAGGAAAGGCAAGAGGAAAAGCCTGGCTGGCAGATTTATTGATTACATTTCACCAATGACCAGCAAAAGGCAAGCACTCTAAAAATCCCCGAAGGTGATCATTAGTACTGAGTAACTGTCACTAAACATTAGCACCATCAGCAGACTGGAACTAAAAAAAAGTGTGATGCTTTACATGTGAGGCCCAAGAGGGATTCCTATGGTCTGAAGAAAAAATGGGACATCTTACATCACGGCACATGTGTTTGAGACAAATGAAATGCTTTATACATATATAAAATATATGTAATACGTATATAAATTCACGTGTATATAGAGAGACATAAAATTGGTCTAGCATAGTCAGGCAAATTGGGCAGGTCTCCCTACTATAAAACATGAAATTAATGTGTCAAGCTAATTTCGCGGTCCACTTGCCTGGAGCTGATTAGGACCAAATTAAACTTGGTCCTAATCAGCCCGAGTGCTTTGCAGGTAATACAGAAATCCATGGGACATGCTTATTACTGTAAAAGCACATGCACATTATCTGCAAAAGCAGTGTAAGAACAGGTTTACCCAAATAATATGTGGTTTCACATTTTCTAATGCATTGTTAGCTCACCTGGTTTTGGTGGATTTTTATTTGAAAGTCCCACATTTCCACTGCACAGCAGAATCAGATATCAAACTAACGATTTTTTATTTTTCATACTTGAATTCGATCTTATGATCTTTGACTTGGCTGAAGGAGCACTTTCTGTATCTGAGGCAATGAATTCAGCTTTTACAGGAAGAGATATTATATGAAGGGTTTTGCCACTTCCCATTAGCTCTCTCCTCCGTTTGTTTTTTTTATCACATCCTGTGATTCCCATATGTGTGCTTCTGTTCCATGGGAAACAGCAGGAACAATACCTTTTGTACTGCTAGCAGACAACTGCTTCTGAAACAGATACATTGCTGCCTTTTGTGCACTTGAAGCATTGCCTCCTCCAGGAAAAAGAGTCTATTTGAATTCCACCCTCTTGGTCAGTCTGAAGCCCTCACTCCAAACACAATATCCCAACACAGAAAGTTGTTTCCTGCAGTCACCCAGCACCAGCCCCTTTCATCACAGGGCCACAACAACAAAGGCATGATGCTGTTAAAGGTCCTTCCTTCCCCAGTGGTACCTGGCAGTCCCACAGAGAGCAGGAGACATGGGCTCTGGGAAAGCACATTCACCAAGAGCATCTAATCACCGTGAGCCTTCTCCCACCTTGTGACTCTGCATGAACAGGAACAGAGCCCCTCCACCATGCTACACAGAGGGCTGTCTGCAGTGTGGAATCCAGTGAGCATTAAGGATGAGAATTTCATGACCTTGAGAGACTCATGTCTTATGAAGCAAATCTCAGCATTCAAACTTGAAATTAGATGTGTGGCCTATAAATAGGTATCTTCCATAAAACAATGTCTAAAAGCAGCAAAAGGAAGATGAGCTTAAGGAAGGTTCAAATTCCACAGTACAATGAAGAAAGAAGCAGCGTTTCTTGCCTGCAGCATGGGATACTGCATCAGGGGATGACGGTTCAGTTTTGCTGCTCTTTGCTGAGGTCACTCGAGTCACTTCGGGTCTTTCTGCTTCCCTTGTCCCACTTCCTGCCCTAAGGGCAGTGTGTCTGATCATCCCTGACCTGGATAACTAGTTCTGGAGAGACTCCTGCCTCAGTAGACACTCCTGCAATCTTACTAGTAAACTTTATGGACAGTTTACATATCAAACAGGACTCTGCTAGAAATCAATTCTTTAAAATCAAGATAACACTGAATACAAGAGTAGGTTCACAAAAATGCAGTGATTTGTACTGGGAATGGGAACATTTCTGCAAGTTCCAGCTCAGTTGATTCCAGCTATCTTCCATTCAATTTTCTAATTCCAAATTGTATGTCTAGGCTTTCATCCCTAGAGAGATGGATAAGAGGCAGCTTTACAAAATCCTTACTTATATGCCAGAACCTGTCTTTTCATCTTCAGAACCTATTAATTTTGTATCTGTTTCAATGAGTTAAAAGTTGCAAAAAGGACCACTGGCTCAAAAAAACCCCAACAAAAGTATCTCCATTTGATCATCTTTTATTTCAATANTTTTGTATCTGTTTCAATGAGTTAAAAGTTTTGATCATCTTTTATTTCAATGTGTCTGACAGCACATCATCTCAGCATTTAGGTGATGTTTGTAAACTGTGACATTTCCACTCAATTTTAGAAACATGTTATTTCTGAATAATTAACTCATGTTTATAATTGGCATAACCTTAAAAAAAAAAGTGACTTTTCAACACTTTTCCATGTCTTCTCCCCATATTTCCATATTCCACGACGATATTGGCAATTATTATTTAAGTCAAAAGGGAAAAGCAAAATAATTTACACCATCCATCACAGCTCCCTTGCATGAATAAATTACAAGACACCATGGCAAATCAATCGCAGGGAAAAGAACAATCTGCATCAAATGCTGTATTTGTGTGCATAATCTTTTTAATATTTCCTGACCTCGTATATCAAACCAGCAGATTGAATTCTGTGAACTTTAAGTAATACAAAGCTGTTTATCCCAAAGTCCTACGGGGAAGCTCTAATCTAATCAGTTAAATAGTTAAATTCAGGACACAGCCATAGGAATAAAGAGAAAAGACCTAATTCAGCAAAAGTTACAAAATATGTTTGCCATTCAACTTGGTTTGAAGAGCCAATAAGGTTTTAATACAAGAATCATCTCCTAAGGTTGTATGAATGACTCTGTATGCAAGAAGACCTGGTTACTCATACTCCAACTGTGGTGTCTACAGGTTTGTCAGCCATAACCTTCCAAGAGACCTTTTGTTCACTGAATATTCACAGAATATTCACAGTTGGATCCATAATAATCATTGAGTCCAACTTTTAAGTGAATGGCCACACAAGGTTCAAACCCACAAGCTTGGTGTTATTCACATTATGCTCTGACCAGCTGAGCTAATCACTTTGCCTTCTTTAGGAATAGAATTAAGCAGTCCATCTCCTCTTCCCTTTTGGAAGACATTTTTACCTTACTGTCAGTCTCAGGTAACAGGACAAGGAGAAGTTGTCCAGTATGAACACCTTGCCTTTTTGCTTTTAGAGACTGCCAGTGCTCCAGGACAGGAAGGCATGGGATGGGAGAAAGGATAGGAATGAACTTGTCTTCAAAAAGGTAATACCCAAATATTCACTCTGAATTTATCAAGGGAAACACATTTCCTGTTTGTGAGAAACTCTTGTACAAAGAATGTGCATGTGAATCTCAATTACTGGAGTTCACTTCAGGGCTTCCAGAAAAATTAGTGATGCAAAAGCCTCCACAACACTGGTCTCTCCACCATGCAGGAAGTTTGTGTGCCAAGACAGGCTTGCTCTACTGCATAAGTAGAAGCTGCACTCATCTACTCTCTGCAAATGTGTCATTCTCTAGGGAACAGATCTTAGATGGTAAAACCTCAGCAGGACTCTTGGCTGCCTTTCCTAAGGGATGCAGCATATGCCTGCCCTCCTGCTGAACAATCACTCAGTATCTTCTAACATCTACATATCCACTCTTATTTTTCTCCACAGTCAAATCCTCCCTTAGAGCTGTGACCCTCCTTCTTCAGGGTCACAGCTCTATAAAGACAGGTATTAAGGAGATTCAAGCAGGCAGACTAAAAAAGAAACAGCTCAGAGTTAATTTTGATAGGTTCTGCACATATCCACGGTCTGTCCATGCTTCAGAGCGATCCCGAGTGATGACAATAAATGGAGACCTGAAAGAAAAATGACTTAGCCCCGTTTCACAGATGAAGGAGTGGAACACTCTAAGTGACAACTCCTGGTTGACTTGCTCAAAATCATAAAGGAACTCTTGAGCAAATAAAAATTTGAATTCAGACCACTCACACTTATGGTAAAATATTTTGGTTTAGGGCTTTGGTAGATTTCCAGGGATAGAAGAAAACATGACTTTTCTTTCTCTCTGAGGAAAAAAAGAGAATTTATAAAACTCATGAAGTCTTAGCAATAGACACTGAATTGCCTACTGTGGAAAGAATCACAGCACTACCATTTATTAAAAAAATTGTTTTACATCTAATTTCTTTATTGCTTCTGCAAGTGTGTTGAACACACATTATACGTGTTACACCCCTGTCTCACTTTCCTGCTCGATTTTCCTTCCTCCCATACGAACTAAGTGCCCTAAATTTAATTTACCCCCTTACAAATTGGCTGCCCTTTCATGTCAGGAGCGAAAACGCCCACTCAGCATAGCTTGAAAGGAACCTGTCTGCGGTTGGGAGGGAAAAGTCGAGGTGCCGCTTTAACTAACTAAATTAAATACAACTGGGGCTCGGAGCAGCTGGCAGGTTTGATTTGGATGTAGGATGCTGTGAGATAGCGATAAGTGAGTGCTCAGGACCAAAGGGAATTAAAAGGCTGTACCTGGGTTTAATGGAGTCACTCTCTTTCTGCAGCACATCCATTAAGGACGCCGTGCTGGCACACAGCGCTGCCTGCACCACTTACACTGCAAAAGGCCAGCTCCAGAGGAGCCTTGGGCTCCAAAGGACAGGAGCATGTGGCTCTGGAGGGAAAGAGAAGGAGAACCTTGCTTTGCTGTCCTTAGCCACCTCAGAGCTGTTTAAACCAAAGGACGCCTTCTGCCAGTTCAGAGGTTCAGATCCTGTTCTGGACTACGTGGGAAATGTCTACTAAACCACTCAAGAGGTGGTTCAGAGAGTGTAAGGTCAATCATGCTACCCTGAATGAGAAATTTGTCTCTCTCTATTAAAGAATTCCTTAAAACTTGTAATGGGAAAAATTACAGAAAACATTTTTTTTTTCATTCATTTTTTCAGGTTATTTAATAGTGTATTAGCAGTTTGCATGTAGCCTGTATTTCCTTGCTCTCTCCTGGTGTTAGCATTTCTCTTGTTCATGTAAGCTCTTCCCTGAGGAACAATGAAGATGGGAAAACATTTTTAAAGATTATGATTCAACTGTAAAACCTCTATTTGTCAGTGTCACCAACAGGCAAGTGTAATGCCTGAAAGTGTCTTTCAACTCTGCTTTCTAATGGGACTAAAAATGCAAATGAAACATTGATTTCATAATTAGTACCATAGATTTGACACTTGTCTGCCTCTGGTAATGAGGAGAACTTTCCTTACGTTTGCAAAATAGTGTGAAACCTCCTCAAGGAAGATGTTGCAGAAGTAAAAAGCTGTGACTGGGTGCTGTAATATGCTAAGTTTCAAATGAGCTACTCAGCAAGACACCTCTGCAGGCAGAACAAGCTAAATATTCAATTTTAAGGCTTTTTATTATTTTTATTTTAAATTTGTTAATTATTCTGTATCTGAAGTATTTAAATGTTGAGTGCTGTAGCATGGAAATATTGGTCACTAGATACTGACAGTGTTCATTAACATAAGCAATCCTCCTGAATATCACAATTTCAAACTAATATTAGTTAGAACAGTGAACATTAGAGTGATTATCATGACTATGAATCTGACAAGCCCTATTTAAAAAAAAAACCAGTCATTACAGAATCCTTGGTCTTTTGCTCAGTTCAAAGCTAATATTTCATTTTTTTTCTCTTGTGTATATATGGCAATCTAACTTATGTGGTAAAACAACTAAAGAACATGTAAATAGGTTTGTTTCCTCATGCACAGAAATGCATATGTATGAATAATTTTCAGTAAATGATGTGTCAAGGAAAAAGGAGAAATTGTTTTGACTAATATTTACTGATTCTTAACAGAAAAAAATGTATTGGATTAAGTATCACATAATTTGATTGATTATTGATTTCATAGGATAAGTACGAAGACACATGAGACTGCGCATGTGGTGCAGGCAAAACCAAGAGAGATTGACAAAAAAGAAAGAAAATATCCCTCCAAAGATGATGACTCTCCAAGCAAATTCAGACCTCTTCTTCACCTTTCATTTATTTTATCTGATCGTTTTTCATTTGTCCTTTCTTGGAGTTGAGGTCATTACTACTCTGCATTAAAGAGCAGCCAATAATCACAGCTGTAATCAAGATTCCATTGTATCAAAAACTATTATGGAAAGAGATACATTCACCTAAAATGTCTTGGAAAATGTCAGTGAAATTCCTAGTGTGACTAGGAATGAGATGCTTTAGTTGGTATACTTGCCTAGGTGAACAGTGCAAAAATACAGGCTGCATTTAAGCAATTAGAGATTGCAATTATGCCGTGAAAGCCATGATTTCAGCAAAACTTGCTTTAAATAGCCAGGATTATGCCCACTACTGCACTGTAACTGGTAAAGATGAGAGATAAAAGTATTGGGAAGGTGTGATAGTCATCCCTTTGGATACAATTATTATAGTCTGTAACAAAGATATTTTGTTATTTATCTGCAGGAAGTTCTTAATGAAGTTTTTGTACATTCTACGCTTCTAGAAAATGGTTTTGTTAGATATTTTATCTGTTGCACTTAGATATCAAGATATTTCTGGCTACTTATGTCATACTGTGCTCTAAAGCAATGAAATTATGGTGATTTAAGTATTTTCACTGTGGATCTATATTAAAAAGCAGATAGAAATGAAAGGCTCTCTGACATTTCATAGTTTATCAAGCTTTTAAAAGGCCATTATTTTCCCAACTAATTTCCCATTACAAGTGTCATGACTTTCCAAGACAGATCAGATGCAATTTAGCTCTAGTTCCTGTAATCATGACAAAAGAAATATCCAAGGAACCTGTGCTGGAAGGGGAAAAGGAAAGCAGGTGAACCTGACACTGTTAATCCAGAAAGTATTTTCAAAACCTGGATAGAACATCCTGACACATAGAACTAAACATGGCCTGCAAAAAAATCTAACTGATTTAGTAAGAAGCAGTGATATTCAGGACACATTTAAAACTGCTCACATCTTTTGAAGCCTAAAGATCTCAAATTAATGTTCAAGAATTTGAAAGTCTGATTATTAAGAGGGACCTTAATGAAAAATAAATTTGAGAGCTGATGCAGCAAAGGATGTTTTCAGAAGGCTGGATCTGAAACAGCTCTGCATATTTAGATTCCTTTAGGCATCAAACGGCCTGCAAAAAAAACTGAATACACCACCACTGTGTATTCAGACCCCTGGTGGTGAATTTTTAGCTGAATTACCTGTCATTTAAGAAAACTGTTCCCTCCTATCCTCTCAGGAGGTCCCCAACCCCTTTCTTTGCCAGAGCAGAAGGGAGCAGGTGTTGGTGTCCTCACTGTGGCACAGCCACCTCTACACTGTGACCATCTGCCACCAAGCCAGAGAACCACAGTCCTTTTACAACCAAATTAAGGCCCTTGACACCAAGACCACAGGGAGTGGGTCCTTAGGGGAACACACAAATGTGTCTGGGGGTATGGCTTTGGAAGGGAATCACTTCCCACAGCAATCGTGGGGTGACACCTTCGCCTCTTGCCCTGCAGAGCACATCCACTCAGCGCTTCGAAAGGTCACCTTCTGCCACAGAATGTGGCCTGTGATGTGCAACTTCCACACTTCTGTTTTCACACCAACACCAAAGGGATCCTGGGACTGCTATCTTTTGGTTCAGAACTGCTGTTAAGCCTAACTGGCCAACTCAGTGATATAATTACAGATAGACTGGTTAAAGCTGTGTAACAACCCTTGGGGATCTCTTATCCCACAGTAAAATTGCTTTGTCTGATTATTTTTGTTATTTAGCTTATGAGGTATGAACCTTGAAGTATTCTATAAGAATCTCTGAAATTATTTCCTTTTTTTTTTAAAGCCAAATACTGTCCCATCACAGCCCCACATGACAACCAGCAGCATTTCTACACATTTTCTCAGAGCTCCCACAGCAACACAGATGTGCAGGGAAGAATGATAAACTTATGCAACTAATATTGTGCACAAAGTACAATTCAAACAGTCCACTGTAAAAACCTTGTTTTCCATTAGAAACAGAACTACAATTTTCCAAAGACACCTCCACAACTACTATACCTTCCTCATATTGGATTAAACTTGATCACAGAAAAAACAAGCAAAGTAGAGCAAGCAAGCAAAGACTTGAAGTTGAATTTTTTTTCTGGTGACATTTCTCTTAACTTCTGCTGAATTATTCACTGCTCATTTTGGATAATGTAAATGTTCCACTGAATCTTGTTCTTGTCAGTGTTCTTAATATACTTGTAGGACAACAATAGATTTTCTGCACAGTGTCTGAACTTTATTGTCAGACGCAGTTATACAGCAGGTGAAAACGCTGACTTTTGGTTAAGTACTGAAAACTTTCTAAGCATCTGTTTGTGGTATTGAGCAGTTTTCAGCTAACAGAAGTAGTTTTATAACACATAGCAATTTAAATGAAATAATCTATATTTTTTTGTTCATTCTGGAATTGTTTCACTCCCTCCATTGGCTAAGGTTTCTGGTGATATCTTTAGAATCAATTCTTATCTGTCATTACTCCTTCAAAGGGACAGTGATGCATGTTCTCACTGCAGAAATTATCAGCAGTAACAATGTATTATCAAGTTGCTACCTCTTCTACAAGCCAAACATAACCATTAAATTATTGTATTTTTGTATGTCACAATAAAAACCATCCATTTTTATTTTAATAAAATCAAACCCTTTGAAACTACCTGTAAAACACAATAATAAGCATTTGATTGAATTTATTAACATTATCTGTTATTTCAACGCTCTTGATGAACTACAGATCATGAAGTCCAGCACAGTCTTAAAATTCTTGAAAATTACTATAGAAAATATCAAATCATAGTATTCCAGTAATATCAAATCATAGTATTCCAGTTACAGATTACCTGTCATTTTCCTGTTGTTTAATTGTACCAATGATAAAATATCAGGGATGCCTAGGAAGGCAAAGAGTATGAAGCCTGAAATTCTTAGACGTTTTAGAGGCGTTGAACTTTTACAATATAGATATAAAATAGTGAAGGCTAAATTTTTAAAAGGTATTTTGATGTCTAAGGGTGCACACCACTGAGCCGTGTCTTCTTCAGTTATACCCCTTTAGTTCAGCATATGTTGAAAACACTGTTCTGAAAACACGTCTATGCCATCTGTCTCTTTAGTACCCTATATCAGTACCCTGTAACAGGATTGTGCTTTGAAACTGAAGCCTAATTGCACCATTGCTATCCTTCTTCCTCTTCCTTTGCTTCAACTGCTATTTTACATTTTCGCACAAGCCGCACAAGCCTTTGTGTGCTCATGTAGTGATGCCCCAACTGCCCAGATGTGTCCTGCCAGCAGCACAGGCAGGATAGTGCCCACCTGCAGTGCTGAAGCTCAGCTTGGCTGTGGAATAGCACACCATCACCAGGACACTGCCAGTCTCACAGATGCCCATTAGCAGACACACAGATGTTGGGAGCATTTTCTCAGCAGAAACCAAACGCTCGCAGGTCAGGTACGCGCCAAGGGCCCTGACCCCCGTGCTCGGCTGCAAGCAGCAGAGCCAGCCAAGACGACCCTTCCTTCCAAGACTTCCCTCCTGCTGCCTCCCAGCATGACAATGGGAGGGAAAATGCACAGCTCAGAGGAGTCTAAATTTGAACAGCTGAGCTCAAATGAGAGTATTTACCTCCTCGGGGTTGCTTTATAAAACTATTTGTCTTTTTTTTTTGTTGAAGACGAACAAAGGAATAGTTGAAAACACCGGAAATATTTCAAATTTAAACCCGTGCTTAAATAATTTTGTATCAAATTTTGTCCACTGTTTTCACTCTGAAACAGTTGCTTTTTCATGAGAGATTCGTGAACGCCTGAAAAGTATATAGAAATACTGACAGAGTAGCATTATTACCAAGTTATTTATCTTTCTATATCAACCCTGGTGAACATGCTGCTTTATATTTTAGCAGGCTTCTCATTTATTCTGATTAATTCCTGATTACAGTCCATCAGTTTTTTTCTGTGTATCTTCTGTAAATAAAATGTGAAGTATGTTTGGAATCTGAAGTCCCTGAACATTTGGCTAGTCAAGCCAAAAGTACTTGCCTTAGCAGTCTCATAGCCTGTCACAGAAATATGCCACATTCATTTACACAATGATGAGATAGGAAAGTGGATTAAGTAGTGGCTGCTCACTTTGGGACAGTGAGAAAATGATGGAGCCTCAAGACACCCTGAGCACTTTAGGCACAAAGGGACTGACCCAGTGCCTCTGCTGTTTCTTTAGGGGCTTTTCTTGAATAGTCCACCTCTACCCTGCTCATAGTTTGTACCCCACAAAAGTTCATACAGACCTTGGCAGATGACACTGTCTCTCCTAGAAGGGTTTTACTCATGAAATCCCACTTATCCTCCAAACCAACCAGACCAACAGCAGGAAGCTGCATTAGTGCAGGACATCTACTTGTTTTGTCCTAACCAAAAGTATTTTTCTAGACCCACTATATTACTCTCATTTTGGAGAAATAATCATGAGTGAATTTATGCTCACAGTAGTAACTCCTGCCTCAGCAGCCACTCTAAATCAAACAACTGATTTTTTTCTTTTAATCTCTCAGTCACAGTGACCACCCAGTCCTGGTGGAACAGAGGAGCATGATGTAACCCTTCGAAACACCTACACACCAGTTCAGTAATTATCCCAAACCAGCCTTTTTCCTCTGGGACAGCAGGAATCCCATTACTATGCATTCATGAAGGAAAGAGAAGTTGCCCTGAACTGGCCATCATTTTTGTTCCTTTGGTGCCCAAGTTGGAGAAATGTCCTACCTGAGGCCTGAAAACTCCTGGGTGGCCTTGCCTTTACTGCCTACTGTTTAGACACTTTTACCATCTGAAAGCTCATTTGGTTCAAACAGATGAGTTCGCAGAGCTGGTAAAAAATTTCTACCACTCTGGGAAATGAAAGTACTTCCATGCATAAGAGGCAAAAAGTAGCTGATGTGTGAGGTGACATTCAAAGCACTGCTGCCTCTGCAGAGCACAATTATTATTTTCTGCTGCTGTTCTCTGCATGTGGGTTGAGGCCCCAAGCCAGGCTGCTGTCTGTGGCAGGGAAAACAGGCAGAAAGAAACATGAACATGTTTTCTTGCCTTATAGCTGAATACTGCAAAGCATGGCTCATCTCTTTGGAGGTCATGAGTCTCCCCAGCTAGGTCAGATCAAACACCTTTAGGGTTTGCACCCCTGAGGAGAAAATATGTTTTTTTATGATACAAATGTCAAAAGATCCACAGCCTGTTGAAATGTGTTGCTACCTTGTGGGTTATTTTACACTGCCTTTAATTATGCGCCATCTTTATTTGAAAGCCTGATTAGTGCACAGTTCAGTTGAAGCCATGCTGCCTGCCCAGCTGTGTGCAGACCCATGTGTGGGGACATTTCAAAGACATGCCAGAGACAGCAGATACTGAGAACTACACCAGGAGTATCTCACACCTGTACCAATTTAGTGCCCAGAACAAAAACAAATAGCCTCTTCTGTTCTTTCAGATCCTGAGATATCTTGACAAACGCAGCTTAGATTCAAGAAATGCCATTCTGACTTAAAACTATGCAATTACGTCAAATTTCGCATTTCTGTTGCCTTATTAAAGTTATCAACAGCACTGTGTCATTTTATGCATAATGAAGGCTAACATAGGAATTTAAAGCTGTGGTTGATATATGATGGTGTGCTAGGAACAAAAATAAGCAACTATTTGTCATTAAGGTTTAGTTGTCTTATACCAAGGTAGGGTACATTTTTGTTCATTAATACTGAACAAACATTTGTTTCACCTTGCTTTATTTCCAGCTAGTGCAAAAATGAAGCAGAACAGAACTCTAGATCACCTTCAATGAAACCAGCTTCTTAATATTTATGTTTTCAATGTTAAGGGCAGAATATGCCAGGATTGCTCAAAAAGGATTACAAGCAAAACAAAGTAATATATTTCCTCGTTGCTGTGACACACAATTTTTGTTAGACATTGTGCACTAGGACTAGCATGATATCCATGTAGTTTCTTCTTCTTCACTCCAGAATGCACTCAGGTTATTTTTAACTGCCTGGTAACATGTTTTTGAATCATTGCTCATTTTTCACAGGTCTGCAGCTCCACGCATTCAAGTTTCCCTACAAGATGACTTTTGCATATGTTAGATACTACTTCTGTGCTGTCTGAGTTACCCCCAAACCCACTTTTTTTCCATCTCCATGTCTGCATTTCTTTAACTGCCCACTTCTGAGCTGTCTCATGTCTGTGCCCCATGAACATTCAGTGTTCACCTGTGCCCTCTCTCATCACCTGAGGCCAGCATTTATCTGTGCCCATCCTGTTTCCATCTCGTCACAGACATCTGCTATCGTTCTAAGTCTGCACTTTTATGTATGACATTGCTCTGTTAGAACCATAAATATCTTATTCTGCACTGCTATACAACTGCTACTTATTCTATACTTTTGCTATAACTGCTTGTTACTGATATCTATAAAAGCTGTAGGTTGTACCACACAAAGTCAAACAAATGTAAAAAAAAAATTAGCTGAAGGTACCTGTTCAATTAAAGAATTTTCTGTCACAGATAAAGCAGGGAAATAAAAGCTGTAGGCAAGTCAGTAGAAGTTCAGATGGAGTAAACCTATCAAGCCTCAGTCCTGAGGCCTTAAAAGCACAACACAGAGCCTATGGTCTGTTTTAGCCATAGCAATATCTGTTACATGGAAAGTGTCATCAGACTGTGCTGGGAAAAAGGTGGCTCTGAATGGAGAATGGGCAATACCACAGGGAGGTTATGAGGGGTGGACCCTGATGCTTTGAGAGCATGAAGCAGAAACATGTTCTGATCAAACGAGATGTTGAGCTTGTTGAGTTTATACAAAATAGTTTTTTAAAAATTATTTTTAGCAAGAGTGGATATTTTTATTAAGGAGATATATTTTTTCTTAAGTATATATGGTATATAAAAGAGTGAGCAACTTGCATCTAGTCAATGTTAGAGAAAAGGATGTGAATGAAGTGCCTTCAGTCACCTGGCAAGTTGAGTCATTCAGGCAAATACAAATCCCCTTGGTAAAAATATTTCTTGAATAACAGTCAAGTTATGACAGCATGAAAATTTAGCATGTGATACTAACTTTCCCCCAGGTGACATCCAGTATTACTGAACTGGAATATCACACATATACTTTTTAAAATAAGCTAACATTTGAGAATTGCTTTTAGGCTAGGCTTTAGATATTTTGGACCTAGTTGGGTCCTAAAAATGCAAATTTGTCAAGTCTTCTCTCCTCTATCCTAACCTATATCCCTTTTGAATGTGCTTGAGTCCTCAATCTTGGCTCCCTGTTTCTTCCCTCTCCCATCCCTCATGATGTGCCCATCACACTCATGCCCAAGTTCCTGCCTCTCACAGCTGCCAGCACATGTCCCAAACTAAGTGCAAAGGTCTTAGCCTAGTCTCTACTTTAAAATAAGAATAAGCCTTCCACTCTCCAGCTGTTACCTCTTTGATCACTCTTTTGCACCTTCAGAGGAGAGTTCTCCCCTCCTAGGGATATGATCAGGTAAACTGGGTATATGGTCAGGCACAACACAAGAATCTGGTCAGGAAAATGGTCCCAATAGACTGAAAAGGCCTGCAGGGTGCCAAACAATCCCTCAGCTTTTTTTTTTGTTTTTCTTAATCTAGGACTGGGTGTGTCAGTGTACTCGGCTTTTTATAAACAGAATCTATCAATCTTGTATGTAATAAGTATGAATTAAATAGCACTGCACAACTTATAACACACACTACATAGCAGAAAAACAGTGCAAAATACACTATCTTATCTATGCACTCTCATATTACCTGCTTATCTTGTGGCTATCAGCATAGTCATCTAAGCCCTTACATGTGTACCAATATGAGCAACAAAGTCCCTAGTGGAGCATCACTGATAGTTCCTTAACAACATTTTACTCCTCAGTAAAAGATATACTCTAAGTGCTTCAGTTGGAGAAAAGAAACCTCTAACTTTTAGGTCCAAAACCTAATATCAACACTGAGTCCAGAAAATAATCCTGTCATGACTAAACCATGTGTAAATTCTAAATGCCAGATTGATCTCCACTGGTGTGGATTTTTGAGAAAAGAGGGGACTTGTGTGCAATGTCTATGTGTCCACATTTTATTTCTCTTGATAAATTTTAAAAACAACTTGTGTAGAACATCAGGCCTGGCAGTGCTGAATTTCTTCAAGTAGGAATGAGTCAGGATGGCATGGAGAATGCTGGTGCTCCAACTCTAACCCATCCAGGCAAACCACTTTTTAGGAGGGGGAACCCTTGCAGTGAAGTAAGCATCTGCACATGATGGATGATCTAAAGCCTTAGGTCGTTCCATTCCACAGGCACCATCAAAATGCCATCAGTCATGTCAGTTTTCAGTCATGACATCAATCAAAGCCACACTTTAGTAAATTTTAGCAGAAACAATTTGCATCTTGAATTATCAGATCTCTGCTTCTCAGTACTTATGATACTGACACATTTTTCACTGAATTGCTTTGGAAGGAGGAAATGTAAAAGTTCCTGGAAGTGAAATGAAATTGTGATGGCTTATGCTTAGACAGTAACTTCTAGCAACACTCTGGAAGAATTTATGGCTGAAACTTACGTTTCTATCTGGTTAAAACAGTAACTAGCAAACCATTTTCAGTTAGAGAGAATGTCCTAAGCCCCCATTTAGATAGGAAGAAAGGCTGGATTTCAGCCTTTTTTGGAAAGAAGAAAATCAACCCGAGCAATCCTTCAATTTTTATGGAGCTCAGAAAAAAGAGGGATTTTCATGCAAAGATCAACTAAATGGAAGCATTGCACAAGGCGAATTTCGGAAAAACTGTTTTTCCTGTTTTCCTTCCTGCAGGCAGGATATTCTGGGACATAAAAGCCATAAAGCTGAGGATTTGGTTCTGACAGTCCATAGAAACAGAGTGCCTTGTGCCTTAGGCAGGACAGGCAGTTTCAGACCCTGCCCAGAAACTGGACAACCTCAGGGGAAGATACATGTTTCTCATTAAAGAAGGTGAAGTTTGTTTTCATTTCTAAGCATTTCTAAGCAGTAGGTATCATGATCATGTGATAAGGTATCAGCAGGTCTGACCAAACTGCCCCACCTCTGAATTTTGGGGGCAAATTAATTAGATCTACCTTTCTAACTCAAATCCTCCTATACAAAAGGCCATGTCGTATCTGAGGTACTGGCACAGAGCTGCTTGGTTGCTGTTATGGACCAAGGTATTTGTTTGAAACTTCTGTTCTTGGGGACTGAAATTTCAATTCACACCCAGAAGTAATAAAAAAAAAAAAAAAGGAAAAAAAGGAAGAAAAAGAAGTAAATGCTCACAAATCATATAGCATGTTTCAAACTAACATCATTATGAATGCCGTTGGCTGTAGGTTCTTTCTAGTTTAGAACTTAAAAACCAACAACCTGCAAAGACAGCACACACATAAAGCAACACACATGAAGATCTTTAAATAATTTAGTATGCTGCACTTCATTTTTGTAGGTGTCTTTTAATAGTTCTTTGTAACATATTTTAGAGCATATCATTGAATAAATTCCTAATTTAATGTAATTCTTGAACTAAAACACAGTCTTTTTTAAAAGTTAAACTTAATATCATATTTTCTTGAAAGCTGTCATCTTAAAAATATAGTGGTGTTTCAATTTAACTGAGATATAGTGAAAAAAGAACCCTGTGCTTCATTTTAATGCATTTTCAAGGTTACTGATGTTTTCTATATTTGTTTTTAGCTTGTAAAAGGAAAATGGGATAGAAAAAAAAAGTTGAGCTGGGTGAGAGATTCATAAAATTAGTTTGAACTTCCCTAAACAGAAATGCTGTGTATCCCAAAACTCATTTTTCTACAAAATGTTCAAGTCTGACTTTCAGTTACACTACTCTTCTTTGTTTTACCCTGTCACTCTAAAATATTATTATTCTTTGTGTGATTACAGAGAATAAAATATTTCCTTATTAATATAGCAATTTTTCTTTCACACTACTTGAAAAGAAAGTAAACAGAACCACAATGATCTGAAAGCATGAGAGAAACAAGGCTTAGTAGCTAAAATTACAGTATAGATGGCTGCAGATGGCAAAGAGAGTATTGATAACCTCAGTTCTGTTCCTCCTCCTTCACACAAGAGCCAACCTTCACAGCTTCCAAAGGAGCTGCACTCTGCTGGTACTCAACTACTCTAAAAATTCAGGAGTTCTTTTTGAGTTCAACTCACTATTTCTTAAAATTCTCTCTTAACAAAGCAGTGCCACAAGCAATATGAGCAATATGAGCTTGACTACAGAAACCACGAGAAGCTGCCTGTGAAGATCACCCCCACAGGGGAAATCCTTGCAGATCTGCAGGGAGGTGAACCTGCCTGCACTGTTTGCAGGCATTGTCCACTTCCCAGAACTCTGTATTGGTCCATTTATCAGATTTAACATTCACTTATTTTTTTTAAGATGTTTACCAAACATATAAAATTCCTCAAACATTTATATTTTAGGAATTGCAATTACCTTGCCAGACTTCATGAGGAAGGCAACAGGACAAGGGCTACTGTTCTCAAAGTAAAGGAATGTAAATTTTGGCTAGATAGAAGGAAAAAAAAATTAGGATGAGAGTGGTAAAACTGAAACAGGTTGCCCTGAGAGGTGGTGGGTGCCTCATCCCTCAAAATATCCAGTAAGGTTGGATGGGGCAGTGAGCAACCTGGTCTTTTTGCAAATGCCTCTGTTCATTGCAGAGGAGTTGGAAATAGATGATCTTTAAGGCTCCTTCCAAAACAAACTGTTCTATGATTCTGTGATATGTGTGAAAACATTTTTTGTAATCCTACCCCTGAGACAGTGGAGAAAATGCTTATCATCATTATTTTTAAACAGAGAGAAATGAGAAAACACTATTAGATAAAAGAGGGTTAATAAATTTAGGCAGAATCATTATATTGGTGTTCTGTTCTGTAAATAAGGATAGCTGTTCAAGTGTTCAAATAAAAACCTCATAAATAGGAAGAAAGGTGGATAAGAAATCTTTTGTTCTGATTCAGATGCACAAAAAGATTGCTTTGATGCTGATGATGGAAAATGTTTCAAAGATATTGTGAGGGATAGATAATCTCCTACTATCCAGAAGACTTTGGACAGAGATGGCATAAAGTGGTTTATGAGAGCATGAAGGACACTGAAGCACTGAGAATGTACAGCAAAATTATGGTGGTGTTTTCTTCCAGTGTTGATTGATCTTGCAAGTAATTTCTAAAAAAATTCTGAAAATCTTAAATAATGTCAGCAGCAGGCAGGAGGACTGCCCAAAACAAAGCCAAGGACCCAAATCAAAGCCTCTGGCAGCTCACTGGACACCTCAGCATTACTTTGGACAGCTCGAGGACAAACATTTCTGATGAAAACCTTTTCACATAAACTCTCCTGATATTTTGATATTTAATGAAGAACATTCAGACTTAGTGGAAGTGTTCCAAGTTTTCCAGTACTGTTTGTTAAAAACAGAAGAATCCATACTTTGATTGAATTCTGAGGCTAGGACTAGAGATATTTACTAAACTGTCTCAGATGAGAATTTTATCCTAACTAGTCTGCAAGTTTTGCATCAGAGAACATCTGCTAAAGGCAGCATAAAGCATTCATGGCACGATCAGGAAGAATGACAAGCACCCTGGTAATTCATCACTCACAGAGCGGTGACGGCTCTAGTCCTACAGTCTAACCACTTTTCCAAAAGGAAGCAGGTGGATATAAACCAGCAAAGATCTGAAAATAAATCCTGGGAGGGATCACATGCACTGACTGTCCAGCTACCAAGTTACCCAGGGTAACACATCATGGCAATGGTTCTGCAAAAGGACTTGAGCCAACTTTAAACAACGATGGATAAGTCCATCTGCTCACTCTCCAAGAGACTCCCTCCACATATGCAACCTGCCAGTAGATTTAACAATTTAAAAGGAAACCTGACTCGTGGCCATGGTGTTGGTGAAAGCACCAAGTCAGTCCATCCCTTTGCTGTCATCAGCAAACAGTAAGACACAAAAGAAACACTGTGTGACTGTGCAGGCCCTTCAGGATTGTGTTCTTGCTCTCCAAAACCCTTAGGAAAAGAAAATCATCTGACATGCAAGCACTCAACACTTTACATTAGGAACCTACGTAAAAAATTATTTTAGTCAAACGTGATTTTTGCCTTCTTTCCTACTGGTAAAATGTCAAGCATGCCTGCTCTGCTCCGAGACAGTGATGAGCATGGGTGTGTAAGAGAGAGAGAGAACGAATGAGATCCAGAAAAGATTGGGCAGCTTCCTTTGTTTTCATTAACTGAGGAAGATGTAGGCTCCTCTGGGATATTGCTGGGAAAATGGTAACTTCAGAGGCAGCAAGAAAGTCTCAGTTCTTTTGTGACTAACAGTGGGCGCCTGACCAAGCTACCACCTCTTGTCCAAGTAAGCCTGGATCTGCATATCCATGCCCTGAGGAGAAGCTGAACTCCACCTGCATCCCTGAGAACTTTGATTACCCAAGCCTTTTGTTTCTTTATAAAACACAAAGAAAAGATGAGCTTGAATCATGCTGTGACAGAATTCTGCTGACTTTAAGCACAGGGGAAAGTACATGCATGGTGCCTTCTTCCAGCCTTGTGTTTGCTCCTGTCTGGTTTGTTTATGTCCCTTTCTGAATTATGGCACTTCAGAACAGATATACTGAATATTCACTGAATATGCACAGGAGTTGACATGAAGTTATTCAGATAATTAGTTGTCAGATCACTTTCTTAGCAGAGAGTAAATACTAAAATACACAGTCTGCAGAAATTTGAAGCAAAACCCTGCAGTTTGCTAGCAGTAAAGCTCTTGACAAATGCCCAGTGCTTCCTCTTAAGCACTAATAATGTTTCACCGAAGCTTTTTGGTACCTAGATGAACCAGAAAAGAATTTCTTTAAAATAGAAGAAAATTATGATACTTATTAGCTAGCAAGGCTCTAAAAAATCAATCCTGCTCTCTCAAAGTCATGACTTCTTGATACAGAAATGAAACCTTTTAAATAATATTGATTGCTATTGTTAAACTGTGAAAGAACAGATTATCTACTAATGCAAATAAGGAGGAAAATAATGTCCAAATTCAGAAGAGTTATACAAAGAACAATTCTGCCCTACTGTAAGAAGTTACAAGGAATATGTCATTTATATATTTTTTCATTATGCTTTCTGCAAAAAGAAATCAAGCTATGTTCTACATCATGAAGACTGCATGAAAGGAACTTCTTTGTCAAAAATATACCAGGGACTTCTGTGGGGCTTAAATTGCCTGATATTTTCCTCTAAAACTAAGAATTGCATCTTTGCAAAGGATTCTAGGTTAGGGTGACTGACCTGTCCCCCAGCAGATAAAGGTTGAAGAAACCAGACTTTGGGAACCCTGGAGAATGTCATAGGGTTCAGTAAGTGAAATGCTCTGTACAAGGCAGGATTAACCAGTGGGAGGTGACTGGCTGAGTAACAGCCCTGCTAGAGAGTACCCAGGACCATGATGGATATTGAGTTGCAAATCATTTGCAAACAAGCAAAATGTAATCAAGGGTTCCTGAAGAGGAATTTGGGGAACTGGAGTCTTAGGTCAGGATCAATTATTACTTCCCAACTCCACTTGGTGCTGGTTAAGCTTAACAATGGAACACTGTGCCAGGTTTCTGTCCCCCTGCTCAGGAGTTATCCTGGAGAGAGCCCAGCTCCAGGCTGCACAGATTGTCCAGGACCCAGAGCATGGGACACTGACACCTGAGGTTGCTTGGTCTGGGGAAGGGAAGGCTCAGGGGTGATCTTGAAGCATCCTATGACTACCTGAAGGGATTTACAAAGGTGACAGGGCCAAATTTTCCATGATAGGAAACTAAGACAAGGCTGTGGAGATGACATCCTTGGCTACACATCTATGCTGACCTTTGCCCTGTGCTGGCCACAAGCTTGTTTTGACTGTGGGCTGACTGAAAGCCTCAGGCTAAAAATTGCAGTTTTAAAAAAATTCCAAATACAATATCCTATTATAATAATTTTCTAATATATGCAGAAGAATAGTAAAGTGAGAACCCCCTATCATAATCAGATGCAGCTTCATCATTAAGATAGTTACTTCAGTTGACTAACATGACTTTTTTATTTGGGAATGGTTAAGCATGACTTTTTCAGGCATATTAACATTGCTCAGTGAAGAAAATTGAGAATATTTTCCACATGTATGTTAGGTGATTATTTTAAAAATTCTTATGTGAAACATTATGAAGAAATCCTGAAGTAATTGAATTCTTTTTAGAAGCTAAATTCAGTTGCACTGGATATTCCCCAAATTGCTTCCAAATTATGCCAAAGAAAGATAATGACAGGAATTTTAATAGCTTTAGTGTGAAGCCAAATGTGAACATTAAAAACTGAAGGAAGGCTTACAAAAAGAGCTGTTAGTTTGGACTACAAGGTTTTCATGTGACTAATTAATTTTAAACAAAAAATATACAGAACTATTAAATCCAAGTATCATAAATATTCTTCTTTCTCACTTACATGACATATCCTATTGACCTTTCCCCCTTCCTCCTGAATTCTCAGCTAAGAAGAACACTAGAAATGCTTTTGCTGATACTTACATGAAATTCAGAACTCCACTGAATACTTAGTTGCATTTTTCCTACTTTGAATTTGGATTTCCTGAGATACACCTAGATTTTTTTTTAAATCAGACACATTTCAAAAGAGCACTTTATAATGAAATAAAACTATTTGGTTATATTAGAGTAATTTTCCTTGGAGATCAGAATAATAGGGAAACCAATTAGACCATTAAGCTAAGAAAAAAGATAAGATTTTGTGAGGTGAAAAATTATTCTTCTAATTAAAATAATTAGATTGGGGACTATTCAATCTTCAAGCAAATGCCCCCCAAAATGGAGTTTGCAAGTTTTCTATAAATTTAAATAGCGTTAGCACAACATTTCTGATGAATTTGAAAAATATACCTTTATACTTAAAGGAGTACCACTTCACTGTATCTCGTAACTACTTGTCTTCCAAATTTAAATTAATATGCAATAAAGAACATAGTGAGTTTTCCTAGCAGAGCAGGAGAGATTTCAGGTTTCCCAAACTAGTGGTTCATTGTGATTTGCTATGAAAGCGCTACCACGTCCCCTCCTGTCAGCCAGAATTTTTCTTAAGACTGTTGTCATTTACATCACAGACATGGAAGTCAGTCAGGTCATTTTGGAAACAAATTGTGCTGATATGCATATACCAAAGATGGAAGGTAGTGATTGGTTAGTATGGCACAGCCCTCTGCACAGGAGCCTTTTGCAAAGTAAAAATGAATTCATTATACTCTCAGAAATGTCTCCTTCAGTATGAGGTTCAGTGGAAAGCTTTCAGGGTCAGCACAGTTTTCTCTTCTTTCTCTGGGAAAGCTCCATGCAGCACTCCTGCTCTTCGTGCCACTTCCACTGCAGAGATGACCTTGTTCTGTTCTTTCTGAGGGCACAGCCCTCACTGCCCTCTTAGGGGTTAAGTGGCAGCGCTTATGGGGCTGTTAATAAGGTAAGAGATACATTTTTATTCTGGTGTTTCAGTGTGTGTCTGAACACACACAGGTAGAAACTGTCTACCTCTGCCCTGACAAGAGAATGTTTTAAATTGCTTATTAAAGGCATGTAAACAATTAGGTCAGAAACCCCCAAGAACAAAACCCTTAATTGCTAATCCAGTACAGTTACTCACATAATGGCAAAGAGTGCTGGAGAAATACCAAGGACAAACTAAAATGATGAGTCTGTAAACCCCACGAGGAGAGGAGCTTCTCAGTTATCCTAGCTGGTACATTCCCCACAGTGCTGCAATATCTGCAGTGAAATGCTAGATGTAGGATCAAAAACACTTTAAGTGATGGATCTTTGATGAAGTAGAGTCTTTCAGACTTTGATGATGAGGGAGCAGAGAGCAAGACAAGGGAGACAAATGCCAGTTCCATTGCTCAGTAACATCTAATCCAGCTCATGGAGCAAAACTGGCAAAGACATCAGTAGGACATGCCTGTCAATCCTGTTAGTAGGAATGGAGATGTTAGAGCTGGTTCAGGAGAAAAGAGAACAGCAAAAGAGTATCAAAATAAATAATTTAGCTCAGTGGCAAAAAGTTTTTTATAATGTCGCATTTCCAATCTTTGAACTATTTTGGCAATACCTTCTTTGGCTTATGTGCTGATTGTCAGAGAAGAACTTATCTCCATGGCAACACAATATATTAACTGCAGGAAGCAGAATCTATCTATCTATCTATCTATCTATCTATCTATCTATCTATCTAATCTAATCTATCTATCTATCTATCTAATCTTATCTATCTCTCTCAGCATCTAAGCTTATTTAAACTCAATAAATGGTAATCTGCAGTAAGAGGGGAACAGAGACCCATACTGAAGCATTTGTTTAAGGAAAATAAAATACACTAGTAGATACCAACTGAAAATTGAATATTACCTACATTTAAGAGGTTTAAAACAGTATCAAGAAAGTTTTTTAAATAGAAACAGCTTTCTAGGTAAGGAAAGATCTGCAGGTCTGATCAGTGCTCTAAAAGTAATGTGTAATGTAAAGGAATGAGATGCTGAGACACTTTGTGTCTCTCAGGAGGCAGGATGGGAGGAACAGAACAGTAAGTTTTCTGAAACTGAATCCAGGATGAAACATACACTGAACAATAAAAAAAACCCAAACAAACCAGTGATCACAGGGACTGAGCAGCAAAATACTTCTGGTGGTGGGTGACTGACACAGACTCAATTAAAAATGACTGAAGGACATTTAGCACTTACAGGAACGGGCACATAAGTCAGGTGAAACCTGGGAAAACGACAGTGAGGCAACTCTAGAAAGAATAGCTCATATACAGTAAACTCAAAAGTTCTCTGAAATCAATGGACATGGACTCTAGTTTTATGCTATCATATAAAATAGTCTTCAGCTGGAAAATTTCTGTATCCTAATCAAGTCATTTACCCAATGCTCCTTTTTTCTTTGTTATTCCTGCAGTAGAAACTACAATGTGGAGCTCAAGAAATGCTTCAGCTGCTGGTGAGTGGCTGGTGAGACACTGTTCAGAGCAGAAGTGCTCTGCCCTCATGCCATTGTCAAAGACACAGGACTGAGCTCCACACACCTCTGCTGGGAGCCGTGCAGCCACTCCTGGTTTTTCACAGTAAAAACAGTGCTCACAAGTCTCAGTCTCTTTTCATTTACTAGGCCAGTATTTCTCATGTATACATCCCCTTTTACACTACAAAGGAGTATTACTGGAGTTTTCCTCTGTGCTGTGTACATCAAAAGATCAGTTCAGATGTTACAATGACAAGCTGTTTGCTAACAGTTGTGTATCTGAGGTTACAGACCTCAGATCTTCTTTCTCAGATCTGTCTTCTTTTATTGCAAGTCAGTATTCCCCATTCAGATGACCGCTTGTGGCTTGTGCTTGGTGAGCCAAAACCCAGCTTCTTATGTTGCTCTCAACTTCCTACAGAGGCTGCTAAATACTTTGACTTTCAGGTTCAGTAGCATTTGGTACGCTAGCACTGCTATAAGGTTAAAATGAGCTCTTAATCTGCCAAACACCTTTGCACAACCATGATACCCAAGAAACATAAAAATAAATTAATAACATTCTCTGTCCACTTGGTTCATTTTAACATGCTTCATTAATAAAATATCTTTAGGCTTCCTGTCCACAGTGAGCATCAGGAGATAAATGAAAGTACTAAAATGAATGAACAGGGGCTTGTTCAAAAGAGTTCACTCTCGTTAAAAGTTAACTGAGAAGGAAACCAAAGAGAATAAATGGAACAAAGGCCTGGTAGAAAGTGAAGCACACTTCATCTGTTCTTGCACCTTACAAACTGGTGGTGGGATTCCAGTCATGAGGAAAACCTTATTTATACTGGTCCTCTGGAGAGATTCCACTTCATTATCTGGTGGGAAGCACAGAATGGAAATGTAAAGCACAACAGGAATGAACAGGTGAGGTACCTGAGTGATTTTTAGTCAGCTGAAAGCTGACATGTCCCACTCTAGTATGGGAAAACAATTTTGGAGACAGCAACCTTGGAGCCTCAGTTATAGTTCTGTCCCAGGAGTTGCAGGTTCCCCAAAGCTGTGCTGTGCTTGCCCCTGTTTGTGGCCAACAGCAGCAGCAGAAGCAGCAGCAGCTCTGAGATCTGTCCTCCCTGGCGTGTTTTTTACCAGCTGGGCTCTGATGCTGAAAGATGCAGCTCAAACAGTGCCTGAGCAATTTCCTGTCACTCACACATGGGTTAATGTTTGTGCTTTGTGCATTCCTCTGCTACAGGGATACATATTTGGGAGCATGTCTCACCTCCCACCTTTCAGATTCTGCTGCCCAGGACTCACAGTGGCTATAAAAAGGCAGGCTGAGGTCAGAGTGAACCAATTATGCCAGAATAATTTTCAGGAATAAGGAGAATTCAGTGCTGTAGTGATCACTCCAATTAATAATGGCTGCAACAGAAAACCTACTTATCAGATTAAATCAGTACTATCTTAAGACCCTTTTAGTCCTTAAAATGCAAGCAGCATTACATAATATGTCCCCTCATAGACACAATTCTATTTAAGAAAAATACGACCTTTCTTTCCTTTAAATCAAAATAATCATGCAATCACTTTGCCAAAGCTCAGTCTTATTAGACAGGAGCAGCACAAGAGTTACAGATACTATATTTTCTCTGTCTGTCTATAACAGTTGCATGATATTCATCTGTCTGAACAAGAAAATTTTGACATTGGGGTCTCAGAAATATAAGTCATTATCAGATACTACTGTCACCTTTTCAGTATCATTGTAATTTATTTAGGAATCTTTACATGACCATATAAATACTTACAGTAGTCTGCAGACTGGTGGAACAACATTGCTTTTCTCAGCTTTTCATAGGTGTTTCTCTATGGTATAAGCCATAACAGACAGGAGACAGTGTATCCCTGAAAGATCTTGTCTAAAGGACAGCGTTCTGATGGAGCAGGGAGGCGAGACAAGACACTTTTTTTTTCTATTGTCTTCCTTCAGCTTCTAATTCATTAAAGGAAAAATGCCAATATTCTTCAAAAGTTCCAAGATAATTTCTTCCTATTTTAAAACCAGCTATATGACACTTCTAAGGAGTTCTCTAAAGCTGATAACCTGCAGGAAATGACAGCAGAGGACTAATGAGATGCACTTTTTTTTTTAAGGAGGTAGAATTCACCATTCTTTGGGGATTTTTGCAGCAGTTCAGTCCCATCTCATCAGACAGACTAATTCTTTTTCCTTACTACCCATCAAAGCAGAACAAAAGGCATGGTTTTTTTAAGCATGTCCTGAACCGCAGTTCAGGTGCATTTGGTCAGCAGAACCGGGAACAGAGAAAAGGTATTTGAATCTAATGAACTACTATAATTATGAGATTCTACTAAAACAATAAAATATAAACACACCTAACAACAACCCCTTTAAAATAGTGCTAGGTTGCATACAACATCAGTAATCTAAATATAACGATGTGACCTTCTGGATGACCATGCCAGCCTACGACCTATGTGTGAGAGCTTCATGCTCTAAAAACTATCATGCATAAATATGGTTATCTTAGAGATCTCAAATCAGAACCCAGAAAGACTCATGTCTAGAAAATACCCATTTTCATGTTGCAGCTATCTAACACATATTTCCATTTTAGTGCTGCTGCTGTGTACCACGTACTAACCTGTACAACAGGTGCTGTGCAGCCAGTGTAACAGTGCAGCTATTTTAGCAAACATAGACCACTTATGTTTGCACAGAAGACAATGTTACAGGTATAACTACTGGCATGGACATCTGTGAGGGTTCACTTAATGTATTTTCAGGGTGAGGTACCAGAATAAATATCTTAGCTGTGCAGCAATGCCTACCTCTGAATATCCATAACATGTTCTATGGCAGGGTGATTTGCAGAGCTATAAAGAAAATTAAGAGATGCTACATATGCAAAGTACCATTTAAAAAAAAATATATATGGATAAATTCTATTTTTTTTTCCAAACTGCTTTTACCTTAATATGTCCCAAATAATATTTCTTCATTGACCCAGGAAAAAATTTTGGAATATTTTTGTAGTCCATAAATAAAAACTGAAGTCTGCTCACCTTGTTTCTAAAATGTTTTATTTACAACCAGTGTAACATCTCAAGGTTTTTCCATGAGAAATCATGTGAGCTTGTAATTCTCTTTTTTCAAAAAAAACAGTCATACACCTTGGGATTTGGTTGGCTGGTTGTTTTTGTTAGGCACATTTGCAATTTTAAAATTGACTTTGCTCCTAACTTTCTCTGGAATATATTTTCAGGAGAGAAGTCCAAATATTTTCTATAGAAGCACAGATTCATTAAGGCCGGAAAAAACCTTTAATATCATCAAGTCCATGAATACATATGACAGAAATCAGCCCTTAAAAACACTTTTTGCTTTTAAAAATTATTCTGCTGTAGTGGAATGTGTCCCTGCCCATGGCAAGGAGTTTGGAGCTGGATGATCTTTAAGGTCCCTTCCAACCCAAACCATTCTATGATTCTGTGATAAAAATACAGATAGTGATATTGCCATTATAAAACATTAAACACCATAATACAGCCTTTAGAAAGACAATTGTCTTATTCTTGAAAGTATTCATCCTCAAAAAGAAGGGTTGCTATGATGATACATTGGCCATTAATTAATCTGAACTGTTTCTTTTGAGGAACAGCACATGAACATTGCCACCACCCTGACAGAGAACAGCACTTATCAGAAGAACATGCCAGTAGTGTGTTTCTCTCCTTTCACAAAAAGGTAAATTGGTGAGTTTAATGGAAAATAGTGTGTTAATTTCTACAAAGTACTTCCACTAGTGCCCTAAGAAAAAACACTGCTTTGGGTCCCTATTCACAGAGCAGCAAAGTCAAAATCCTTCAACACTATAGACACAGAAATGGGGCTCCCTGATATGTGAGAAGAAAAGCAGGCAGAACTGAGAAATTTTTCTCACCCAACACTCACTCTTCCACAACTCTGTAGCAGAGAAGTTTCTCTGCCTTCGAGGCTCAACACACGTGGCTCAGGCAGGGCCACATTCCTGTGGAACCAGCAAGGGAAGCTCACTCCAGAGCAGTTCTGTCTCTGCAGTGCCCACCCTGCCAGACCCTCCCTCTTGGGAGCAGGGCTCTTGCTCCTTCATTTCTCCCAGTTTGATTACTGGGAAGCAATCAAAGGTGGCAGCACTGCCCTGCTGGGTGGCACTGGGTGGGCACCACTGGGCTGGGTGGCTCAGGTGTCCCTCATGACAGTGGGCAAGGACATCATCTTGCAGGGCCCTAACCAGTCCAAATCCAAAATGAGCAGCATCAAGAGCATCCAGCCTGTCACTGTGGCTTGGATGGTGCTGCCTGTGCTATCAGTCATGCACCATGGCGAGGGAAAAGCATGAAAAAAGATTTTGTTGAGTCCTGCACAAAGCAGCACAACCTCTTTCTTTATGAAATGTGTTACACTTCCAGAAAAATTACTAGTTTTCTCCAGTCAAACTAGATTAATTTTCTGTTAAAGCTATTTTAGTTTGCTCAAGGCATCTTAAGCACCCTGTGTAAATGAATTAGGAAAGACAGTTTCTCCAGTAAGGGGATAGGTGACCACTTTCCTTACTTCTACAGTACACACTTTGTGAGAACAAAGAATAAAAGCCAGCATGTTATCTGTACGCATGTTATTTAAATGGCTCCCTCCCCTTGCTTTGTAAGAATTTTACATTCCCAGTGATGTGTGGAGAAAGACTTTGAAACACAAAAATGGGGGTACAGATAACATAAAATTACCTCTCAGCAACAAATGCATATGCCTGTCAGTCTATAGATGTGCTAAGCAAAGCACAGTGGAATTTTGCAAACAAATTTACAGCATGTCAAAAGCTTCAGTGAGAAAGCAGATTGAGCAATGCTCTGCAATAATGGTACCTGTCCAAGGGTACTCTGCCTGTGTTGCAGGACATCTACTGCTGCACAAGTACACAAATCTTAACACTTAAATCAGACAGAAAGTTATCTGTTCTACCAAATTTTCGTGGCTATCATATTCTTGTAATTCTATGACCTTTTTATGCCTTTGAGAGAGATCCAGCAATTAAACCAGCCTTAAGAAGTCCTAACAGGGTGGAACACTTTCCCTCAGTAAAGGAGATTTCTGCTTACCTTGGAACATTAAATAAATACTTAGTCTTAATTCCAAATTTATTTAAGTTTGGACTGCATGGGATAAAGCATCCCCTGTGCCTTATCTTTTGCTACACAATGCATAAAATGCATGATACATAAAATGCTGGATAGGCTCTCTCCCAGCATCTACAAGACAAACTGATAATGTGGCCAGATATCCTGGACTGATGGGCATCCCCCAGGACCCAGGCATGCAAGAAGGAGCACACAAGGCAAAGACAGGAGAATTGTTGCAGAGTGCTGTGAGACTGAGATGTGAATCAAGTTACCAGGCAGGCTCTGGCTGGCAAAGCAGGCTGGGAAACAATTTTCAATTTTGTTCCTTTCAAACCAAGTGAAGGAGAACAGCTTCTGCTAAGAGCTAAACAAACTTCTGGAAAGCATTTATGTGCTCAGTTCGAGGTTTACCAGCCCCTGTTCTAATCAAGGGATTTGGGTTTCGTGTGGCTGATGCTTTAGTTATGGAGTTACTCATTGCAGAAAGCCGTTGCCTTGGTAGCTGGGTGACCCAGGGGGTTAATAAAGCGAATTTCCACCCCAGAGATCTGTGATTCATGCTTGGCTTAACAGACAGCAGTAAATGAGTTTGGTGGTCTCAAACTAGCCCACAGACTCACTGTAAAATCCCAGCATCATTTTAAAGGAATTTATCATAGCTGGGATTTTCTATTCATAAGAGAGCTAAGACTGGAATAATAGGGTTATGTTTCAGGGCACGATGAGAGGCTATTAAGTAATCCTAGTATATTATTAAGTAACGTAAGTTTAAATACATGTGCATAAAATGTCTGGAATTAAACAAGAAAAAAAGTAATTCCATTATGAGTTTAAGTTTTGACCAAATAGTTGCAAGGAAAAAGTGAAATAAAAGCCTTTCCCACAGAGTGTTGAAGACAGTGCTATTCCACAATGTGTGCAGGGAAAGCTACAGCTCTCCAGGAACAATAGTATCACTCCTTCTAGAAATGCAGTCCTTTAGAAGTATTTGAAGCAGTTGTTTTTAGATTTAGTCCTATAAAGATAATTAACTCGTTCATGACAAGATGTGAGATGGGTTTTGAATATTTCTTTCAATGATTGTCCTTAAATGCTTGTCTCCTCAAAAGGCTAAAGGTTTAAAACTCATCATGGACTGTTATTATCATCCTCCCACAAACATATCAGCTTCTGAGGGCAATGTGTACTTTACTCTGATTCCTTAGGCCTTTACATTGTTCATCATGCCAGAAGCAAAAACTGTAGAAAAGCTCATCATAGATAATTTTGAGACAATTCCAGAACGATGTCAATATCCTGACAGAAACAGTGTTTTTGCCTCTTTTGGGGGAAGTACATCTAATACAATTCATGTTGGTGAAGAGCTTTGGTTTTCTGCTCTCCAAAGGGGAAGAAAGAAGGTTGGACTATGTTTTGCCTCTGCCGCAGCTCTGGATAGATCACAAACTGATTTAACTCAGCATCATTCCCTGCAGTCTTTACCTTCCAGATGAGGATCTGAACCTTTACTTACTCCCTCATCTAGTGAGAAGTAAAGTCCAGAGCTGTCAGAGGGCCATCACTGCGCAGTTTTATCAAGAAATCCAACAGACTGTAGTACATTTTCTCTTTATAAAGTATAAACAGCCCACATGTTTATGGATGACAGTGGTACTGGGAAGGAGGTGAGAGGGAGAGATGTGAGGAGCGACAAATAGACTGTAAATTAAAATTAACTGCATCAGAAACTTGAAGGAAAGATACAAGTTGGGTGCTGTGCGTTGAAAATATCTTATTGCAGTCAAGCCTGACCCTGTTCCTTGAAAAGCATTTCTCTGATTTGTTCAGGTCACAAGTGGGATGGAAATGAGCCTCCGTACTGCTTCTTCACACATCCGGATTTAATAGACTTTTTTCCACTGATAAAAGACCACTAATGAGTTCATTTTCAAGCTATTAAATTGGCTAGAATAGCTAGTTCTGCTGATGATTGCACAGAGACCTGACGGTCACAGTGGGTTTTGTCTTTGGCTGTTAACCATTTGCTGTCTCCCTCTTGCAACACAAATGTTTAAGTAGAAAGGGAAGGGAAACTAAGCAAAAGAAACCTTGCCTTGTCCCTTGCTCCCCATTTCTTTGTTCTGCCTTTCCATTTATGACTCTCTGTGTTTCTCAGATGCCTTTAAACATAAATACTTCCTTCCCAGATAGCTGTTGTACCAGCAGCATCTTGTGATCCAAACAATTAGAAGCACATTCACAACATTAGACTTTGGTTTTGGATGAGACCACAATTAATATTTTACTTTGTTTGCTGAAATGTTTTAATTCAGAGTACGGCAGTTCATTCATGGGATATCACACTCATTTTTTGACTGGTCTGGAACCTGTGTCCTTACAAAATGCCTACATGGGCTGCCCAAAGTTACACACTGCAGCCTGAAGTCTTAAGGCTTATTTCTTTAGCCATAAAACCTATTTCTTATTTCTTTAGCCATAAAAATGATTGCAATTGAGGTAATGCTAAGTGATTTCTCTTTTGGTTTAGATACATATCACTTGCAGTATCATGCAGTCCATCAGACTTCTACAGGCAAACAATTAACTGCACAGCTGCTTGGTGCTGTGACCTCTGCCCCCAGTGCTTGGGAGAGCAGGAACAGGTTTGCCTGACACTTGACAGCACCATCTCTTTCTGCTCAGAGAAACTGTTAATGTGCTCCATTTCATATGTGTTAATGTAATTGTGTGACACACACTGGAAATGGATTTATCCTCAATGTTTAATATGTATGTATCTCCAAGGAGAAGAGAAATAGCAGCCAAAGGGGGAAAGACAGTGACATCATGTAACATGGTACATGGGCCAGTAAGGAATAGATTCGCAGACATCTTTGGAGAGAAACAACAAAACAAGAAAATGTAAGGTATCCCACCACTGTCTTCACAAAATTTGGTCCCAAGGATGGGTGTATGAAGTGTTGATCATTCTGTCAGAATTTAACAGTCAGTCATAATCTGAACTTCTTAAAAGGGGAAATTTTTGAAGCTACCTTTTTTTTCTTTTCTTTTTTTTTTAAATTGCCTCTCTGCAGCCACACTGTGTCAAGCATCCCTTGAAAGTGGACTGCAATCAATGACCTCATCCAGAGTGGAGTTGCCATGCAAGTGTCACGGGCTGTTGCTTGACAGTGCACAACCATGCTGCCCCTAAAGCAGCCACAGCCTGGAGCCTTCCCCCCTACAAAACAGAGGAAGTATTTAAAATCAGCCTCTTGTCAATTAAAATCTTCATTCAGAGACTTAATTCATTCTGTCAAAAGCATCAGAAGGCAACTTACCCATTATGAAAATATTACTTACCTCTTCAAAGATTTCAGTCTACTATCTCTTGTTGGAACAAAGTTTGCAAGTCTAAATTTATCTACAGGCAAAAAAATCTTGTCCTGTAAATATTTGTAACTGCATCTCAGGAGTATGCTTTTTGAAGCTCAATACCTAGTATTGAGCTCAATACAACAATACCTCAATACAACAAAATGATGGAGATCTTACTATGAACATGGCAACAAGAAGTCACAGAACTTTAAATTATTTTCATGTCTCCATTTCATATGTGTTAAATTTTTGTGAAGCCTTATTTCAAATATCAAGAATCTGCTGATATTTCAGTTCAGTTAAATCCTATTCTCTATGTTATGCAAGTTACTCGTGGATAATTAGCTGAAACTAAAATTTACATTAGAATAAGTTGACACAGGAAGAATTTATTTAATTTCAAACAACGGGAAAAACACCTCTGAACCAAAAGCATTGTTTTTAAGAAGCTTCAGTCGACAAGAAAAAATGTTGACAGAGAAAAAAAAAGATGGCTACAAACTAGAGAGTTAAGAAAAAGAAGTAAAATCAAAATGCACTACTTTTTCCTCATTTCTCAACGCATGACTAAAGACCCTACTTCTGAAGAACCGTTGTCAAAGATTGGAGCATCCACTCAATTCTCCACAAATGCTGATTCTCTAAGTTATGCAGGCTCACCTCACAAAAGCCACTTCTTCTGTGACCTACTTACTGAAAATGCAAAGCAGGGCCCCCTGGCCACTGCTCTCAGAGCTGGCAGACTGGTGCTCGGAGCGAGCAGCCAGCACGGCTGGGCTTGGCTTTCCTGCCGTGTGAAAGCAGCTGCAGGAGAGGGGCCGGATCACGCTGGAGCAGACAGCAATGTCTGCCATTCTCAGCTGAGTCCTGAGCACTACAACATTTTACAATGCATCTCAGTCACGAGGCAAGCACTGTTCAACACAGGTAAAACACGCAGCTGCTTCTCCAAAGTCATTAAAGAATGGGTTTGGCACAGCAAGGCTTTTTGTCAGAGAACGTGTTCTAGACAGAGAATAGTCTTAGTGATACCCAGGTATATTAAACTGGAGGGGATTTTAAAGCTGACCAGTTAAAATGCATTGCAATTCTATATGGATATTTCCAAAGTGAATTAAGCTAAATCCAGTGAAGACCTCTTTGACTTTGAACAAGGGAGTTACATCATGTGGTTTAACAATGCAGTTTAAATTAACACTTTTAGGCAATTTGAATCAAATTTTGTAGAGAAGGCTGTATAGGCAAAACACAAATTACAGTTCTAGAAGTGCACTATAGCAATGAAATCTGTAACAGGTGAGCAAGATTTCTGTCTCCATGACAATATTGCTTAAAATTTCTGAATAAATCCAAAATTGTATTAGTACTATTAGCAGTTCAATGCAAGAGATACTTAAAGCAATAGTTAGGACTGGAGTTCTGTCTTACTCTAGAGGTCAAGAAATGTGGCCAAAGGTTTGTAGACTTCAACTTCTGACCACCAAACTGAAGGCAAGGTAAAATTCAGGAAAGTGGAAAAGGTCAATGAAAGCATTGACCAAGAAAGGTATCATTACCAAAGCAGTGTGGCTATTGCAAGTAGCCTCAGCTATTCTGAGACAGACAAAAAGCTCACCATTGAGAAGCCATCAACACACACTGCACTCAGAGTCCTGTCTGGCAGCCTCAATTCCCAGCCCTTTTGTTACAGGTTACTAAGTCAACTCTCACCAGTCAGATTGTACCTTGACTCTAAGCCAATCCATAACAAATGCTGTTATAAAAATCACAAAATCCTCAGGTTAATTTAATGTTTAAGAAGATAGATAACTGAGTGCTGGTGCAAAATTTTCTCTTTTTCTCTGGACTTTTCAAGGATTTGCAGCTTTCACAGCTCTTTTTTTTGACATACAGGTGTTGCTGAACAATAACTCAGCTGGATTATTCTTGATGCACAACAGAGCATGATTATTTTTAAAAATGAAATACAAGGAAACCTTAGAAATTTCATTAGCATGTAATCAGCATCCTTTTCCCACAAATGCAATGCCCAGTCAACCAGAAGAAAAATGACTTTTAAAAGCAGGTGTTCTTTCGAATTGTTGTTGATTCGAGCAAGTTATTAACGCTTACATGCACCCAGGTTTACACTAACAAAACCTCGCTTGCCTGTCAGCAGATTCCTGATGAAAAGTACCTTTTGGTTTAGTCCCCAAAACTGGAGTTTAGCAACAAACAGTTCAAATCAGCTAGTCAGGCTCTTGTATCAACAGGAGGTTATACCTTACCATACGAAGCTAGTGTAGGAGGGAACCATGTGAACAGAACAGCAATGGTTAAATGAGCACAGAGAACTCTGAAATATTCAAGTTGTTTATTTCTCCAGGCTTACAAATTTGATTACCATGGAGCACAAAGCTATTAAAAATATGACCTTTTATACTGTACGACTTGGCAAAAAGCCAAATAATAACTTTGTTTGATTTGGGTAGCATGATAGAGTGCCTATTCAGCTGGAAATAAAATTACTTTTCTTTACAGGAAATTATACCTGGAAGACTAAATGTCCATCATGAACATAACATACATATGGAGTCATTAATTCAGACTCATGGCAGCCACTCTCAGAGAAGTAAAAGGACAATGGTTTTAGGTGTAGCAGAAAAAGATGCAGAATTCTAATGTTTGTCTGGCATTTGCTCTGTGATGGGGACAAGTGAAATAAGTGCCAATAATAAGTGATAAGACAAAAAAAAAACCCCATATGAGTTGTGTAACTCATATGGCACTAATACTTCACAACTCCTTGTCTTGGACAAGCAGTTCTGTTTTTATGCTTTTTGATATGCAAAGAAAGGGAAAATATGTATCCTATGCTCATGTTAGACAGACAGATACTTGATCTGACAAAACCTCTCATTAGTGCTTCCACTAATACCAATGACAAAACTAACAGAATGCAGTCCAGTAAAGAGTAAAATCAAGAAGATATGCATAGAAGAAAAAATGTTTGGATAGTCCTCTTGTTTTCAGGAGTGCCACACTGAATTCCATAGGAAAAAAAAATCTGAAGACAGAAAATGATAGGTGATAGGAAGGAAAATGATCATTTCACCCTACAGGTATCTTTGGCATTAAAGGTGTCTTTAATTAGACTAGAATGACACATGACAAACATCATCCTTGAAAAAAACCCAAACCAAAATAATTAAATTTTCCCTTTACGCAAAACACCTTGATTAATTGTTTGGCTGGCTTCTATTGGTTTTGGGGCTTATTTATTTATTTATGGGGGGACAGGGGATTTTCAAAATGTTATTTTTTCTGTGGCAACAATATTTCAATAGATTGAAATTTCAGTCTTCTCTACTGTTTGTTTTATATTCTGCTTGTTTGCTGTCATATGGTACTTACCCAACAAATTCTTTCCTTTGTTTCATGTCTGCAAAAAATGACCATTCTATTCAGAAAGATGTTATTAAAAGAAATTCACTGGAATATGCAGGACTACTGAAAAATCATGAATACAAGATGATTAAGAAATTGGAATAAGGGCTTTCTACTTTTGTGTAAAGTTATGTAGACTCTATAATTACCACCCATGCTCTGAAGTTTTATGTCTCGTCTGAAAATTGAATTTCCAGTGAGTTGCATTTTTCTATTTAGCTGGGAAAATCAGCCACAAGGGAATCACATTTCACTTAAAGAAAGGCATTAGGAGAGCAATGGCTATCTATCACTCTCCAAAGCACTATGGAGGAAAGGCTTGAAAAAGAAATGACAATGAAAAAAAAACCAACTCAAGCGTTCTTTAGAAAGAAATATTGTAAATCTTATTTCTTGCTTTGTTTTCTTGACTTTTCTTATGAAATTGCTTCAGGATGTAGGAGTTACCTCAGAAAGTTAGACAAAATTTGCATATCATATAATATCCTGCTGAAAATAACTGTTCTTATCATACGCTCCAGTTCTGAGGGAATTCACATGAGGAATTCTGGCCACATGGGAGTCTTCCTTCCAATTTCCTAAGTTTAATACTGTTTTTTGCCTAAACCCCAGAAATTTATATCCTTTTCAGTTTAAGTACTCATTTCATGTGCTCCAAAATTAATAAATTAATAAATAAAACCGTTCACACTTCAGTGCAGGTTTTCATTTTTTGCTGCAGTATCAGGTCAGGTATGGAATCCAATTAAGCCTTCACCTTAGGCAACTTTTAATGTTCATACACCACAGGCTTACTGTGAACTCTAAAAAAGAAATAGAGGCAGCAATAAGAAAGGGTTCTGACTCTGTAGCTGTGTCTTCATCACCAAAGGAGTACTGAGAGCCCAGCTTCAAAGTCAGTCTTGAAAAACCCTTCCATCCATGTCAACAATCATTATTCATCTTTTGACCTATTATCTTCTTTGCATTCAATTCTGAAGTTAAAGCAGACTTTGTATTCGGGACATACGGGTGGTCTAGGAATGCATATCTAGCACCCTTCAGCTTAAGTCACTATTTCCTTCGTTAACTTTCTTGGGGAGAAAGACTGTGAGTTGTGTTTGGATTGAGTTTGAAGAGATGCAGTTCTCAATACTGAGATCCTCTTTGTTCAACCATGAAGAGTTTCAGGATCACCCATGAAGATTTTCAGACTGAAAGAGTGCTGCAACATGACAAACTCCTGTGTCCTTTCACTTGCTCTGAACTCACTTCAGGGTTAAGAGACTAGTCACTTGTCAAGTGCCAAACAGCTGTTAGTGTGGACTAATCAAGCGAAGCGTGATGGCAAAAAAAACAGAGAAGGCAGAAAATGAATTTTATACAAATTATGAAGTCACTGTTATTCATACAGCCCTGATCATTGCTTAACCTATGCAAAACTGTACAAAGAAAGGTTGTTTTTAAGTTGTGTAAAGGTATCCTGTATCTTACACTGGCACTTACTTGCCAATTTGGGACTGCATATATATTTCACATTGTCTTGTCTGCTGGAAAGATTAGAGGGATGAACTGCTCCTGCTCCTCTGTGATACTGCCTTCCTCAGAGAATAGCAGCCACTAACTGCATAACAGAGTGATAGCAAACATATTGAGAAATGCCAGTCTCAAAGCATTCCTTCTGCTTTCTTCTGCTTGTGGTGAAGAGTTACTCTTAATACATACTTTGTGAAAGATCGAGAGGGGACCTCATCAATGTTTCGCAATAGCTGAGTATAAATCCAAAGCTCTATGGGTAGTATCAATGATTAATTGCATTCAGTCGACATTAGACTCTGTCATTATCAGCTACTTGCTGCTCAGCACTTGCTATGCTGTTAATTATTGTTGTGTGGCTCTAAGAGACGTTTTCAAAACATTTCAAATTTTGCTACTGCACTTGCACAGGAAAGAAATCTATAAGTAGCTTTTTAGCAGAGGAGAGACAAACAGATACTTTTATTAATGTTTTGAATAGTTTTGCTTTATTTGAGACTGGATAAGCTATCACTGATCACAACTGTGCTTCCAAGACAGCATTGGCATTTGGCATCCTATCTAGACTTCACTAAAACTTTTTTGTTTTTCATCAACCCACACAGAGAGCAATACCTTCTGGCATATAAGGAAAGTGAGAAAAGGGTTGCACCCGCTTTCCCAGTTTCATTGCAATGGGTATTTTAATCAAATTTTTGCTACCATATCCCTTGTGACTTTGAAAAAACCTCATCCCACACTATTTTTTTATTATTATTATGATGATGATGGACATGGAACTCATGATCTTTTTATAGGATAGAAAATACTACAGTACCAAACTAGAATGAAAGCTGATATAAGGGGTGATTCTTGCTCTATATTGCACTATGACGTCAAAGCTAACATTATCAAAAAAAACCCCATGCAATATATTTTTTTTCTACTGATGTTCTTATGTTTGTAATGGTCAGCCTTAAAAGTTTTATCCATGAAGTAGTCAAGAGGAAAAAAGGCAGGATTGCAGTGCTACGTCCAACAATGGTAATAGGCTGCTATGCCCTGTAGTAATCTGTATCAGTAATTATCTCTGATAATTAAAAGCAAGATTAAATTGAGGTAACAATGCTCATAATAGAAAGAATCTAAAAACCAGAAAAATATATTTTTTAACACTTTTAAATCTGCTTCTCCTGAAATTTTCCAGAACAGGATTTTTCTTTAATTCTGATCTGCAGAAACATCGAAATATGTTCTCTCCTAATTCAGAATTAAAGAAATCTCTGACATGCCAACATTTCCAGAGTTAGGACCTTTATTTAAACCAAGTGGAACAGATCCAATAGCTGAAAGAAATAGACTCCACACTGAGATTGCTGGAGTACATACATAGGTGTAGGAGAGCTGGAAGAACCAACGATGGAATATGAAGGATGCACAAAATCTGACTTTCTGGCACTTGCTTATTCTGGCATGCTATCAATAGATCCTTATGACTACAAACTGTATCCTGGACAAGGAAATCTGTCATGATCAAATTTACAGCCCCACGGGCCTCACTTCAGAAAAAGACTTTCAGTCATTTTGGATTTTTCAGGTACATGGGAAGGTACTGATACCATTAATTACCGAAATATTGTAGAAACTGATGAACCCTGTGTTTAATTTTTATTCCTTGGGTTCTGAACTATAAAACTTCAGTCAGCTGGATATAGGAAGATCTGCAAGTAGACCTACACTGCAAACATTTAAAACTAAATAAAGTGCATAAATGATCCACTTAATGAAAACATCAAGAGGCCTTGTAAATCAACTGCTATCAGCTAATGCTATTATCTAAATGAGATGTAGTGCCTGAGAGCATCTGCATATGCATCCCTATGCCTGCACAATGAGATTACACTTACAAGAGATGTGTACCTACATGCAGAGGAGCCTAAAGCAATCCAGAGGCACCAGTTTTACAAGCCCACATTTGTGGAACAGAGATCTGGATTATGCATGTCTGAGCCATCAGTGACACAGAGCAATTGCATGTCGATTACCATCCTGTTGAGAAATGGGAGCATGAGCTTGGGAGAGACCGAAAGCAGAGTGTGCCAGAGGCCAAATGATTAATATATTTTCTCAGTATTAGCATCAACAATGTGCTGCCTCAGAGGAAGTCGCAGTTAAAGAGTATCCACTAGCTTGATGCAAAGCTCAATAGAATGTTAGAATAAATAGGATAAAAAATTACCTTCATATCATGCAGGAAGACTTCTTGATCTAAAATGTCTCTTATTGCTTTGCTGGGCTAATTTCAGCCTTACTTTATGATATTCATGAAAAATCAATTATATGACAGAAAGAGTGAGAGACCTAAGAAGCATCCACCTCTGTGCCGAGCATCACCACTGGCTGGAAATTGATGCCAGACAAGTTCTAATTAGGAATAAAGCACAAATTTGCAACAGTGAGGCTGACTAACCACTGGAAAAAATTATTAAAGGAAGTGGTGGAGTTTCTGTCTTTGTGTCACTTCCAAGCAACCGTGGAGGCCTTGCTGGAAAGCATGTATTGGCTGAGAACACATTACAGAGCTCAATGGAGTCAATGGGATCTAACAGCTCATAATAGACTTGTCAGACTGGACAATTCTCCCCCTGGAATTAATTTTCATGCACTTGCTATCACAAGAAAACTACCAATTCTGTCAGGAAGAAGGTGCAGAAGACAAATCTCCCTTCCTAAATTTGAGACTGCAACTGTATAACAGTGTTTGGCAGATTTACCCATAAACAAATATGAGAGAAACGTAAAAAGTTATGAACAGGTGTGTGTTTGCCTCACACCTAAAGCATAAATTCCTGCTAGAAATCTGTTAGACATATTGGAAAATGCAGCAGCCTAAAAGGAGATTGCAGTTGGGCAGTGCGCTACTATTTTAAATTTGGTAAAATATTAATAAAAAGTAGACATTTAGTCTCCTAGGAAATAAAGAAGAGTTACCGAAGAAATTAAGTACTGTGAGGTATTAGTGATGGACCTTCAAGCACATCCTGAGTTGCAGCAAAAGCAGAGTGGCCAGCAGACCAGAGAAGATCCGGTCCTTCCGCTCTGCTCGGGTGACTCCCAGCTGGAGCACTGCCTCCAACTCTGGGGTGCCTGGCACAGCAAGGACACAGACCTGGTGGAGTGAGTCTGGAGGAGGCTGCTGAGATGATTAGAGGGATGGAGCACCTACAGGGAGAGGCTGAGAGAACTGGGATTGTTCAGTCTGGAGAGGAGAAGGCTTGGGGTGACCTAATTGTGGCCTTCCAATACCTGAAGGGAATCTATGAAAAAGCTGGAGAGGGAATTTTTACAAGAGCAGGTAGTGACAGGACAAGTGGGAATAGTCTCAGATTGGAGAGTAGGTTTAGATTAGTTATTAGGAAAATATTCATTACTGAGAGGGTGGTGAGCACTGGAGCAGGTTGCCCAGAGAAGCTGTGGATGCTCCATCCCTGGAAGTGTTCAAGGCCAAGTTGGAGCAGGGGGGCTCTGAGCAACCTGGTCTAATGAAAAGTGCCTCTGTCATGAGATCATGTGATGATCTTTAAGGTCTCTCCTAACCCAAGTAATTTTATGATTCGATGTTTCTATGATAAAACACAGTAGAGCTCAAACCAAAGTCTGTCTTGTGAGAGAAACTATGTATTGGAATAAACCAATTCCCTAGGTTATGAGTGTTTCTCTTTCACAGAGATGAACAGTTTTAAGCAAGACACCAGTCATTACACATCTCTACCTGTAAACAAGACAGCTCTTAAGTTTTCAAAGCCTGCTATACTGTCTTTCAAGCAAATAGCTCTCGTTTCTCTTCCTCCATTTAGATCTGAAAGATTAATTAGGCTCATCAACAGTTGATTAATGCAGGTAGGAAGCCTGTGGCTTCCTCCAATTACATTTCCATGATGTGGTACTCCTAGATATATTTATTCGGCTTTTAAGAAATATATCTGTAAGAATGATCAAGGTAATTGTTGTGTCAGATTAAAATACATTACAAAATCATTAGTGAATGAAACCAGCAGCACATTCTGCCATCTGGAATAGATGCTACAGAACAGACCAACATTTCTTCTGGTATGCAAAGGGACCCCGGTTCAAATGTTCTTGCACTTCACCAATATCTGCTCAGTTATTTTATTACTGTGGAAGCAAGGAGTTGCTAAGCTACGGAAAAGGGATGTGGCAGCAGAAAAATGTTTATTACAAAGCACAACTCATGACCTACTCCTCACCTGGGGTAAAATAGTAGACTTATGCCATACTGGTGCACTAGAGGAAACTATTGCTCCTGACTTTCTTTGCATCTCTGACAGTTTCCTCTCCTGATGAATAAATACACTGGTCTCAATGGAAAAAACCCAGCATAGAAAGTATGCTAAAAACAGGAATAGATCGACCAGATTTTGTTTGGTTTGTTTTGTCTTGTTTTGTTTTTGCTTTTGTTTTCATTTTTTTTGTTTTTTTTTTTTTTTTGCAGGAGTGGAGGAAATGGTTTCAAACATAAGAAAGTGCACTTTAGAACTTCACTAAGACAGAGACCTCTCAAAGTAAGAATGTCTTGATCCTAAAGAAACGATCCAATACATGGAAATCAAAACAAAACAGGAATGTTCCTCAGATTGAGAAAAATCCATTCCCTTTAATTTTGTTTGCTAATTATAGATCCCATTGCAAAAACTCCATTAAAGTGAGAAGTAGGATTGGAAACTTCTGATTAATGGAGTGCTCTAGAATTATGGATCTGAGTTTGGAGGATGAGAAGAAATGTATTTAATCACATTTCCCACAAGTTTTTTGAGCTACCTACATGTATGGATGAACATGGGGTTTCCTGAATCTGAGAGCACAATTCCCACAAGTTTGTGTACTGCCTGGACTCTGAGCCCCTCTGCAGGCCCACAGGAATGTGACTGGAGCAAGCCAGGCTCAGGCAGTGACAGGAAGGCACCTGTTTGCTCAGAGCATTCCTCAGTGTGGCCTTGCCTCAGTCACAGCTGTGGTTGCTCCTGCCTGGAAGAGGACAAAGAGAAGGAGGGTCACACAGAAGATCAGCTGCTCTCTGTATTAAATCTTTGACTCTGTAATATATTTCAGTTATGTCTCTATTGTCACACATAAATCCACTTCCTAATGCACTGAAAGCTTTAAAACTAAAGGTTTAAAACTAAATAAAAGAAACAAGATTATTATATGAAAAAATATTACATGAACATGCCTTGTGATTTTTTTATTTTTTGTATGATCCCAGACTTCTAAACTCTTGCATCTTCCAGCTGGATTTGTTAAAGAACAGTTACACACTTATTAACAGTTACAGCCATGTTCAACTACCATGTTTAACTGCTGTTCACAGTTATATAGTAGAAACACACACAAACTGTACATCCAAGATTTATCCTCAATTAATTTCTATTCAATCCTGTACCTGGGATTAATTCTGTACTTATTTTATCAATTTCAGTGGGATTATTCTTTTTGCATCAAGGACTTAGGTGTTACCATTACTGTTGCCAGTTTAATTTTTCTAATTGGTATGGTTTTGCTGAACCCATTTAATTGAATTTGTTTCATTAACAGTGGAACTGATAGTGATATATGGAAAGAATATGGTTTAAATAAATGAGCAAATATTCACCACTTTTATTCAACCTGATATGGCTTTTCACTGAAATCAGTAGTCACTTCTCAAAACAAATGCATTTTAATTCCTTCTGATATATTTCCCCTTCTATTTACTACTTCTTTGTCACACTTGGATGCATTTAAGTAAACCAACTGGTATTTATAGGAGCCAATTTTCATTTAAATCCTTGAAAGATAGTTTAAACATTTTTTAGCACCCACTGCTCATTAACTGAAATGAACACATTTCTGAAATGCAGCAGACTTGTTAACGATACTACTACAGGATCTTATTTTAATGGTATTCTCCTTTTTCTCTTTCTCTCAGTAATTTAAGCAGATCAATTTTATAAACAGGACAGATTGGCTTAAGGTTTATACGCAAACTTTAACTTCCACATACACTTCCTCAAATTTTCACCAAGCTGGTGTTTCCTTTTCTCAGATGCTTGCAGACTCCATTGGTCCAGGAATCTCCAATACAGAAGCCAGAACTCAGGGACCACTAAAATAATCCACAGTAATAATGTGGATGCTCACAGCAATCCTATGTGAAGTTTACATCCAGCAACACTTGTGTTTTGATTTATAGTATCAACAGGACAGCAACTTCAGGAGGTCAGGATTTAAGTCAGGGGTAGAGCCACTTTCAGGGAGGTAACAGACCAGCACAGGATACACCCTGTGCGCCTACACAAGCACTAAAATGCAATGCTTATGTCAGAAATTCTTGCTTTTAAAACCCAAAGAACTAAAAAGCTGTCTTGAAAATCTTGTTGAAGACAAAAATCTCTTACAGCATGCAGTACTGACCTGATCTCATAGTGCAGTTTGGGTGCAGTAGATTTGAGTGCCAAACTGTGTGTTCAGGACAGCTCAGCTGTCCCAGTGAGGTGATCCAATATTGCAGCCTAAATATTTGGGCTTCCTATGAAAGCAATTTCTCATAAGTGACTGGCAACTGTACTTAAAACCTGATTGTAGTGGAGTTCCCTGTGTATGATTTCCAAGACAAGCACAGGTTTTCATGCAGAGCTTGGTATACAGTCAGGGCAGGACACACACTGTCCTGATATCCCAGTTTCTTTTCACAGCATCCTAAGTGCATTATTTTTAATCTGATTTTACCTTGCGATCTCTTACTTCTTTTTAACATTGTTTTATTACCACAAGTTGCATACCAATGCCTTGCACACAAAGGTGGCTGCTGTTCTGTGATGTTTCTATTGAAATTTGTTCTATAATCTCTTTGCCCAGCAGGAATATATAAATTAATGAAATTTTCTGTCAAATATTTAAAGCTGGTTATCAAGGATTCCAGAATGCACTCCACTTTCATGCATCAGTTATAAGATTTTTCTGCTTGTAGCACTAGGCACTTAACATTTTTGGTACATATTAACAATATGTCCCCTCCTTTTTCTATTTATTAATTTGGAATTCAGCCCCATCTCTTCTAGGATTTCATATGATGAGACAATCTTGTACAGCTGCTATTAATAGTAAACTTTAGTATGATAAAGAAAGAGCACATCCAGTAGAGCTTTGCTAACGCTCAAGGTGATTTGAAATTGAAGCCTAAATCCACAGAGATGCCTTGTTCCTTCGACTTTCACAATGACAGAAGAGTTCCTTGACTTCATGACACTTATTTACTCTCTGAAGCCATCAAGAAAACAGCCAAAGTTACAGACTGATTTTGCTACATTACCTGGAAGGTAATTTCCGTATGGATTTCACTTGTATAAAGGCCTGTGTGCCTTTGTTGAGGTGAAAGATGAGCCCAGAGAACAGTAACAGGATCTGTGAGGATCCCTTCCTTGGTCTTCACATTGTTTTGTTTCAGTTTCTCCTGCCCTTTTGACTTACAGATTAAATCAGAAATCCAGAAACTGGCAAAGTCTTTATTTCCCTCTTATTGTGCCCAAGATCTTGTCATTAATAACTTCCTTGCCAGCTGGTCCATCCTTGGGTATTGGTGACTTTCTGACTCTCTCTGGCATTGGATGGACTTTGTTGGGGTGATGTTAGAATTGCTTATGTTCCCTGCATAATTTACAGTTAACCTATGCCACAATCTTTCTCAGACTTTTTTTTCCTACTGACAAAAAATTCCTGGTTTTCCCAACACCAAGCCATCAGGAACCATGTTCTAGGTGTACTTGGCCACTGCTGACCTAAAGGAGCAAGGGAGACCACAGCAGAACATGTAACATTATTCAACAGAAATAGCTCCAAGCAGACAGAATTAGCACTGTGCCCATCAGAACTGAGAAGCAGGGAAGGGCAGACAGATTAAACTCACAGGAAAGGCTCAGTTTATAAAAAAAGCACAGGGTCATAAAATATTCCCATGTGTCCTTCCACAAAGAAATTACTTCATATACCAAATTCCCTTGCAGCTTGTAAAGCTTTACAAGTAGTCCAACCCCCCTGCAGCCAAGCTGTGAGTGATGTGCCCATATATCAGGTACCAAGGTCAGCAGATGAAGGAACTGGGCTGGAGGACACCTGTAGAGCATATTGACTCCACAGCTGAAAATCTGCTCTTCTGACTTCAGCACAAGGAGGAGCCAAACGTGCCACCTCACAAACAACCTCAGCATTTTCTTGTACTTTCATAAATGCATCAAATTTCCATGCTTCTGCTTCTCAATGAAATACTTCACTAAAATGCAAAGGTAGATTTATAAGTTTAAATAATTTATTTTATAACTGAATTAATTTGCTAGCCATGTTGTGCACTTTATAAGGGGAGCAAATCCTTTCAAAGTGCCTCAGTAATCTGCTCAGTACGTTCCTTTTCTTTATGCCATGTTTCAACAGTTACTACACATGCGTGGACCTCAAAGCATCTCTGCCTCTGGTAAGATGGGGAGAAAATGGTTAATTTGGTTGTGTGAGAGAGGGAGGCTGTTTAGGAATCATCAAGCTTTGATAAAAAGTTCAGCAAAGGTTTCAAATGAACACACACAACTGGAGCTGGTTTTCAAGTTGGCAGCTTCAAAGAAGAAGCAGGACTGTATAGCAATAATGACCATTAAATTACCTTCTCTCCTACAGTGTAGATCATTTGGAGTCAGAACATAAATAGAATAAAGGAATCTTAGCTTTCCACTCCTTACTATATGGGCACTTTGAGACACCAGAAGACTCTTCACAAGTCTCATTAGCTGGCATTGCCATCCTCAAAGGACTATGCTAAACTTGAAATTAAACAATAAAAATGAACAGATTTCTAAAAATTTTAATGGCAATAATGATGCATTCTGTTTCAACTGAGGAAAGCAGCTTAGAATATGGATTTCACCCGTAGAAAATAACAAAAAGTCCAACATTATGGAAAATATTGTCATTTTCTAAGTCTTCATGTTGGCAAAGCATTCATGTAAAACCAGTAATGCTGTTTAGATATGCCCAAATTAAAAAGCAAATTTAATAATGATCTATACAAAAGCTGTAATAAACTACAACTCAGGGTCCTGTACTCATCTTCTAACAGCTCCTTGTATTTAAAATCTGAATGCAGACAAATGTCAGCTACCTTTTTTAAAACTGATTTTATTTTAATTTCTTGATTACAAATAGCTGTAATTTTATTTAATAAAATGAATGCATTTTATTAAAACCATGTGAATTGGTGATTTTTGTCTCTGACACCTTAAGCAGACATTTAAAGTCTTTTCTAATCAATATGTGGCATTCCAGACCTCAGTAGGATGATCTTCGGTGGATATGACAGGAAATATTGCAAGGTTAGTGATCTGTAATTTAAATTTTAGTAGCATCTAGGGGCCCTGTGAAAGATTGCAGCTGGCCAAACTAAGCACTGAGAATATATATGCCATAAGACAGTACACAAAGCTTACAGTTTAAATATTTAGGGCAGTATTTTAAGGAAATGGAAAGAAGAATAAACTTCAGGGGATTTTTCAGTTTTCCTGAGACCCAGGCCATTAATTTAACTCTGATCATCTTTTATTTCCCTTTAATAAAAGATTTGTATTGTATACTGTGCACATGATATGTTGTAACTTTGTGTTACATGGTTGTTGCTATTCCTTAAGTCTCCACAACACACAGAGCCTTAAAATATACAGAAAATAAAGTTCTTACACTGAATGGATAGTCCTCTAATAAGGAAACAAATGAAAGACTTAGAAAATCAGAGGAACTAATTCCTGCATGTACATAAATTGGACTACTTTTGTTCTCTCTAATGTATCTTGTTTGAAGCAGCCACTTTGTGTTGTCCTCCCTGTGCAATTTTATGCAAATTTAATGATCTGTATTACATGTTATTAGTAATCTGCCATGGCCATAACCTTACCCTGGACGCAGTAACAATCAAAAGTCCTACTTCTGATGACAGAAATTATGCAGAACATGTCACAGGCTGCCCTGAAATTATTCTGGAAGATGGGGGAAAGACACAGAAATCTCTTGTAGCTGCAGCCTGTGTAAATAAAAAGCAAAGGGCTGGTCCTGTGCCTCTTTCTGCCTACAGCAGCATGTTAGCATTCTCTCCCTGAGCCTCTCAGTTCTCCCTGCAAGGACATCAGAAATGAGGCAGATGAGGAGGGGGAGAGGATGACCCAGCTGCCTCATCACTGGGCACCAGAGCTGCCTCTAGCAGCCAAAAGATGATCACTCGTGACCTGCCCTCAACTCCTCGGATAAGTGGGAATTGAGACGAGGCACAGAGCTGGAGCAGGCTGGCAGGTGTGCTTGGCCACCCTCATCCATCCTGAGAGGGGATCTGAGGAAGGACACTGCAGTGGGAACTGCCACCAGCACAATGCTAAATGCAACAGGGGCAGGGAGAGCGAGACAGGCAAATCTCACCAAACGAAAACATTAACATGAAAACTGGAGGCATCGCTGGAAATGTCCCCCTGTGCACAAAGCACAGTTGGAGGGATATCAGTCAGACTGGCAGGACCTTGCTGCTAAGAACTAAAGAGCACCTGAGAGTTCAGCCCACTGGAGGAGCAAGCACCACACAGGCGTAGGTGTCACCCGGCCCGGGACCATCAGCGTGCCAGGCACCACATTCCATGGCAGGGGCTTCCAGCTCACAGCAGCTCAGCTCACTAGCACAGGACATGGCTCCCTTTAACAGCTCTCAGGGAGATATCCTTATCACCAATCTGCTGCCAGGGGATCACAGGGGTCCTGCTTTGAGTCCCATGCATGCTCAGCAGGGCCAGCCACTGGATGGGGAACTCTGGCAGCTGATAAAGCTGGTTTCCATATCTGGTTGCCAGTTTCAGGCATGAGAGAAAATTAGCTAATTTCCAGGGTTTCTAGCAAGTGACTAATGCTTGGAAAAAGAGCAATGTGAGGTTAATTTATCATCTGATTTAAAAAAGGTGCAAGTTTAAATACTAATAATGTGGAATGGGAAATAAAGACCCAGAAAATCACCAATGTGTAAGTAAAGGAAATTAAATGCAGCCATTGCAGGCAGTGAGGCATCTTTGAATAGGCTGGAAACACAGATAAATGGTGTTCAAAGAAACACTCCAGAAGATGTTGAGTTTGGCAAAGGCAATGACAAGGTTTGAATGAGGTGCAACCAAATGCAGATGGTATAATCGCAATTTCATCTCAGCTAATGATGTGAACACTCTAATACCAGTCCATGCAGTGGCATCAGGTCTTTTGTTCACTAAAGCACATTTAAATAGGGAAATGAAAGGAAGGGAGATTTGTCTGAACTATTTGCATAATGAGGAGAGTGTGGCTATAGACTGCATTCATTATCCAGAGGAAAGGATCTAAGCATCCTCCAAAATCTGGTTTTCTTTCAGTGGTGGGACAAACAAACATGCTGAGTAGACTATCTCTTAGATCATATTGGTGCAGTAGGGATGCAATTCACACCCCATTACTCTTACCATTAATAACACTGAGCACAGGAGGGACAAGACACTCTGTTCTGTGCTGTCTCTTTTCCCCCTGTGAGCAGCATCACTGCCATCACCCCCCAAATAGCAGGAGCTTCCTAGCTACTCTTTCCATGGTCCCCAGTGTGGTAAGCCTGGTGAGGATACATGAAATGGGACATGAAATGCTCCATCTGGGAGTGGGAATGAGAGGCAAAGAAATAGAAAGCTATAAAAGTTTTTAAAGTATCCCAAGCTCCCCAGGGAAACAATTTTATTCCTTATTTAGCACTAAATACTTGTAAAACTCAGCCTCCTCCACTTTCCAATTAGGAAGGCACCTGCTTTATTTCAGTCACATCTTCCTGGTGTCTAAGCAGACTTTCTGAGGCAACTCCATTATGAGGTCGACCTGATAAAAACACCCTCTGCTGAAGGATCTGGCTATTGGCAGGTCCCTTAAGCTCTTGTACTGCTCTGGAATCAAATCTATCTATTGAAGTCAATAAGAATTTTGCCATTTGACTTCAAAAGATCAGAATTTCATTTCAGAAGATGAAAACTCCTCCTAGCAATAGTATGACATTAAAACATTAAATAATGGATTTATGTTTGCCAGTCTCAAAATGTAAATCTTTATAAAGAATTTCCTACTTGTCCAAAAATGATGGCACAAACCTGTACAAAAAATTGTCCCATCTGCTGTAATCATATAAAAAAACTTCCAGATGTAAGTGCTGGTGGCACAAGAGATACAAACAGGAAAAGCCTGATCATGACAGCCTCTTCCTAGATTCTGTCCAGCACTCACTGCAATTTTTAAACTTTCATGTCTGTAGACAATTACACTTGTACAGAGATGCATGTGGTATTTTCTAAGGTAGAAGCAGAGAATCTGAAAATCGAGAAAGCAGAAGCTGTAACAAGTAATATAACAAGAACTATTACTTGTTACTGCAGAGTTCCCACGCTGTGAGGACAAATCATCCAACTCCTAGGATAAAACAAGTGTATCTCAAGTATAATTTTTAAATGTAGGGAGAGTTTCCCCAGGGCTTTTCTCTGGTTGCAGCAGCATTGGCAAAAGTGCCAAGTAGACTGCCACTGATTTAGTGGGCTGGAAGCTGCACTCAATCATTGTACCTCACCTGCCATTACCATCAGGTTTTTGCTATCCTTGGCATCCTGCTTATAGCAGAAAATTATTCACTTGCTAGTATGGTACAGAAAATCCACACTATTTTTAGCCACCCACATCTATCACAGCAAGTTTACATCAAAACTTCAGGGATGAGGGAGAGAGAGGAGGAAAAAGAAACCCCATTTCCTTTCTTACACTCCTGTGCTTGCCCACTCCTGTGCAGTGCCACAGGTCAGCACGAGCAGTGACACAGAAAGGCACAGGATGCTCCTTGTGCTGTCACTCCAGCTTTGCCTTTTCCTGGAGAGCACTGTGCTGAATGGACAGATGATGATCACAGCGGTATGAATGCAATTTTTCTTGTCTTTGGTGTCTCGACTCAATGGGATTTTGCAGACACAGTCACAGCCTCTATTTTTCCAATGACTCAGAAGCATTTTAAATTATTTTCCTCATGAAAGTGAGCTTTTTGTTGGCAGCTGGAAATCTATGCCACAGACATTTTACATTTTTAGAGTCTAACTTTCTGACAGGAAAAGATCTAATATGCCACGTGATGAAAAGTGCATTCAAGGCCCTTACTAACAGCACTGTGCAAATATCATCCAAACCTATGCCCTGAGAAAAACTGCCTGGCTCATTTCTTGCCCCCTTCCCCAATTCCTCACTGTCCCAGCACCCCTACTCCCCTCCTCCTGCTCCCTTGCCAGCCTGATGATCTACAAGTCCAGAAAGCTTTTTTGAGTAAAAAAATATAAAAGCTGCCTTCAGACAATTGCAGACAATATTGAAATACCTAATCTAGTGCATTCAGGTCACCCTCTTAGTTGGAGGAAGACTAGCAGACCTTTACATCCAAAAGAGCCTGTAGATCATCAACCTACAGGTCATGAAAAGGAATCTTTCAGACTACTTTATTTCTTTTAAAAATAGCAATCAAAACTTGCAGCTTTCCTTCCAGTCCACAAAAAGTTATGATACACTGAAGTAGCACACCTGAAAATTCAAATGCTCTGACTTGACACAGAAAGCCCAGCACAGACAATAATATTGAAAGTTCCTATGTGTTGTCCACACATAGGAATAAATGAATGATGCAGGTAGGAGTTTTGTTCAACTTCTGCTGGAGACTTTCTAGATCATATCCAGATAAAATCCTAGATAATAGAATCATTAGTATATTAGTATCCTATGGGAAAATGCCAGTGGTGTATATTTCCCCATCAATACTCTATGGACAGTTGCCTAGGAGATGGCAGAGAGAATGGAAAAAAATCCCATACAAAATGTTAGTTGATATATTTGGTTGATATAGTGACTCCTCTGAACAGAGTCTTTTGTTTATTCAGTTCTCACTCTGCTTCAGCTATGTCAGTAATGATGCTCCCATCAACAAAACACCTTTTGTTGGACCTTCTGGTGATCCTGGTGATGTTCTGGATTCTGGCTTCCTCTGATGCTAAGGACATGTAACTACTGGGCAAGGAGTGCTGCATTCCAAAGGATTCAAATCACAGAGGCATGTCAAATACACACTGACAGTGTTTAGATCCTAAAAATCTGTATTAAATATTCAGGGTTTCATTCAGCCCCATCTTTAGGGGAGGAAAGGGAAGAGGGACAAGCCATGAATGATTCATGGGGCTACAGCAGACTGTGTTCAGATGGTAAGAGTCAGTTAGCCAGGCTCTTGTATTTGTACTCTGTAGCTTAATTTGGATAGTTCAAATCATTCCTGACACTAACAATATTTCTAAATATAATGCCATGGTGCCCTTGGGTTTGACAGCTCTTTTTTGGAGCTGATAGCTTTTGAGAAGTTAAAATGTGTGCAGATTGTAATAGCTGCATCCTACACGTGCAGAAGAGAGTTTGTGATCCAATATGCCATAACGTTCTTGATAAAAACATAGGACCATACATTGAAAATACAGCAAAAAATAAACCCTCAAACAATTTGTGTATCAGAGTTCTGAAAGTCATTCTCCTGTGAATGCTTATGTTGCTTTATGCTATTACTCTATAAGGTTACATTGTGCAGAATACACTGTCTCTAATTTTCAACTAATTATAATTGCTGTTTGGAAAAATTTTTTGTGCTCTTCAAAAATAACAAGTCAGAACTATGGCTATTGCAAAATATTGGAGTGGCATATTGGCATTTTTCTTTATCATTGTCTCTATTATTTTTTTAAAAGGGTTGAAAATTTATTTCAGAGACCTGACATTACATTTAGTAAAATGTATTATAACTGACTACTACTGGATTGGAAAGCATAGACGTAAATCACAACCCAGTCTTATCTTTCTAGTAGCTACATCAAATCTGTTAACAATTGAGAAGCCATTAAAATGCTAATGAGTGTGAAGGATGATCTATGTTTCACACTCCAACTTCTATTTTTACAAAGGCAAAACATACATGAAAATCCCAACAGTTCTCTCCTTCTGAAAGAAATATGAAAGACTGTTTGGCTTTTCAAATTATGACATTGCTGTTAGACTTGTCTGTAAGATAGATTGTTACATTACTGCCAACTGATTGCAAAAAAGCTTTAGGGCCCAAGTTAAAAAAGAAAAAGTCTTAACTAATTCCCTTTAATTTGCTTTCAAATACTAAACAACACTAAACAGCAGTGAATTTGACTGCCCAAGCTGTGTCAAATATTAAGAAAGATGCAAACTTGTGATAGATGCCATTCACTCGACCTTCTGGAATGCAAATCTCTTCATAAGGCTCCTTCCTCTCAAAGGAAGCTCTGTAAAAGTTATTATTTCTGAAAATGTTTTCACATGCAGAAAATCTGGACCCATACAAATGCTGAAGCTCACATGCCCTTCCTAGATGGTGTCTTTAGAGCTAAAAGTGAAAAAGATCCTTTAAAGTTACCTGAATTCTTTTAAAAGAAGTAATCAGTGCCTTCACGGTCTTGCAGGAATTTTATGTCTTGTCATTTGTTCGGGTTTTTTTGTTTGTTTGTTTGAGGTTTTTTTTGATGTTTTTGTTTGTTTGTTTGGTTTGTTTTGTTGTGGGGTTTTTTTTGGTTGCTGATTTTTTGTTTTATATGCTTTTTTCTTTTCCTTCACTACTACACATACACTAATAAACTCTGCTCAGGCTTTGGTGAAAGTGCCACACTTTTAGATGTGCTCAGGTGCAACCGTGTGTGTGTCTGGCACTAAATTTGGGAGCTTGCTGGTCCCTGAGTAGCAGCACATGCATCATACTAATGTAATCCTGCCATCTCCTGTATCCCCTTAATCAGCCAGCAGCTGTGTTTCACTTGCTTCCAGAAATATCACCATCTTGAATACCTCAAACAACATGGAAAACCCCACACTTTTATGGAGGTTAAAGCAAAGAGGGTGAGGGGAACACATTATAAGCAGCTCTCTGTGCTGCTCCCTTTATTGTTGCTTAATGTTATTTATTGCAGCACCATCTTTCTTTTGAAGCATAATTAAAAAAAGATAAATAACCATACAGTCTCCCACAAAGACAAATTGATAGTTTGAACCTTTTCCAGTTGGATTGCCTTTTTCTAACACATAAGAGTGAAGAAACCTTTGATACCATTATTCTCATTCCTCATAAGAAAAACATCATTTTAATCTACTTTGGGGTTCCCTGAAGTAATCCAGTACTGTGCTCTGGGTCACAGTAAAGCAATATATTGCCCTGTTGCCATTTTTGCTTTTCACTGCCCATTAGGGCAGTCGCTTTTTCCCCACGTTTTTGGGCAGCCAGGCCACCCTGTGTCCTGGGCGTCGGCCCTGCTTGACTCTTCTTTCAATCCGGGGTGCAGTTCCCATGGAAAATCCCTCCTTGGAAAGCCACTCTTGCACCATCCAAGCTGGATGTGGCTGTTGTGGTTCATGGACCTCCATGCCATAGCTTCAGGCTGCTCTCACCTTCCTGACCTCCTTTCTTTGTGTTATCTTTACCAGTACAAAAATTATGGCAGATCAATTCTGTTCCAAGTTTTGCAAGGTGTATGAGGCATTCCTGTGCTTTTTCAGTAGCAAAAAGGTTGACCAGTTTTAGTAGCATTATGAAGAATTTGTATCATAGAAGTACCAAGACAAATTCAAATCTAGACACTTGAGCTCGAATACAAGGAACAAGAACAAGACTCACTTGTTCCACATGGCATTGACAAGTGGGACAGATGAGTGAGGAGAAATCTGATCAGCAGGAGTCAAAAATACCACTTAATACTAGTCAAGTGCAGATAAAACCTGAAAAATATTTCCACTTTACCCACTGCCTCCTCCACTTTTGTAAACATAGCAGAATTCACAATGCAGCCAGGAACAATACGAGCTTTCAGAAAAGATTTGGCTGAAGGCAGCAGATGATCACAAAGCTCTTACATTGCAAAACACTTTAGTTACTATGCTTTTAGCTCACTCAATATACATGTTCAGAATTATGTCTGGAAGAGACAACCTGGATTAGTGACTTTGTTTTAAGAATAGATAATCTCTTGGTAAATATTTGCACTGCGTGAGTTAGCTTTGCTGGCAAAATTGTCTTGACAGTTTATCAGGATGAGCACAAAACTGACTTGCTGATTCTTTCAGGATGTTGCTAAAATGATACAAACTAATGATGCTTGTACTTGCATACAAAGCAAAATTAATTAAAGGGGCAACTAGACTGGCAGAATTTTTGTGAACTACATTAATTCCTAGGTTTGAAACTGCAGACTGAGACTCTTTGAACTCACATGTGAATTTTAAAACGTGTGTCTATCCATTGTAAGAATCATACACAGAAATTAGCATCCATGAACTATGAATGCGTGTCTGTGCATCTGAAATGGTATATATACACAGACAAGGCGAGAAGAGCAGCAAAATCCAATTTCACAGAGTCACAGAATGGGTTGGGTTGGAAGGGACCTTCAAAGACCATCCAGTCCAATTTCTTACGGGCAGGGACACCTTTCACTAATCAGCTTGTTCAAGCTCAATTTATGGTATTCAAACACAGCACTCTGGCTCTGCAAAGTCTAGCCCATGTAAGAATCATACCATAAAAAAAACCTACACTGAGAAAATAATGGTGTATGCCACCAGACACAGAAAAGTAATTTAAAGATATTAATAGTTTTTAATAATAAGAGATCACAATGAACTGTTTGAACAATCACTTCAGCTGCTTTCAGCTCTTCAGTAGTAGTTCCTTTCAATCTCTGTATTGTCTCAAATTTTTGCTTAAGGTATAGATGGATACCTGACATACACAAAGCTTAGTGATTTACTAACATGCAGGTTTTTTTAAGGTATGATGTCCCCTCTGAGGCTATTCAGACTCTTCAAGTGTTACTGACCCTGTGAGTGTCAAGACCTGTCACATCAAGAGAGATGCTGGAGCTGAGTAATGAAGCTGGATCTATTCCCTGTATAACAATTAGCACAACTAAGAAAAAGCAGTTGGTGATTAGAGGCACCCATCTGCTGCCCTGACAGTGTGTCTAGGAAGGTACACTCCTTACCTGGGGTTTATTTTATACCAGCCTCACACCATCCACTGACTGCCATCCACTGCAGCTGTTTTATGTGTGCTGACGCACTCAACAGCAGTCCCCAGAGTATCAAGAAGGATTACAGAGCCCATGGGGCAATAGTAAGGGACTCTGGAGCCCAGGCAATTTTTCAGCAGTCCTCTTGGCCAAAGAAAAAAGGTTTGAAATGGCCAGTCAAATCTGGTGATTCAGCAAATGGGTACAGGACAGGTGCCACAGCCAGGGGTTTGGCTACTGACAGCATGGGACTTGCTTTCAGAAACCTGGGCCGATTGGAAAAGCACCATGGGCATGCCCAGGTACTGAACAAAGCTTTAAACTAAAGTTTTTGGGGGAAGGGAGCCTCAGTCTATCCCACTCCTACCAGTGTGATGGCAGTGTCAGCCATAGGTAGGCAGGGCTTGGAGAGGGATCCCAGGTCAGCAGGAGAGTACCTGATATGAGCCTATAAAAAACACCTAGTAAAATATTTGATATATTAAGTGCTTTTGGGCTTTTGGAATAGGCAGTGAGTTGTACTAGATTAAGTGCCACATAAATTCTAGTGGATAGGCACAGTGAGATACAACTTTCGTTGGCATCTGGTTTCATGCTTTCTCAAATATTACTCTTAAAGTGGTGGTTTTAACATCTTATTAAGACTAATGCTAACAGCAACACCAAACTGAGAAGAAAATATTGATTGCAGCTTTTAAGGCAGTGACTGTTAGCATTCTGAATTATTTTCCTTCTCTAGCTGAATTAACCCACAGTTTTATCAACTTGCCTTACAGACTGGTTACAGTTGTAAGAAGTCTCTGCAGGGCTTTTCTTTATTTGCAGCTCTGTCACTGGATAGCATTTTGCAGAACTAGGATTTCTTAAAAACAGCAAGTTCTTCCTATCCCAAAGGGAAATTGTTTTGTTTCTCGACACAGGAGGAGTGAAACTTGTATCTGAAGTACACATGCTCCTAAAGAGAAACTAACAGAAAACATTCTTACCCTATTGTTTTATTAGGACATAAAGACATAGAAGAGGGGATGTTGAGGAAAAGAGAGGAAAAATCTGTTCCCTATATTTGGATTGGCTGACAATGACAAGATTGACTTGGCTTTCAGAAGCTCTGCCTGAATATCTCCACTGAGGTTATCTGAAGGATACTGTGCAATAGTCTCATTTCTCCTCAGTGTGCCAAGGTGAACCACACAAATGCCTCCAATAGCTCTCAGCTATTCTCATGTGAGACAGATTGCTGAGCTTCTGTTTGGCTTTAGAGATGTTCGCGTGCCAGTCACTGGGCCACGGGATGACAAATTACCTCTCTGCCAATATGAGAGCTGGGACAGTTCTCTCCACAGCCTCCACCAGATGGGCCTAATTAAACTATTAGCCAATGAGTGAGGTCTGATGGCTCCATTAGGAATCCTCCTGTGCTTAAACAAACAGCTCAAAATAAATAGTTTTCTCAATTGCAGTTGTTATCACGTCTTTTTCTGGCATATTCATTAAGAGAGTGCCTCCTCTGTCTACCTTTTACTAATGGGACTGGGCCTTCTTGACACTATGCAAGGGTTTTAAAAGGTTATAATGGCATCAACCAGTTTGCTTTGAGGACTTAAACCCCTTCCCATACCTCGCCCAAACTAATTTTACTGAACTTTACAGCAAAGATTTGTTCTTGCTGAGGATGTGCAGCTTCACTCTGACTCTAGGGTTTGCTGCCCCGATAGGCTGGAGCCTGTCAGTGCCACAGTACCACCCCTGCACACTGGTCTCCAGATCTCCTCAAATAGAGACCCCACATCCTATGCTGGCACAGAGGGAAAACCTCTTCTCTTTTTTCATAATTACTTCCTAGAACTTCTTTCTCCCACCTGAATAACTACCCTTCCCCTTTATCCTTCCCCCCTACTTTTTCCTGAAATTAATTTTTTCCCTCTTGATTCACTTATGACCTGATGTATCTTATCTAAAAATCTTTACTTGAGGTTTTAAGCTACCTCTTCCCCTCTCTTCTTTCATTTCAAGAATTTCCCTGTAAAAGGCTCTGCCTATTCATCTCTTGAATTCTTCTTGATTCTTAGTTTCCCAAGGACATCTTCACAATCCAGAACATTCCCTCATCCCTGCCCAATCAGTGTAAGGAAGACGAGCTCTGCAGTGAATGCTAGTCATGATTAAATACTTTTTTTTTGACTCATCCTCAGAGGAGAATTGCTTCTTTGGGTGTGGGTGTTGGTACCACAGGAAACAAATTGGATACTTCACCTATTAATAGCACTCCTTGGCAGCAGTGTTTGACTGTTTGAAATGAGCAACCAGGATTTTACATCAAACAAGTATTAGATACACTCTTCAACATACCTCATCTCAAGCACCATATTATTCACGTAACTAATTAGGACTGTTTGAGCTCAAAAATAGTAAGATGCTAGCACCACAGCTTCACGTGTTTAATTACAACTCATTTGGTTAAGACACAGTCTAATTGTTCCAGAAAGAAACCAGTATTTACACTTATAAGTTTTAAAACGTCTTGGATTGTGATCCTAAAACTGGGTCTATTTAGTCACTGAAAGGAAATGAAAAATGCAGTCATTAACTCTGTGTGAGAAAACAGGCTATTTCAGAGGCAGATCCTGTGATAACCTGTACCAGCCAAGGACCTGTTCTTTGGTGACTTCATGCAAAACCCCTAGATAGTAAAATTCTTCACTATTCAAATGAAATTACGGCAATACTACATCACCATCAACTCCTCTGAGACTTTTACTGAGGTCACCCCTTAAACAGACCATTCTCTTTACATTATTGCAATGGAGTGAATTCTAAGTCTCTCACCTCATTCATTCTCTTGCACCTTTTGTGAAAGCAGATGAGTTCAGAAAGTTACTAAAATCACAGATATGTGGAAGTAGAGGTATAACTAGAATGAAAGATATCAGAAACTTTGTGTCTAGATTTTCCTTTGAGCTCCTGAGGGAACTTAGCAGGGTGTGACTATTTTGGAGAGGGTTGCTTTCTGCACATTAGTTTCCTCCTGGTACATCACCAAGTTAGGGATGTGTCTTGCTTCCATTACAAATGATGATCGCAGAGAAGAAAGGCTCATGTGGAAACGGGTAGGTTTAGATGGCTGCAGAGGATTAAAGAAGAGAGATTTTTTTAAAGGTATGCAAGAACTTGCATTTTTTAAATTTCTTTTTATTGTTATTGTGTTGTAAAGAGTTTCTGGTTCTTCCACCAGATGAGCCATCAGTGGAAAGAATGAGACAATTCAGAAACAGGATACAAAGGAAGCAAATATCTGATGAAAGTACATGACTTGATGCAAAGAGCCCCTGTGAAATAAAACCAAGAAAATGCCTGTTAGAGAAGGAAATTCTCATGTTCTTTGAGGCAGACAGCTTTCTCAGTTAAAATCAGGTCCATTTGGATTTAAAAGCTAGCCTTGTTTCTTTTACAAAGTGCATGTGATTAAATATATTCACAGAGATTACCTAAGAACACATTCTTTCAACCAAAATCAACATGTTTTCTCATGCTGCCCCACCAATTCATTTTCACCCTGGTGTTGGCAGGCAGTTCTTAGCAGCTGTCTCTTCCCATACCCAAGCCCCTTTCTCTCTTGCTGAGCACTCCAACCTGGTCACTGCCTTGCATCCACCCAGGTTTCCCTGTGCCAGGAGTGGAACATTCCGTGGGTGACGCTCACACAGGAAATTCAGTCAGAAAGGCCACATCGTACAGGTCACTGTGAGGAAGGTCAGATTACTGGAAAGAGCCAGGAAACTCCCACCTGCTTCAGCGGGACCTCTATAATGCTTCTATTCACATGCCACCCCAGTTTGTATGGGATATGTGGAATGCTCCTGGAAAAGCTATACAGATTTCATGAATGACCACACAGACACTAGAACGACATATTTTCTTTTTCCTTTGGTAAACTCAAAGAGCTAAGGTTATATTCTGGGCTGAGACTCTGTTCATTGGAGCTGCAAGGTTGCTGGTTTTCTCTTCATCCTAGTCCTTAAAAAATAAAACCCTTAAAACCTAACAAATGCAAGGGAGCCCAGGCCATGCATGTGTTTGGCACGTCACATTTAATTGCATCTCTGAGCTAATGTGGGCATGTTGTTTAAACTTCAAGTATTGGATTTGACACATTGTAAAATTTCACTGAAGTCCCACTTCTCTGCCTGAAGTGGCATAATGTTACCCAAGTGGGGAAAAGGGTTCTTCTGAGATTGATTTTTCAGACACCGTAGCTCTGTTCAATTGAATTCACTCAAGTAGTGGTTAACATAAACACTGTGGAGAGTATGACATGTCAAATTAGCAGCTTTGCAAATCTCTTGTTAATTGTCAGCCTAATTAAAAAATTGCTAATTATAATGTTTATAACTTCAAATAACTGCTCAGCTATAAAGCATTGGCTGTCAGGTGTAAACAGGGGGACTGAAGGAAAAAAAATCAATCGACATCTGTTAATTTATCAGAGGCAGTACACTAAATTGAAAAATGGATTGCCTAATGCACTGTAAATCTGCATTACGATAAAAGACCAATTCATCTCAACACCTGTTTAATAAATGATAATGGCTATCTTTAGTGGCTAGCCCTAGGGTTTCTTCTGCCAATCAAACTCAGAATCCTGCCTTTACTAGCATCAGACAAGAAAGTGATTGAGCCATGTTAAGATGTATATAATATCTCCTCCCTTCTTTATGATGACTAAAATGAACAGTCTTTACAGAAAACTTTTCTTTAAAAATTCCTCGATCTTCTAAAGTCATAAAAAGCAAATATGCCTCATCCTTCTAAGGTTATTTTAGACAGACTTCTGCACTGATCAACTAGAAAAAAGATCAAGGGCCAGGTCCAATTATTCCCATCTATTGAATTCCTTTAGTAAGAGCTATAGAGCCAAAAGTCAGTTCTTTTGTATTTTTTCCTTAAATATTTATGTTGATCAGACACACAATGAACTTCTGTAGTTTACAGTAGTAAATATTACTAACAAACATCAGTGTTCCCAAACTGCTGTCTTCCAGAACGCCATTTAGCTCAGAGAACTGTAAAGCTTTTGAGTGGCTGCTCAATTCCTCAAAGTCATATAGCATTAAAGGTTGTGTTTTTACATTTGTGTATTTTACAGGGAACTGCAGACGACTTCTAATGGCTAAAAACAGCTCATTTTTTTGAGATAAGCGGGAGAATCTAGGTAATTTGTTGTCATTTCCTCTGTTAGAACATGGATTGCTCTTGACAAAGTTTGGATGGAGAAAACACATGTGTCAGGAAAGGACTCAGCTTCTCCAGAGTTTGAAAAAGACACCCTTTGAGGATCCTGGTGCTGTTTGCAGGATCCTCAGACACATAATATAAACTGCTGCCTCTTGGCTGTCACACCCTTTCCTGTCCATCTCCACAAAGACACATTTCTCACCTGCGAGCCTTCCCTGCACTCAGGAACTCCTGTTAAGCCATCATCCTTGGCAGCGTGGCTGCAGTTGCCATCTCTCTCCTCACACACGTGTCATGATATTCTGCTAACGGTTCTCATTTCTGGTGACATTTTCAGCATGCAACACTGCTTCCCTTTCCCATTTAA